>VYXC01005332.1:1540329-1629358 GCA_013397175.1 Platysteira castanea | reverse complement strand
GACCGGGGATGGGACTGCGGGCGGCGGCGGGGCCGGGGCTGCAGACGGGACGGCTGCCGTGGCCACGGCCGTGGGCGGCGGCAAAGCCAGGGCCGCTTCTCTTCCCCGACCTGCCCCCGCCCATGGCGGCGGCTGTGGGGCCGGGGCCGCGGGGAGAAGGCATCAGTTCTTCGTAGCAGTGGATTTTGTAGTCAGACTAATGCAGCTGCAGCTCAGGTGAACTCTGTGCTATGTGCAACCAAGAGAATGGTTTGAAAAAGGGGAGAGGAAGAGAGGCCTGTCTGACCCTTAACTCTTACTGGCCTCATGTCTTGGGAGAGATTTCTCTCAAATCACTTTGCCTGGGCTGTTGTGCTTTTCTGAAAGTAGTGCCCATGTCAAGCACAGAGGCGTAAAAGCCCTTGGGAGCAGGACTCTTCTATTTCTTCATGCTCTTTTACTCTTCTTCTATGTTTATGTTTTAATTCCAGGAACCATGGATATTGTCTAAAAGACCACCAGTGGGCTGGCCTGATAGAGCAATTAGAGAGTTTTGTTAACTACAAGGCTCAGCACAGGAAGGATCTTGGTTTAGCTCTGAATGGAGTTTCTTTTCAGACACAGAGTAAAGAGAAGGTACTGTATGTAATAAGAAATAAACCAGGGATATAAAATCCTGTCTCCCAACCTTCTACTTCAAAAATATTTCAGATAAGGAGACTCCAGTACTAAATGCAGCAAGATGGTGTTGAACAGGGAAGATGTTGAGAAGAGAGTAAAGAAAAGACAAATGAGAAAAGTATTTTATAGAAATATACAGAAATTCTTATCCCTGCAAGATACTGAGGTAATGTTTTATGAATTTGGTAGTTCTAAGGAAGATCTAAATTTTAAGGTAAACATCTTGTCCACTTTGCTGAACGTTTGTGCAGAGAAATAGGCTGCCAGGTTAGTGCTGATCAACATCGGGCTTGGGATCAAGGAATACCAGGTGAAACCTATTCTAAGTCATTAGTTTGAGCTGAGGAGTGCTGGACAAAAGGGAGAGGAAATGGAAAGGTCTCCCACTGAACTATGCATGAGCTGTACAGTTTCTGAGAGAATGGGACTGGGAGCTGTGAAACTGAATTCACTGTATCCTATAATTCCCTATATCTATATAATTTTTCTTTTAGAATGTGTAGCATGGAAAGTTACAGGCTCTCTCAAAATCTGCTTCAGGTTGGAAGAACTGGAGCTAGTAAATCAACACTCACAAATTGCTTATTTAGAGTTCTGGAGGGATGTGAAAGCAGAATAATTATTGATGGAATTGATATACCAACTATTGCACTCTGTGACCTACGAGGAAATCTTAACATTATTCCACAGGTGAGATGTGGTTGAGAGATAATTATTTATTCTTTTTTGACTAACAAGACATTCAGTTTTTGGGAGAAATTATAACCTCAAAGTCTACAGGCTGCCAAGAGACAGAGGTATAAAACTCTAGTGGAATTTTGGCAATTATATGGAAGAAGCTTCAAAATGTGGAGACCACAAGTATGACATTAGGTTTTAAATGCTGTGTTTACTTTAACAGTCTCACCTAGAATAGCTACATTTGGTGTTTTCAAGTCCCACCTGAGGGCAAAAATATTTTAAAATAAGTCCAACTGTGTTTGAAGGCTGTAGGGAATAAAGTGATGTGTACACAAGTTATGTACCATGTATTTAAATCAATCTGCTGTGATCTGTCACATAAAGCTTACTTCTTACTTCAGAAGAGGGCAGGAAACTCAAGATAAGGTCATGTATTGTTAGGATTGTCTTCATGCTGGTAAACTGATTGATGCTGAAATGGTCTAGTATGAAGTAAAATCTAGGCCACAACTCCGATGGTCACCTGAAGTCTTTCTGCACATTTTCTGAATGCCATTCATACAAACATTTTTGTGAATGGATGATGATAACATCACTTGCAATAAATTTATCTGACATTTTTCAAAGGGAGGCTTTGGTTTTTTCCTAGCCTTTTTTGAGCTTTAATCTTGGTAGTATTTCCTATGTGTCTCTACCCATAGACCATGCATAGGAATGATGCTAATATTTAAACCAAAATAGCTTAGGTATTTCCAAGAAAGAGATTATTAAAAGAAAATACCTATAGGTACCTGCAAATCCTCAGCTGCTTTTTCTCTGAGAACTATATTTGCTCAGGGGAATGGCAAATTCACAATTTTTTATATAATTTCTAATTTTGATGCAGCTTTTTGATGTAACTGTATTCTCAAAAATGAAAATCCAAGACCAAATTTGATTATGCCACAGGTGTTCAGAACACAATTCATACATATTTGGTTGTAACACTTGTCTTGTTTTAAGCAGCTAAAACTATACAAATCTGCACAGCATCTGACAGATGTGAATTGCACAGTATTTTCTCAACTGCAGTTGCAAGTCTGATTTACTGTGGATGCAATATATTGGATCCACACCAGACAACTGAACTGAGAGAGGAACCCAGTAGTGCTTAACTTACAGGCTGGGATCAGAATAGAACTGAAAAAAAGTGAGACTGGAGCTTGTGAAGAGTAGGTGGAGGCTGGAGTGTTGAACTGCACAGGTCAGGAGAGTGGATGAAGGTAAAAATCTGGGACAGAAACAAGGGCATGGCAAATACCAAAGCTGACAGTGTGCATGTAACTTCTTCAGATCAGCCAAATACACCTCATATAAACAGCTTTTAAGAATCACATTAAAGTACAGATTTGCAAATTACTTTAATGTTGTTCTAGTGCAAGTACCGTGAAGTTTAAATGAAGAACAGGTACAAGCTCTGCTACCACTTAACCACCCTGTTTGGTCACTGAGCTCCCTCAAAACTGTCACTGTTCTGTTTGCATGTAACTTGCTAGTGACTGTTGTTGGCCTCTTAAGCCTGTTGGGTCGCAGCCACTGTGACTGCACTTGGTCAAGGTGTCAGTTCACCATCTCTAGGAGCATTAGTTCTGTCTATAAATGTCTGCAGGTATTCTTGTTGCTGAATACGTCATCTTTCTTATAGGTAATTAAGGATATTTAACTTAGAGTCATAGCCTTCTAATTTTTCTTAACAGTGCTCATGAATGTAGTATCCAGTGCTTCACAAACCTAAGTTCAGTAATAATTCCTGTGTTGTGGCCGTTGGCAGGTGCTGGGCAGGTCTTTAGTCAGCCACAGAACCAGAGCACAGAGAATGCACAAGAAATCTCCTGCCCTTTATATTTCACCTTAATGACGAACTGAGCTCACTGAGACCGCATGTAGTTTTTGTCCCCCCATTCACCAGCTTCAAACTGTTAAAATTTCCCTTGCAAAGATCCATTTCCAAGATTATTTGTCTTAGTTCCTTCTGTTAATGTAAGAATTTGTGACAACCTGTTCGAGGATCATGTTGGAATTGTGTGTTCACGTTCTGCTGCTATTTAGGACCCCATCTTGTTTTCTGAGACACTGCAGTCAAATCTGGATCCACTTGGAAAACACTCTGATCTTGACCTGAGGGAGGTGCTGGAACTGTGTGACTTAAAGGATTTTGTCCAGTCACTGCCGAAGAAGCTCCTCCATGAGATTTCAGAAGGTGGTGAAAATCTCAGGTACATAATCAAGAAAGTGCTAATGCAGTTATTTTCCAGTACTGTAAAACTTTGTGTTCCTTCCAGAGAATTTACTTCAGAAGGTATCAGCATAAAAATGACACATCTCCTGTCATTCTTAGTAGAACTATTCTGGTAGTGCAAGTTTCTTTGAGGTGACCAACTGGTCACAGTGGTATAAATTCTGATGGCCTGTGCTGTATGGGAAGCCAAAGGAGTAGGCTATTTTCAGCTCAAGTACATAAGTAAGTGTAAAGAAGGGAGGCGTGGTGTTGCAATTCATGCAGCACCTCATTAGATTTGGGTAGAAAAGTGCTCATTTATTTAAATTTAAAAAACAAGCCAGAAAAAAAAACCCAACCAAAAAAAAATAAACCCCAACAAATTAAAAACCCACCAAAATGCAGAGAGCTTATTCTTTTGTTCTGTTTGCTTAGGCAAAACAACTCAGTTTTAACTTGTAAAACATTAACCCATAGTTATGCAAGGAGGATGACACTTGAAACAAAAGAATTCTAAACTGAGGAGATAAACATTGAAGCTTTTAGCAGCAAAGGGGCAGGTCTTAAAGAGAGTATACTGAATATCAACCTGGATGTTTTTGACAGATCATTTTCAGGAGGACATTTCTAGAAGGCACATACTGCAGCTAACATACAGAAGTATCCAAACTTTTACACTGAACATTATTAAAAAGTGGTTTAGCATTCAATCTGGCTCATTCAGAGTACCCACTATAAAGTGAATATAGAAACTGAAGACAAGACTAGGTTTAAGATTCAAAGTTCAGCCATGGGTGTTGACTACTACTGATATGCTGAGCAAGGAGAAAGAAAATTCCAAAGCAGGATGAACATATTTCAGTAGTTTTTGCAGAAGCATAAGGTGTTGTTAGGAAAGAAGTACAGACAGGCTCCACGGTAATCTCAGCTTTATCTTGTGCTCCCTTTGCTCCATGTGCCTGACTTGCCCTTCTCAAATGTATTTTTAACAGTGTTGGGCAGAGACAGCTGGTCTGTCTGGCCCGTGCTTTGCTACGAAAGACAAAAACCCTGGTCCTAGATGAGACGACAGCTTCTGTTGACAAGGAAACAGATAACTTTGTGCAGTCCACCATCAAAAGAGAGTTCCACAACTGCACAGCGTTAACCATAGCCCACGGGTTACACAGTCATGGATTCAGAGAGGTAAGTAAGTTTTGATAAGCCATTTGAAAAATAAATGACTTCCTTGAAATGCGTTCCCATAGTCCACAGATACCTGTACTAGGACCGGAAAATGTGGCTGAAGAGCTGATTTTTCTTCTGTAATCTTTCTGCTCTTGTACTGTAGAGTGCTTGTTATGGACACAGGAAGGACTCTAGAATATGATACACCACAGAATTTGTTACAATGAAAAGGTGCCTTTTCTGAAATGGTTGCAGAGGCTGGGATAAGAAGATTAAACTAATGAGTGAATGCTTAAGGAACACTCAAGGGATCTCTGGAATTCCATATATGTAGGTGCAATATTTTATATTCCATTTAAAACAACTGGCTTACTCAAGAGCTCCTCACAGCATTGCTGTTTACTACAGTTACAGTCTGTATATATTGATCAGGTTTCTTACAAAAACTTTTTTGTATTTTATACAAATCACTTGTTTTTACCATATTAGCACTGGGACAACATAATGAAGCAGGGATTTTCCTGGCATTTGTTAAAACTGTTGCATTAGTAAAGGCTGATTGAAAAATAAATCTTGCTGTTCACATGCTGGTATGAATTAACTTGAACTAAGTTGCTCTGACATAATGCTCATTTAGTTAATAATTCTTACTATAACTACACATTCAGGAAAAACAAAACTGTTGTGTGGACAGGGACAGACATTACTTGGGGCTGATTTTTTGGATATGCACATTCCCATGTATACTTAGGTAGTTCTTGAGGCAATAAATGTGCCCCATTAAGTCAGTTTTCCTTTTGTGATTTCTGAATAACTGAAAACAGCATCTTACAGATCTACTTGAGCATTACAAAATCCCATTGTGAAAGAATCCCAAAAAATGCAGGTGGGTGGGGCTGCCTCTTTGCTAGTAAATATTAATGTAAACCTCCATACTAATTACAGTAGCAGGACAGGTTATGTGCACTTACTTGAAGTGTCAGCTAAATGTATCTGCTTCTGTAGGCCACATAAATAGTAGTTTCCATTTTTACTGCAGTTCCTGAAGCTCTTGAAATTCAATACCAATACAACCAATGTAATCAATCTTCTCTTAAGATAAGATCCCCAGCAGCAGCTTAAAAAACCTCAACAAACGGCATAAAGTTCCTGGCTACAGCCCTATTAGTTTAATATTGACACCTGGTTTATATCAAGTACAATCTTAATTTCTTGCCCAGTAGAAAGTGCTGGGCACATAGGCTAGGGGAGGTAGCCTTCAGTACCTCAGGGACCAATCCCTTTTGCAAGGTCCAGAGAAAACAGTCTGAGGAATGGCATTAGTGCATGATAATTTTTACTTTTATTTGTGGGGAGGAGGGTTTTCTGTGCTTACTGCCAGGCTGACATAACCTTTCAATTCCAGCCACCTTCGGACTGCAGGTGGGAGAGCTGCAGACTGAACAATGGCAAAGTCTGAGAGAAAAGAAAATGCTGGGCTAGCAGTTAGCCAAATGCCAAGTAGCCATTCCTTCTCTTTCAGCAAGCTGCACCGCTCACATTTGACTGTAACTTCAGATGAGGGCGTGCAGAGGAGGCAGAAGCCACAGGAAATGCTTCTGCTGTGTTTCCATGAAGCAACAGCTTACCAAAGGAACCCCCCTAAGAGGCTTAGGGTGGGCAGGGAAAGGCACTTTTGCCTTAAGCACATCAGCCAGTGTCTGTAGCCTCTCCTCTCCTCACACCCCTGATGCTGGAGACTCACTCTAGGATACCAGGAAGGGCCACTCGGCTGAGTTCAGAACCCACCAAACACCAGGGCACCAGCCAGCACAGACAAAGCCATGTGGTAGCTCTGCAGCTCGGCACGCACCTCAGCCCCCTGACTCCCCTCCTCCAAACAGGAATTCCCTGAGCCTCCTTGGTATTTGGGGATCGGGTTCCAGTCTTGTCCTGTGGCACTTCTCATAGTTAGAGTTGGACCAGCAGGGGACCAGAGCAGACCTGAAGAATGAGGCTCATAAGAGGCCAGGACTCCAGCGTTCCTTTTCACAGGAAGGAGCATGGAGCAGAACCCACTTACCCTCTGCTCCCACTTCATTCCCCACAGCGTTGAAAAATCCCACATGCACCACCCTCTCAGGAGCTGCTTCCCTCAGCCCTGCTTGCTGCCCTTGCTCTACACTTTCCTGGCAGTATCACAGGAGAAACTGGAAAGAGGTTGAGCAGGAACTCCCCCTTTCCCGCACAGGAAGAGACGTGTTTCTGCTTTTTGCCAGCTTTGAAACATTTATGAAGCACTCTTCAGGCTCTCCAGACTTTACAGCTCCCATGACAACACAGATGTAGAAACTCTCACAGCTGGCACAACCTCATCTTCTACCCTTCAAAGGAATTTGAGGAAGACACAGAATTTCCTTGAGAAAGTAAAAGAAGACATAACCAAGGGATAAAAATTGCTTTTATTAAAAACATTCTAAAATGTTATTTATAAAACACATTTCATCATCTGCACTGGAAACAATTTAGGAACACTATTGTTGAGGCCTCTTGATGCTTTCAGAATTTCAACTTGCTAAATAAGCCTTAGCTAGAGAAATTTGTTACACACCTACCACCACAGGCAACCATAAGGATTATAGAAAGATTTCAGCCTTCAAATATCAACTTTTTTACAGAGAAACTTTTGGTAAGCAGCCCATGTGCATAACCTGGAAATACCCATTTAGTGCAGTGGACTAGTCTTTAAAATTCAGTATTTTTGTGCTGAGATACAGTATTAAAGGATACAAAATAAATAATTCAGAAAATTTAATAAATAAGGATGCATTGTGATATCCAATGTACACAGTAACTTCTTTACTAAGAAATCCAACCTGTATAGAAATCTGAATAAATACCCTTTTGTGAATTTTTTTTTACAAGTAAACAACCTGCCCTTCCCTTCCAGTTCCCAGATTAACACTGAAGGAGGTTTAACTTCGCAAGCATGAAGGAGGATGTGGAAGAAAAAAATACTTCATTTATTTTCCTTGAAGAGTTTTAACAGCTCCTACCTAACTTGTCCCAAAGCTGCAAAAGCTTTTAATCGTTTAACTTCACTGTGATATGGTTCTGTTTCTATACAAGTCTGCTTGTTTTACACAGTGCATTAAAGACATGAAGACCAAAGTCCTACTGTAACTCCAGTGGATTTTGAGATGAACTTATGGCAGTGCAGAAGGAAAGGCCACAATGATTCTAAAGACATTGGTACAGATGTTGAACACACATTTATGTCTGCAAAGCAAAGGCCCCAACAGCAACTGAGGGTTGTACTGTATACTGGCATTCATCCATGGTGTCTCTGAAGAGGCACTTCTTTCACTGCAGGAGTTTTACTTACTGGAAGTTCCATACAGACTTAGTTGGGGTCACTTTCAAAGAGGCACAAAGGAAAAAATATTCCTCAAATAAAAAAATCACTTTGGCTTTCAACTCAGGGAAATTAAACAGATGTTAGCAGTACTTTGGGAATCCCCTGTCAAGTTAAACAATGCTGATGGAATGGCTGTGTGCAACTATGATTCATTTTAAGAGGTTTTTAATTGGATTACTTCAAAGATGCATTTAGACAATAGCTATGCAAACAGCTGAATCAGCACAACTGATTTATGGCAGTGCCATAAATCAGGCCTACTGCCAGGAGAGTAATAAGCCTGTTTAATATAGTCATAGGTTAAAACAATAAATCTAAGCCCCACATTTTATCTTAGCAAGGTTAATACAAACAAAAGTATTCTGGAAAAGACAAGAAAATCCTTAAAACCACCTGTTACTAGAGCTTACCTGATGAAGACTGGGCTGATGGATGTTGAAACCAGTCTTAGCTGAATGACAAGTTTTTTTTGTAGAAAGTTCCATGCAGATAATAGAATTGTACTAGTTTGATTATTGCTTAATCCCTCCAAAGAAAGAACTGTCACCAATTCAGGTTTTTTTAAGATCAGTAACTTTTTTATCCTCACACATTTTCAAGATATCTGGATAGCAACCTATTTAGCTAAAAGAGAGTCCAAGAAGTGCCACCTCAAACCCTGAGCTACACACACTGCTTCTTTCCCAACAGAACAGCTACAACCTCTGTTCAGTTTAGAGTGGGGATATGACAAAACTTAAACCACGTAAGAGCTAAAAAGCACAAAGTTTGTGGGTCAGTTTTCATTTACTAGGACTACATTTCATCCAGGCCATCCCTTCTGTCCCACACTTTCTCCCTGAGGACAGTATGGCTTGAGGTACTTCAGGGAGAAGATGTCACAAACTTGTAATGCACAACAATGAAATTTGTGTTGGTCAAATTCAAGGGAAGACAGGCAGGTGAGGCTTCAAGATACATAAAATCTCCGCAGGTTTAAAATAAGGCAGGGGCAGGTATGGATATTTGGCAATATACCCTCGTTCTCTGTGGAGAACATCAGTGGTAAAACAGCAGCACCTGTGTTTAACCATCACAGCCAGGTCAGGAATGAAGCCCTTGGAGAACAAGTAACTGCATTGGCAAGACCTGTGTTTCCATTAAGGTTTCCTAAACATGAGACAATTTGCCACAGAGCCTCAACTATACCATTATGCTGTTATAAACAGCAGAAGAATCAAGTGAATGCCTCAGTCTCATTTAAGCTGCAAGATGCCTTTTGGAAAGGTGCTTAAATGCTCAAATGGCTCAATCTAATAAATAAGTGTAAGCTGAACACTGCCAGTGCTCTGTGCGTTAACGCTGCTTCACAGTCCTTCCAAGTAAATACACTGGACCCAGGAATACCTCAGTACCACATCATCTCAAACCTTTGGTCACACTCCCTTTATTTTAAACACACTCCACTCCAGGATTTGCTAATAAAATTTAGCAAGAAAATGTGGGTGTGTCATCACTAGCATTTTCATCATTTTCATCCAATAGCCCATCTCCAAGTAAACACAGCACACTTCAGAACTCGTTTGTACCTTTAAAGTAACATCAAGCTTCAGCACAGGTAGGTGTCCAGTAACACCTAATTGGAATAGGTGAAAATTGAATAGAATGAGGCTAAGATTAGGTTCCATTGCCAGTCAGAGAAGTATGGATCCTTTTGGAGAGCTGGAATGCAATTGGGAAGAGTTTCTTTTCAGTTAAAATTAGTCTTCCGTAAATGCTTGTTAGGGATTTCTATAGCACTAACTTGGAGAGGCCAGGACCCACCAAGAATTCCTGCTTGGATGGCTACGCCCGTCACAACTGCCAGGTCTGGATCTACAGAGGTGTTAGGTTCCTTTCCAAAGAAGTCCTGAATAACTTTACGTATTTTGGGAATCCGTGTGGAGCCTCCAACTAACACAATCTCATCGACTTCAGCTTTGTGCAGGTGGCCTTCCTGCAACACTTGTTCAATGGGCACAAGAATCTTCTGAAAAAGGTCCTCATTTAACATCTCAAACAGCTTCCGAGAGATTTCTGTTTCAAACACAACTTCTACAAAGCTGTCCTCTACTTTGGAAGTGTCTCCAAGATTTTTCAGGTCTTCTGCGTTTTGTGAGGCCTCGCCTTTTAGCACACTGTTTGTTTTCACCTGGCTTTTTGCAAGTTCTTTTGTAAGGCTGCTTGCTGGCAGAGTCAACAGCACCTTCAGTGTAGCTGCCTCACGGACAGTCAGGTTTAATTTAACTGCTTCCACAGCCTGTCTGAGGCGGTGAATCTCCTCTTTTTGTGTTGGCAGAGAACCGTACGTTTGACGGAGCTGATCATATAAATACACCATCAACCTCTGATTGAAATCCTGTCCCCCAAGTTTGTTGTTACCTGAAAGAATAGAAGGCATCAGACAGAGCACCTTCAAAGCCTCAGAGAGCAGCACACTGCTACTCTTTCACTGGGAGATGGTGCTCAAGGGCCAGAACAGAAGGACCACAAACACATGAGCTCATAGAGCTGTGACAATAGACAAAATTGTTGTTTACTGAACAAACGATGGATAATAATTTCCACTGTTTTGTTTTGACTGAAAACAGTAGCTCACTTAGTGGACCTCTGTCTAACTAAATCAGAGTGGAGCTGCTGAATCTTTCTTGCTGTTCCACTCTTAACTGGACTGAGCAACAGCAGCAGCTCACATCAGAAACTGCTCTCTGAAGGCAACACAGGCAGCTGGCACTGCACCTCAGAGCTGTGTGCATGCAGGCCAGCTGAAACACGGCTGTGCCTTCACTACGGTCTGACCCAACACTGCCGCCAGAACTCTGTGCCCAGTGATGAATCATTCATACACCAATCACAAAACTTCTGGGTTAACAGCCCGCGCATTCCCAAACCCTGCTCCACTGAACTGGCACCAAACACAAGCCAAGGATGCACCGAAGCACTGGTCAGTGATTTGCCAAGTATTCCCAGTTTGGACAAAAGTGACAGAAAGATTTTTAACAACCCCAGCCCCCCAAAAGTCCAGTTGAAGTAACTATAATATCCACCAGCACTTTATTAGTTGGCACAAAAGTTAACGGCCATGGATAAAATGAAACCAAAACTTACCCTTGTGGGTCAGCCAAAAGCTGTGACTCTCTGGTCTCAATTGCTGAAAGCTAATTTTGCATGAAAAGCAGCTGAGAATGCATTGGGAAGACTCTCAGTGTTGGTTGGTATGTTTTAAAAAGCCCCTCCAATGGCAACTTCAGGTACACCTTCCCTCCCACTCCTTGAGAAACAAAAGCATTTTTCTCACCTGCCATGGCTCGTGTGATGAACATCCCTCCCATCTTGTTCAACAGAGACACATCCAAAGTTCCTCCACCCAAATCAACCACCAGAACATTGAACACATCAGCTTTGTGCAGTCCATAAGCCATAGCAGCAGCTGTGGGCTCGTTGATTACTCGCAAAACACTGAGCCCTACGAAGAGCAAAGACAAGAAGCAACACTCAGGTACACTTCAGAAAACTGCAGTACATCAGGATGACATCTGCCATTACTTGTCGGGGTTTTTTAACCACACTCACCTTAAGTAAAGTGTCAGGTCTAAAGGAAGTAGTTTTCTAAGCAGTAATATCCAATGAATTCTTTTCCTTATTTAATCCTAAAATAGTACTGCTTCAGCATCAGGGCGAAATCCCGAACCATGATTTGCCCAAACACACTGCTTCCAGAGAAACCCTGCTAAGGAGATTTATTTCATGCATTCTATTTCTGTTTAAATTGTTGTCCAAGGGTGCTCCCTATAGTCTCCCTATTTGGAGATTATCATAAAGACTGTTTTCCCTGAAATAAAACTTACTTCTTCCAGCCATCTATGCCTGCATTAGCCAGCTGCGCCTGTCGGTACTCAGAATTTCTCAGCTGTTCCTCATCATAAATCCATTCTAAGCTTCTCTGTCACTTATTCACTGTTTCTATATCCTCCACAAGACCTTACTGTTAGTGAAACAGACCTGAAGGTCTCCAAGAAAACCTCTGGAAGAGAGAGACATCACCTGCAAGGTTAGCTGCCTTAATGGTAGAATTCCGCTGCCTTTCATCAAACTCTGCTGGCACGGAGATGACTGCCTTGGAAATGGACATGCCAAGGTTGGCTTCTGCCATTTTCTTCAGCTTCAGCAGCAGCTTAGAGCCGATGCGCTCTGGAGTGATGTGAAAGGTTTTGTTAGTTGTCACAGAAAATTCAGCTAATCCATCGTTGTTGACAATCTAGAAGGATAAAGCGACACAATCCCCAAGTGAGAAATCTTTTTCCTAAGCTCCCCCACCCTGCTCCCACCAAATGTTTTATTTGCATGTAATCTCTTTATTCTGGAAAAGTTTAAATGTGCTTTTGCCATTTCTGGATCACTCTTATTCCTTTATTAGCAGGATTATACAAAACATGCCACTTAAGGGGTCCGAGTACATCCAAACAAGTGACACCCACTGTGCCCCAGTAAAACACATCAAAAAAAAGTTAAGACCTAGAAACTGCACAATGGACTTCCAACACCACATTCAAAGACAGAAGGGATGTTTTTTTAATTATTAGGTTACCTTTCAGGTTTCTGAAAGGAAACGAACAGCTCGATACTGAAGCAGCTTCTCTCAACAATATTAAAAAATTAAAAAGACTTTAAAGACCACTTGCAGTACATGAAATTTTTTATTTTTTCAACCAATTCTGCACCATGCTCATATAATGCAGGTTAGGTTTTTTTAAAAGCAACTTTCCAGTTCTGCTGCTGGTCAAATAAGTAGTAAAGCACTGAAGAAAAAAACACACTATGACAGAGAAGATGTGGCTTTTAAACTTTTTTGGGTTTTGGTTTTTTGTTTTCTTTTTAGGGGGAGGTTTGTTGATTTTTGTTTGTTTGTGTTTTTATTCTAAAATTTCAGGGAGAAGTAAAGTTTCAGCAAAGCACAGTTAGCAATTCAAGTTGAAATTTATCAAGGGACTGGAAGGTTACCCAGAAACACACTTCTAAGAAGGAAAACACAGGTCCTCTGGAAAATCATTATGAGCTCTCATACAGAGGTACACAACTTCCACAACCATTTCCTTCCTCTCTCTGGATACCTCTTATGGTTTTCAGGCATATCAGATTGAGCCAAGTGACTTGAGGTCTGACAAGCCAATCACCCCACAAATTTCAAGTGTCACAGAATTGGGTTGGAGAGGACCAGGGTCATCTAGTTCAACATCCCCTGCCATGGGCAGGAACACCTTCCACTAGACCAGGTTGCTCAGAGCCCCATCCAGCCTGGCCTTGAACACTTCCAGGGATGGGGCATCCGCAGCTTCCTTGGGAAGCCTGTTCCAGTGCCTCATCACCCTCACAGGAAGCAACTTTTTTTCCTAATCTCTAATCTAAACCTACTTTCTGTCAGTTTAAAGCCATTCCCCCTTGTCCTGCTACTATATGCCCTTGTAAATAGTCTCTCTCCATCTTTCTAGTGGGATCCCTTCAGGTGTAGGAAGGCCACAATTAGTGGCCTTCTCTGTTCCTTCTCTGTTCCAACCTGAACAATCCCAGTTCTCTCAGCCTTTCCTCATAGCAGAGCTGCTCCATCCCTCTGATCACCTTGGTGGCCTCCTCTGGGCTGGCTCCAGCAGGTCCCTGTCCTTGCAGTGCTGGGAGCCCAGGGCTGGATGCAGCACTGCAGGTGGGGTCTCAGCAGAGCGGGGCAGAGGGGCAGAATCCCCTCCCTGCCCTGCTGCCCACGGGGCTTTGGATGCAGCCCAGCACACGGGGGTTTCAGGGCTGCCAGAGCACACGGCCAGGCGATGGCCAGCCTCTCACCCACCAGCATCCCCAAGTCCTTCTCCCAGGGCTGCTCTGGATCTGTTCACACCCAGCCTGGATTGTGTCCTGCACCTTACTGCTTGGAGGGATCTGAAGGTGGTGGCTGCTTACCTTAAAGGGATACCTGCTGCCTTCACTTTGCAGTTCTTCTGAAGTGAAGATTTTCCCAATGAATCTCTTGGCATCATAAATGGTATTCTGAGGATTGGCATCAGCCAGTTCCAGGCCTTCGTAGCCCACATGCACCCCTGTGTCTGTGAAGGACACGACACTGGGGATGCTGTTGTGCCCGTTCTCGTCTGCGATGACCTTCACGTCCCCGGTGCCAGGCAGGAAGACACCAACAGAGCAGTAAGTGGTGCCGAGGTCGATCCCAATCACTCTGGGAGTGGGCATGGGCAGATACTGCTGTGCCAGGTAGCTGGCTAAGAGCAGGGCCAGCACAGCAGAGCCTGGAACACAGAGTTGGGAACAGCGGGGTTAGAGGACCTACTCTGCAAACCTACAAGTGACCTGGTGTGACACACTGCACCTCCTGCAGCTTTATTTCACACTCTGGAGCCTGTTTAGCTACCTAATTAGTTTTTAATTTCCTTCTCAACAGAATGGCTAGAAGTCAAGAATCTGAGGCATTAAATATTAAACTGATTAAGAAAAAAAAGCCCAAGAGACATCCAAGCCAAAAATATCACCACACTGTAATAATTCTATTTCTCTCTGCATGTTACTGCAGTAACACAGGCTAACTAGTACTTCTGGGGGAGTTCCCTATGAATGACCCTGAAAGGACATCGAGTTAATGGGGCTGCACACAATCACAGTGAAACTACAAACTCGCAATTCCAACACCTCCAGCTTCCCCAGAAGTCTAAAAATAAGTGGAGACAAACCCATGCTACCTCATTCTGTTTCAGCCATAGCTCCCAAAAAGGCATCTTCCCACACCTCTGAATCTTTTCTATACCTTGAAATCGAGGGGTAGACCAGTTTAAGTGCAGAAGAGTTCATTGTTTGGGTGATTTTCTTTTAATTTTACTTATAATCAACAGGAAACCCAGAAGTCTAGCATCAAGTAATGCTTCAGATGATTAACAAAAAAAAGCACCAACAAACAAAAATCTCAGTAAGAAATGTAAATAGGTTAAATTTCAAAGAGTGGGTGACCTCTTTTTTTTCCCAGCAGGGAAGGGTGGGTCAGAAAGGCCTGGCTTGCTCTGGGCTGCAAACCTTCCCAGGCATTTCTGAGCAATGTGCCACTGAGTACTTTGGCTTTCACAGAATCCCACAATGGGTCAGGTTGGAAAGGACCCAAGCGGGTCATCTGGTCCAATCCCCCTGCTCAGGAAGGGTCATCCCAGAGCACGTGGCACAGGATTGCATCCAGACACTTCTGAAATATTTCCAGTGACGGAGACTCCACACCCTCTCTGGGTGATCTGTTCCAGTGCTCGGTCACTGCACAGTGAAGAATTTCTTCCCCATGTTCAGGTGAAATTTCCCGTGCATCAGTTTCTGCCCATTGCCCCTTGTCCCACTGCTGGGCACCACTGAGCAGAGCCTGGTCCATGCTCTGACCCTTCCCTGCAGACACTGACAGACAGGGATGAGGTCCTCTCTCAGTCGTCTCTTCTCTTCTCAAGGCTGAAGAGCCCCAGCCCCCTAAACCTTTCCTTCTAAAAGGTCCTGTCCTCTCATCATCTTTGCTGCTCTCCCCTGGACTCGCTCCAGGAGTTCCATATCTCTCTGTACAGAGGAGCCCAGAACTGGACACAGCGGAACACACCGAGTACGGGAAGCCTGTGCCACTCTGGAGAGCCAACCCGGGGCGACACCAGCGGCAGAAAGACGCGAGAGCGGAAGCAAAACCCCCCACAACCCCTTACAACCCCCCAGCCCAGCCGCGCCCCCGCCTCACCCAGCACAGCCATCTGCCCCGCCATGTCTGCCTGTGGCTCCTGCTGCTGACGGCTCTTTCCGGGCCGCGCGGGGCACGCCGGGAACGGTAGTACGTATATCCCGCCCACCACGCTCACGTCAGCTGCTGCTGGAAGTGAGAAAACCACTACTCCCAGCGTGCATCGCGGCGTCGCCGGTTCCGGCGGGTACCAGCCAACGGGCGGGGAGGTGCGTTCACGTTAGCAGGGGAGGCGGTGTGTACCCTCCTAGAGACGCATGCGCAGGCCCGGGCGGGGCGGTCGCGGTTGCTGCTGGGAGCGGTAGTCCCGGGCCCCGGCGCCGTGGTGCCCTGCGGCCTCCCGCCGGGGTGAGGCGTCAGAGACCGCGGCTGTGGCAGTGCCGGAGCAGTATATCTCCTTTATCGCCCTCGGTTTTCACCTAGAAAGTACCGCCGAGTTTCCTCCTCTGTAAGGATTTCGAGAGAGCCTGGCCGCGGTGTCTCCTACATGGACAAGAGCCAGGTTCAGAAAGGAGACGTTTATCCTGCGCAGGGTGCAAGGTAGAAGCTTTCCATAAATCAAGCACACCGATTCTCAAAACTTTACACGAAATATGCATTTCAGCAAACGAAGAAATCACAGTTCTCTGACTACAAGTTACGAATTCTCTTATTAATCAGAATACTACTGTCTTTTAGTTTAGCGATTGTGTCGCGTCCTGTGCTAATTATCCACATGTTCAGAGTTTTCCCCTTTGGAGTCATTTGGGTTATTGGTCCGTGAGTCTGAGGTCACAGTCCCGCAGCCAGACATGAACCGGCACCAATCCCTTCCATTACGGAGGGCACGGGGACCTGTGGCACCAGCCGGACGACAGGACACACAGCAGGTGACCAGGGACAGCCAGGGGCCATAGCGGGAGGCAAGACACAGCCGGGTGATCAGAGACACTGCAGGCGACAGAGCAGGAGGTAAGAGAGGACAAGAAACAGCAGGAAGACCCTGGACTCTGCAGTAAAAGCCCAGGTGGTCCTTTGTTCAGGATCCCTCCTCTGAGGCTGTGAGGCCTCTTCCACTGATAAGGCTGGACCGCGTTGCATAACCCCCTTCCCCTTCTCTGTTACTCTCTGGGCAAATTGTTAACTATTTCTGAGTCTTGTAATGTCAGCATCACTCTCTTACCCCATATCTAGAGAGTGCACTAAGGTCTCGTGTGCTGAAGGTACACTTTCCCCTTTAAAAACATTTGACCTCCTCTCTCTGAAGCTCTCTGATGCATTTTTGCAACCTACTGGTGTTCTTTCAGTGCAGTGGTTCTACAGTGACACAGCCACGGCAGCTTTTACCCCTTTATGACAATGGCGAGGGGAGATTTCCTCTTGCCCACCTGACATTTAGACAAGTAAGGAGAATGCAGGTGAAACCTGCCCCTCAAGTGCATCCTGGAAGGGCAGAATTGGTAATCACTCCAAGAAAGAGTGTGAAGTACAGTGTGGGTTCGCTTCTCATCAGTTGTCCATCTCCTCTGTTCTGCTCTGCTCTCATGAGGAGTAATGGATTTTCAGGTTCTGGCAGAGCAGGTTTCTGTTTCAGGCAGAAATTAATTGCGAGAATCCGGCGTTTCCTTAATATAGTTTAAGTTAGAAGCTTTTTAATAGAAAATATTCATACATGAATAGCTGGGAGCAAGTAGCATAGTGGAAGAAAAGTTAGACTAAGTCCTACTGCAGTTACCATCTCCAGCATCTCTGTTTCTCCTAAGTGATGGAAAGACACATAACTCAAAAGTAATTCCCAGGGGATTACTTCTTAAAAGCTTCTTCTATATGCAAAGAAAGCAGCACCACTTAAACTTAATAGTAAAAAATGTATTCATCCTCCACTTATGGTTAACATACAGTGATGTGCTTCATTCTCAGCATAAGAAGGTGCAAACTCTTTGGAAAGTGATGTTCAACCATTCACCCTCCATAATGACTCATGATCTGACTGTTTTCTAATTATTTAGGTAACTTAATCTCTTTTCTTAATTTCTTTTGAAATACTTTAATCATGTTTTTTGAAGTCAGACCATTGTAATTGTGCTCATTTTTAAGTGGGGGGA
The DNA here is from genome assembly GCA_013397175.1 of Platysteira castanea. Taxonomy (NCBI): domain Eukaryota; kingdom Metazoa; phylum Chordata; class Aves; order Passeriformes; genus Platysteira; species Platysteira castanea. The sequence goes on along the minus strand of VYXC01005332.1, from coordinate 1,611,341 downwards.
AGCTCATAATCATTGTTTACGGTATTTCTTCATCCCTGTAACTCGTGAGCAGGCACTTTGTGTTTTATGTCACTGTCAGTGGATGGTAAGCAGAAAAAAAGTTTGGAGCAAACAGGGAGTACAATCAAACTGGATTTTGCTCATGATTTTGATATTTAATAGCAACCTTTCTTAATAAATAGGGACCATCTGAAATATGACACTGCAGAGTCATACGTAGGGATGTGTTTCAAAAAATACTGATGCAAACCCCTCATTTCAGAGATTTCTTCCTTTTCTGAAGCATAGGCCAGGCTTTGGATTTTGTCCTTGAGGTTAAACCTCTGTAAGACTTTGGGATCACTTGATACCATACCTGCCGAAGGACAGAACTCAAATGCCCTTTCCTGTATAATTTCCGTTCTATTTCTCCACAGCAAAGCTGCTTAATGAATTCAGTGTGTCAGTCAAGGCCTCCCCACATGACTGACTCCCNTTTAGGTAACTTAATCTCTTTTCTTAATTTCTTTTGAAATACTTTAATCATGTTTTTTGAAGTCAGACCATTGTAATTGTGCTCATTTTTAAGTGGGGGGAAGCTCATAATCATTGTTTACGGTATTTCTTCATCCCTGTAACTCGTGAGCAGGCACTTTGTGTTTTATGTCACTGTCAGTGGATGGTAAGCAGAAAAAAAGTTTGGAGCAAACAGGGAGTACAATCAAACTGGATTTTGCTCATGATTTTGATATTTAATAGCAACCTTTCTTAATAAATAGGGACCATCTGAAATATGACACTGCAGAGTCATACGTAGGGATGTGTTTCAAAAAATACTGATGCAAACCCCTCATTTCAGAGATTTCTTCCTTTTCTGAAGCATAGGCCAGGCTTTGGATTTTGTCCTTGAGGTTAAACCTCTGTAAGACTTTGGGATCACTTGATACCATACCTGCCGAAGGACAGAACTCAAATGCCCTTTCCTGTATAATTTCCGTTCTATTTCTCCACAGCAAAGCTGCTTAATGAATTCAGTGTGTCAGTCAAGGCCTCCCCACATGACTGACTCCCTGGAGGCCTGGCTGTTCCCTGCAGGATTACACAGCACGGGCCACCTGCCTGGGAGTCAATCCAAGGGGAGCATCTCAGCAGGCCTTCTGCCCTGCAGCAAAGCTCTGCCGTGCCAGAAGCTTCTGCAGAAGCCTCCGACTCCCCTGTAGCTGTTTGGGGCTGCTGCAGGGTTTGAAGGCTCAGTCCACCACATGTATTCTGCAGTCCCTTGAAGGCAACACGTGGTCTTCAGCGGCTGTGCTTAGGTGAAGTCCAGGAGTGTCCAATTCTTTCCCTCAACATCTTCTCCATGACCTTTTAGGAGCTGCTCATGGATTTTCCTGGACTCTGCACAGAGATGCCGGACTTGTCTTGCATCTGCGAAACAGGCAGAACTAATCCTAGTGATCTTGCCCTTGTGTTTTCGGGCATTCCCACAGTGTCTTTTCTATCAGCTTTTTTTACCTGTTCTTGGTTGTGAGAGGGAGACCTGTCTCCATTTTCTTCCATTCTCTGAGGGAGTGCTACACTCTGGAATAGGTTGTTCAGGAGCAGAAGGGAACATTCAATGTTTCTGGAGAAAACAGCTTGATTTTGCATAGAATAATTCAATATTCACTGGGCAGTAAAGGGAGAGGGTTAATTGACTTGGAGAGAAAGCTATGGGTTGCCCCTGTCCCACATACGGCCTCATGGGGAAAGCATAAATGTGCTTAGGGGCTGACACTGGAAGGCTGGTCTTTATTTTCCTGGAATGCTGTGCTTTTGCCACTTCCCTGTAACAGCAGGCAGGGCACGTACTCCATGGTGAGCACCCTCACCTGGGAGTGGGCACTGCAAGCTCAGACCTGCACAACTCCTTTGCAAAAGCTGTGATAAAGCTTCCCTGGATGCCCCTGAGTGGGGGGGTGCGAGGTGCTGCTGTGCCATGGGCTGCAAGTCCTGAGCAGCCTCTGCTGGCTGCTTGCCTTGGACACCTGGGCTGGGCCACATCAAGTGGCCCTTGGCCACCACGCACCGGGGCCTTGACACCCGCCTGCCTCTAAAGGGGCTGTGCTGCCAACTCCCTCCAAGGGGCTGGGCAAATGCTTGTTTATCCTTCTTAGTGCATCTGTTTGCTCTGGTAGTAAGCTGTTTATAACATTTCAAACGCTTTTCGGGGATTAATTTCCTTCAAGGGGCTGTTCTTTTCCCCTGGTGCTTTGATAGGTGGAGGTAAACATGTTTTTGTCTGCAAGTAGCTTGAGGGAGAGAGTTGTTCTTACAATGTAAGAGCAGAGGCAGGTTTTAAAACAGTCTCCCATCAGATGTGAACTGGTGTCTGCAGGAAAAATCCTGCTACACTGGGGAGTATCGCTCAAACCCTACACCTGTGATGTGCTAAAAACAGTTCAAGCATTTGGTGTGCGTGGAATCAAATACAGCTTGTTTTCATTTGCAGGATGCTTTGCATCAGCTGTATCCTTGCATTTGGAGAAAAGGGAATTGAGTCTGCAAAGCATCCTCTTTTCTGCTGTTGTACAAAACAGGGTTTCCTCTTTCTAGGATTTACTCGGTGAGTGCTTTCTGCATTGTCTCAGTCATTTTAAAGCCAGTTCTAAAACTGAAACACAAGGTGCTGGGATGTGGTCAGAGCACAGTGTGATCTCATCAGCCCAGGATGATCAATCTGTGTTTTCCCACTATAAACGAGGAAGGGAGAGAGGGATTGAGATCCACTTTATAGGTGGAGAGTAGAATCAATGTCTCTCTGAGAAGGGAGGTGATTGATGCTAGGAATTTAGGAGATGCTGGAATCTGAAATCTCATTTTCAGTTTTTAACTTAGATAACAGTCCCTTAGTGTGAGCACGTTGTCAAAATTGCAGAGGTCAGTGCTAGTTCCTTTCCCTAATTAAAACATTGATCTTGTCCTGCTCTATATGCTTGGGGAAGGGAAGGATTTCACCAGTGCCCAGCCTGCCTCTGACAGTTCAATGTCAGGCAGCTGGATAGAGAAGCATAGCCTTCTATTTAAAAGTTTCCATTTAAATTCCAGCATATAGCCTAAAGATTTCTGGCTCCTGTTGAGTGGCTGACTGGCCATGGCTGGGTGGAGTGTGCTGAATTCTCCATTAGCCACAAACTCACTCCCCAGAGCAGCAGGAGCAGCTCGGGGCTGCTCCCGGGATCCACAGCCCCGGAAAACTGAACCATGAGGCGTGGGAGGAGTGCAAGGAGCTCCCAGCAGATGTCTCTGCCATGCAACATTCCTTCCCCAGATCGTTTTCACTGCCTGACAGATACCTGCAGATTCATATAAAGCATATTAACCTTTAGCAATAGTTATCCAAAGTCTTGTAAAAGCGTAACTCATGAAAATGATGCCACATTTTTTGTTACAGTTTATTTAATTGCTTTAACATAACCATTTCACCGAACCCTCATGAAATAATTTTGAGGTTAACAATGAAATTACTATTTCCCCTTTCATGAATACAGTTGCAGTGATACCAGTATAATGTAATGCAGTAGATGTCTAGGAAAAACAATCTGGAAGAGGAAAGAGATTTTCACAGATTTTTTTCTCTGTCCCACTTTTCTACTTGAATTTCAGTTGGTCTGCATGCTGGTACAGCTTTCTGTGGTGTGAAAAATAATGATAAAAAGCAGAGACATTTTATTGAAGAGGCAAAGCAGTTTTGCACTTACTGATCTGGTAACTGAGAGTTCTCTTCCTGCTCGATCATGGTGAAGTGAGTCAGTGTTGCAAGGCTGAAAGGCAGCTGTGAGATAGGCTGAATTCTACCCAGCCACAGCTGCCTGGAGTAGTGGGCCTGAATCATGGCTTGGCTTGGATTTGTGCTGGTCTCTGGAACACACCATCCACCTTCTGCTCAGCTTGGGTGTCCTGTGTGGGAGCAGGGAGAGCGGTATGGCACAGGGTGACAGGAAAAGTGATTGCTCATGCCAGCGTTTGCAGCACCTCGCTGTATGAAGGGCTGCAGAGCTCAAGGATGGGATGGCTGGGAGTCTCATCATCTGCACCAATCATCATGGTGATAATGATAATGAACAAGAGTCCCAGCAGTCTCCCAGGAGGCCACTTTACCTCATTCATATTGTTGCTGTGTATATGAAATCCATACAGATGTCAGTCAGGCTTGTCAATTTGGTCTATTGTAAATGACAACAAAAGGATAAACACAAGAATGCACTCAAATAGAGCTGCCTGAACAGCGAGCTCCCCAGGCAAAGAAGTTTTGCAATATGTGTGGATAGAGAAAAGTCCTGCTTTTCTTTTTTTTTGTGGAGTACTGAGGCTGAAGTATCAGAGTATCTGTTTTACATTTGTTCTTTTCCTGGAGGTATCACCTACAGTACCTCAGTGAGTTTGTACACTGGATAAGGACTTTTGGACCTTTACTGTGAATCTTTTGACTGGCACGGATATCTATTTCAGTCATCACTTAGAAGTAGGGTTATGGTACTCCAGGAGCAACTATGCTGTGCCTATTTTCCTAGAAGACCTAGTTCTCTGGCCCATATTGTTTCCAATCCAGGAAGAAATAATAGGTAAGAGCATGTATTCCTCTTTACACTCTGTGAAGTAAAGGAACACTGAAGGTCAGTGACTCAAGAACAGATAACAAGCCTGGAGGGTCAATACAGTTTGAAAAAAGATGTCTCAAACACTGTTCCAGAGAACTCACAACAACATCAGCTTTCATCCATTATTTTTAGGAATCTGTATTAAGCAGTATCATCAAATATTTGATGGGAGAGAAGTGTCCTCATTTTATAATTTATAATTGCTCATTTATAATTGCTCATTGAGCAAGGTGGTAGGGGCATTTCCTAGTGATATTTATAGTACACATCTGTCCTGCAGGAATCAGAGTTGCCATTATTGTGCCCAGCATACTTCAGTTTAGTGGATACATGGTTCAGATACAACTGAGATGTGAGCAATCTCATCCAGCATTGTACAAACTCAGTTTGGTGTCATTCCTGGGTGCCATATGTGAAACCAGCAGCACTTGACAGCACAGCCCACCATGCTTCTTTCATACTCCAGACTGTCTGAAATAGGGAAAGAAATGTTGAGAACACAGAAGAAAACTGTGTCATCAGCCAAAGTCAAGGTCCTTGGTGTTGCTTTGTACCTTCCCAGAACCTCTGGTCAATTGGCAACCACTTCGCATTAGTTGTTCCCTGTGCCAAGGCTTGCAACCTACCTGGAGGGCTCTTAAACCTATTTCTGACAGTATTGATGGAATCATTCCGACATTACCCAGATTACTCCTACAAGACAAGCAAAGATGTCAGCCACACCATGTCTTCTTTTTTCAGCATCACTCCCCCGTGCACTGTCGTGTGAGTAGCAAGTGTCTGTTTAGCCTGGAGAGAAGTTTGTTGGAAGCAGATACTGTAAAGTTAGAGCCATTCCAGAAGAAGTGTGCACAGCTAGGGAAAATGATCCATCCACAGAAGCAGAGATTAGCCTTTCTGTGCAGTCACAATGAAATAGAAGTCCCATTCCAGTTTTCTCTCTCTTTCTTGAATGATTGCTCTGTGTTTAGGTTGCTGGACTGTATCAACACCTTCGTGCAGCCCATAATTCATTGCCATGCTTTTGGCTAGGTCCTGCTGCTCAGATATGCAAGTGCTTGAAAAATCAGCTCCTGCTTATGCACACCCAAGCACAGGCATAGACTTCACAAGATATGCAAAATGTGTGCCAGCATGTTTGTGGGCACTGAGCCCTTAAGCTTCAGAATATTTTTACCAAATACAAAATACTGATAAAAATGCAGCAGTATGTTTATGTCGTGGTTCTATGGAACATTTCTGACTGTGTGCAAACAGTCTCATTGGGCTGGACTGGCTTTTTTTTTTTTTTTTTTTTTTTGTCTATTTGCAGTACATAGCAAAGAGGGCTCTGTGGCTGTCGTGTCGCTGAGGTGCTCCCACAGCACCCACAGCTGCAATTAAACAGAGTGAGGGAGGGATTTCACAAGCTCAGATAGAGGTAGTAGAAGTATATCAATTTCTGCTGAATTGTTGGGACAGAGAATGCATCTCTTCAGAGTCTGGAGAAGCCCCAAATGCTTCCCATCTGAGTATAATGCGCTTCTCTTCCTGTCAGTCAGTCCCAAAGTGAGCAGAGCTGACAGATGTCGATTCTTTCAGATTTTCCCTTTCCTAAGGACCTTGACAGCTTCAGCTGCTGAACCACAAACTTACTCCTTTTTTTTTTCTCCTTACCTGTTTACTCCCACTGTAGCTGTCCTCTCTCTCACAAGGAGATGTAGATTCAGTTCACATCATGCAACATCAATACTTTACTCTCACTTTGCTGAAAAGGATCCAAGGAACAATACAACAAACTACCTGTCCTTTTCTGTCTGCTGTTTATTGCAGTCACCATCGTCTGTGCTTTCATTTCAGAAGCAGTTAGGTATGACAGCAGCATTGTAGGACAGACGCAGATATATAGTGCTGTGCCAATCAAAAAAAATACAGTTAAAAAACCTGCAATATGCATATCAGCAAAATAAAAAAAAAAAAAAACAAAAATGGAAAAGAAAGGTGTTGCAATTTCAGTAGTTAATGAATAACCCAAATTGCAAGGTCTGTCTGCATCCTTGTTGCTATTACATTTATTTGAAGCACAACAATAGTTTATATCATGCACTGTACGGCCACAGTTACTAATACACAGCTTTTTGAAGTTGCATTACACATTCTGGCTCAAAATATGACATGTCTGGATAGTTCCAAAGTGTATGGAACTGGGAGTCAAATAGTTAAAACTCTTTGGTAATTTGATTTTGTCCAGTGGATCTCCCATAAAATAACATTGAGTTGCCTGTTATCTGCAGTCACTGAGGGTTAGTAATTCACTGCCATTTTGTTTCTTCTTTCTGATTTCTGTGTGTGGGTAAGAATTCTGTGGACAAGCCTCCTTCTGTGTGACTTTTACATATTTTAGTTTTGAATTCTGTGGCCCTAAAATCTGAGCAGGACAAGCAAAGACCTTTCTCTCTTTTTTTTTTTTTTTTAATTAGACTAAAAGCTCTACTAGCTGAAACCTTTCCCCAGTTCTCAGAACTCCTCCTTACTTTTTTTTTACTGCAAATTGATAGATTTTAGTTCAAGTGTGTGATAAACAGGAGCAGAGCTCTTCCTGTAAGAGGCAGTCCTAAGAAAAATACAGTTTAGTTTGCAGCCTGCGATAATGAGGTAATTCATGGAGGGCCTGTCAGGAAAAGTAGCTTTCCATCTCTATGCCATTTTTAAACAATGTGTATTATATTTCCTTTTTTCCCTCCACTTTTTACAGAAATATGAAGCTTTCTCTGTCTTACACTGAAGGATGGTGACAGAAATGGGGAAAAAAAGCAGCACTTTTCTTTTTAAACACAAACATTTTAGTCTACTTGAGGGAAGTGATTTCTGTTGGGTAATGGATCCACCTCGCTGCGCCTCCTGCTGCTGATCTCCATCCAGCTGGGTGCTTTGTAGCCTCCCTTGCACCAATGTTGTGTGGCAGCACTGGTGTGTGGCACCACTGTTTTTTCCAGCTGATGGAGCACCAGCAGAGCCCTGCACAGGAACAGAGTGACTCAATTCCTGCCCCTCTGGGGGGAGTGCAAAGTCCAGTAATGCTGTCTGGTAGCAGAGTCTTTAGGCCTCCTTTTCAGCAGAGAACCCAAAAGTCCATTGCAAACCCATCTGTGCAACAATATTTGGTGCTAAAAAGCCTGAGAAAGTCGGGGCTGGGGAGAAAACTGTTCTGAGAAAGTTAGGACTGGGAAGAAAACTGTTCATGATAGGAGAAAAAACCTGCATTTGTTCAGTGGTGCTTTAAACCAGCCAAACTGTCTGGTTCAACCTGCTCTCTCTGCTGTTATGCCTTTTCCACATCTATTTTCCAGCTCTTATTTTTTCAATATAGAATAAATGTTCTGTCTGTAATTACATTTAAGTTATTCTATGAGATTATAACATTCTGCTTTTCTATCCGAGCAGGGTCTGTTCCATCTGAATTGCAAAATGGATATAGGATTGCAGTAGTTAGAGAAGGAAAAGCCGTATTAGACTGGAGTCCATCATCCTGTAAGGGTGTGATATAACACTGTGACAGAGGCCATATCAGATATTAAATTGCTATAATACAGAAGTGTTTTACACTTTCTTAAATTATAATGAGAAAGAGCAGCCCAGGAGTGGATTTCTTATCAGTGCAAGAGCTGGGTTTCCCTAAGAGCAAGAGGTAATGCAGAGACTATTAGAAGAAACAGTCTGCCAGGTTGGTTCAAGTTGTTAAACCTTCTCCACCCTCAGCCCTGCGCATTGGGGACCATAAGGTCCTGGGTGACCTGCTCTTGTTCTTCCAAGCAGAAGGGCCTGGTTCTGTTCTTGGGTCTTGAAATAAAATCTGTGAAGGCCCAGTGGGTCTTAGCCTGTTGTTTAGGAGCAAAGCAGCTCCCAGCTCTGCACTTCCCAGAGGCAGGAGGGGGGTCTGTGCCTTGGTAGATCCACTCTGCTCCCAGGCAGCCCCGTGCCCTCACAGGAGGCACTGGGCAGCTGGAGGTGGTGGGTTTGTGCTTAGCACCTGAAGGCAGCTCTGGTGTCTTGCTGGGAGGATGAAAAATCCCATGGCACGTTTGCACAGGAAGAGATTCTGCTTAATTTCTCCTGCATTTTAATTGTTGCAGCTATAACTGGTGCCTTTTTTCAGCCAGACTGAAGCGGGCTTTGAAATAGCACTTTAAATGTATATACACTCACCTCTGTCCCCCCAAGTGCCAAATAAAACAGCATTTTAACACTTGTTGTTAACTGGTTCTGCACATTAATGCAGTTGTGGAAACTGTCACTGTATGAATATCCTCTTTCATAACTATTTCCTGAAGGTTTGTTTTCAGCAGAGTATGAAGCCATGGAATAGAAATGCTTTTATAGTTTTCTGCTTCTGGAGATATTGTTGAGAGACAAGGAATATCTTTAGTGCAGTGCTTTAAACTCTCACAACAGGTTTTTTTTCTCTCAAAACACTTGTAACAAAAATACATTGCACCAGGTGCCCTGGTTTCATTTCTGCACGCTGTCTTCTCAGAGGTTTCACATAACTCAGAAATGGAAAGTCAAACTACGCAGCATGCATTTGCTGCTGATGGGCATATACACAGGGGCAGACTAATAAAAATACTGTATTTTTTCTCAACACCGTGTACATTTCCAGTGCTGAGTAAATACTAAATGCAATGGCTGAAAGATCCTGTTACTAAGGCAACCAACTCCCATGTTATCCTTAAATATATATACATAGTCCGTCTGCTACTTGAGAAGAAAAATTCTCATCAAGATTTGCTGAACTGAATTCTTGATGAGGTCTGTCTTATAAAAGGCTAAATGTTGTGGGTGCCTCAGACTGGACTTTCAGGTTGACAATAAGAGCAAGAACAGAAGCTGATGGAGATGATAATGATTTTCAAGTTGCAGAGTTATGACCAGCTTGTACAAAATGGTGGTAGGACAAAACTTTTCTAAGGCCTATGCATGCCACAAGTGACTTCAGAGCATTAATATACGTAAATATTTCATAGCACCTCCTTCTGAGACAGCTCTTGTAGCTATATTAGGCAGACCAATGTACTTCTGTGGTAATTCCTGTCACAAATGAGCCTAAGCAAAGCAATGCTCAGTGGCATCGAGGTGGTGTGCAGTCTGTACATCTCACTGTTGCTGTTTATTTCCAAATCCATATTTTTGATATTAGTGCACATTATATACTATAGCTGGCAAGTGTTCATAACTCAGTGCTGCTCCAAAAGAGTGAAGAGTATAGTTGAGGCACCACACGCACAGTAGATTGTTCCCAGCCTTCTCAGCCATGACTGACTTCTTTTTTTTTTTTGCCATGAGTGTTGATTTTGAGGGCCACTCAGCTGTAGTTTTTACCCAATGTAAAAAGAAGAGTTCCCTCACTGCATGTTTAGTGCTTATGCCAATGCAGTGTCAGTTTACTTCATGACTGAAAATTAACTCAGCAGCAACACCCCAGTAGAGACGGTGTCTGAAAGCCCAGAACTTCATGGCCTGACCTAAACCATCCTTGGAGGCAATCTCTGGTCTCATGGCATGTGGCCTGTGGATTACAAATACTTTGGTGGACCTCGGACTGGACAAGTTTGCGGCTTCTTGTCCTCATCATGCTTTCAGTGAAGCACTACAGGTAGTAATAAGTTCTGTATTCAGGCTTTAGGAGTTATCTTAAAAAAAAAAGAATATTTAAATAGCTCCAGCTTAGTGCCTTATCCCAGTAGCTTGGGATACTAAATGAAGTTCTCTATGATGGTGTTAATAACTCCATGTGTCTCTGAAGAGCAGGTATAAAAGCAGATATAAAAGGGGTCACAGAATAAGCTTGAGGAACAGTGAAATGGTATTAGGTGAGGCTTTCGCCTCCTCGTGAAGTCTTAACCCCAGTCTGCCTCTCTGAGACATAAGTAGTGAGGCAATTCACAAATACTTTTTCCATCTTCTGTGTTAAGTCTAAGAATTTTTTGTCGAGAACCGGAGAAATTCACCTGTGGGGCACAAAGATCTCTCACTGCTTTGCTTTCCTTTTCTTAACACTGAAGAAGTGTCTGTGCCTTCTCTCAAACCATGTAATAAGGCTAGGAGGGCCTTATCCCTGTCCCTCAGTTGGGTTGTTCTCTCTCCATGGCTTGAGTCCAAGTACTTTCAGCTCTTTTCAGCATCTCAGAAGTGACACCATTCTGTTCCCATTTTTAGAAAATACCAGGGATACGCTGAGGCTGAGAAAAATCCTTGCTCCTAAATAAGCTGTTCTGAATAAAACTTTTCTTGTCTCATTTCTTTCCCAGTCTTTTAAGAGGTTTCCCTAGTGTGGTCGTAAAGGCGGTGCCTGTAATTAGGGAAACTCATCATTCCAAGCACAATTGATACAGTGCTTTTGTCAGTTATCCCCCAATGGGGATAATAGTATTTTATCCTTAAATCCAGAGGTTAAATGGGTTTTAACCAAGTCCCTAAACCTGATGGTTAACTGCAATGTGTATGAGGTCTGTCCCATACAGTCTTCCTGGCTCACCAGCAGATGCTCGAGGAATGCACCCTCCCCTTGGACACCTCCGTCCATCTGGAGTTCCCAAGCAGCCCTTAGGCTGCACTTCTCCCTTTTCATCAACAATAAGCTCCTTGCTCTCAAAACCTTCAGGGAATGTGGATTACACAGGCATGGAAATGGGATTTTTAGTAACAAGTGGCCAAATGTTCAGACATCTCCTCTAAAGACATTTGAGCTTCTAGTGAAAAAAACCCCTGATCCCAATAAGGAGTCTATTTCTAAATTAATAATAATTTTTAAACCCCTTCAAGTCTGAGATACATTAAAATACAAGGTGACATTTGAATGTGTGCTGTGGGTCAGACTCTGATGCTCTAAGGCACATTGAGTACTGTTTTACTTGCAAGTAGTTCCATTAATTTCAGTGACCCAGTTATGGAGTAAGACACCACTCAGCAAGAGAAGAGATGTTAAAAATCTGCCCACAATATCTGATGATAATTTGATTTCTCTACTGCCTTCCAGACCTAGTCACCCCATTCTGCTTTCAGTATAGTGCAGCATCTCTTTCATAGATGCTGACATTTCTAGATGGCTGTCAGCCTTTGTGATGAAGAATATTATAATAACATTGCAGCTGTGTCAATAAAGCAGATACGCATTCATCCATGACGAGGATATTTTTGAGCAATTCTTGTAAAATTCCTTGGTTTTTCTCTTTTAAGTTGATATTCAGGTTTCTGTGACTATGGTAACTTCTGTGCATTTGCATATTGTAGGCTGTGCAGCCACAAAAGGAGATAATTGATTTTCTTCCCAAAGTAATTTGGTGCTGTTCACTTCAGAGATCATCCTTTGGATTATCGACTCCCTATTATTAGTCATTTGCAAAATTATTGCTATGGCCATGAGGTTCATAGCCCTGTCAGACATTTGGCTTCTTTTCCTCAGGGTTTTCTTCCTGACCAGGAAGGTTTTAATCCTCTTGTACTTGAGAAAAGGAAAAGAAAAAAAAAAAAAAAAAAGCCAGCCAGCTGTACTGGCACCTCCTCCCATAAGGCTGACATTTCAAATCAGTTCTTTATCAGCACATGCTTCTTGCTTGCCTTTACAATAGCCTCAAAAAAATGTTGCAAAAGAGCTTGGTCAGTGGTGATAACCTCTCCAGAGCACTGACCTACAGCAAGGAGAGGAGTGTGTCTGAGCAGCTATGGTATAGTAGCAAATAAGTAGTTTGTACTTGACTACACTGTCACTCTTTTCAGTGTTTCACATTTGGACTAACACTGTGCCTATGCCCACTTTTTTTTTTTTTTTTCTGTTTCAAATATATTTCTAAAACTTTAACATAAAGCCTCACTCCAGGCTAAACGATACATCAACATTAATTGTATTATTTAGCCCAAAATTTTCAAAATTCTCACAATAGCTTTTGAAGACTCAGAGTGGACCTAGTGTGGAAGCCTTTTTGGTTTGGGTTGGACATTCTTTTAATGACAAAGATGAAGTTAATGTTTTAGAGTAGTTTCACCAAATTATTGATATCACAGTGCTTACTTGTGTAATTTTCAAAGCATTTAGGACTTCACAGAAGTGGTAGGGATACTATGAATTTAAGGTAATACTTGAGCTTCAGACACAGCTATTTCTCTGTTCGCACTGTTTTCATAGTGGCATTTTTCAGGCTCTGCACTGTTCTAACACTGCAGGTAGCTGTGGGAGAGACTCAGTGCTTCCACTACCATCTGCGGTTCCTCGCCTGTGCCTTTGTTGATTTCTGGCTGAAGGTGGTAGTTAAGGTAACCACTGAGTGGAAAGGACCTGGTGTTGTGCAGTTGAATCTGAATTAGGCATAGAGGTGAAATGATGGAGCTGTCACAGTAAGCCTCCGTGGCAGTAGCATGGCTGGCCACCCATGGCACTTCCGCATCGTGTGTTATTTTGGTTGTAAATCAAGCTCTATGAGCTTCCTGCAAAGCTCACCATCCTGAGGGAAAAATAATGTAGAACTGGAACCCAAGTATATATGTACAGTTTTACTGACGTCCCAGTCATGACTTCCTTAGTGTTGGAAAAAGACTGATGTGGAGAGATGGTGTTTTGGGACAAAACATGGGATAACAATAAGGGCTGTGACTACTGATAGCATTTCTTTTGTTGTGTAGTGTTAATTTCAGCAGTATTCGTAAACACACGCATTCATGTGTGTACACGCAAACCACTCATTTTCTTTTCTGCTTATTAGGAGCCATCCTTGTCTGCCTGTGAAGGGCTCAGGATCACCTCTGTGCAGTGGAGAAGAGCTCTGTACCTCCTTAGTCTTAGCCAAGCCCTGACAGACAGGTCTCTCATCTCAGCCACATATTTCTCCAGTAAAGGTGATTCTGCAAACTTTACTGTAAACTTGTTCCGTAGCCTAACTTTTCCAATAGTTATAACATTTGCCTATTATTTAATCTAAATTCCCCCTTGCTGCATCTTAAACCCATTGCTTCTTGTTCTGTTCTTGTTCTCTAATGAGAATAATTGGTCTATGTCGTTTCTGTAACAGCCCTTTGCATATCTGTAGACAGTAATGCTTCCCCTCAGTCCTCTTTCCTCCAGACCGAGCAGCCCCTGCTCTCATAACCTTTTCTCAGAGGTCTTATTTACTAACTCTTAAATCATTTTTGTTGCTCTCATCTGAACTCTCTCCAGTGTCTCTGTCTGTTTTAAAATGCAGTGCCCCAAAATGAGCGTTGTTCTTCGAATGAGGCCTAGCTGGTGCTAAGTAGAGCAGAATAATTATCCTGCTTGTTTAACATGAGGTATTCCTCAGCATGGCTCTTGCCTCAGCTGCCAGAGCTCGGTCCCCTGGCCTCCCCATCCATTTGTTATCCTCTGCAACCCTGCAGAAAACAGGAGCTTTCTAATGCAACGTTTTTAGGGCAAAAAGAAATAAATTAAATCCTGATGTCTTAATTATTCCTCTTTCCAAAGGGGAGGCGCTGCGCTCCTCATCTGCTCACAGCATGGAGGGGCTGGCAGTGTCTCCACTGTCTCCCCACAGTTCCATGTTGGCTCTCGGATAAGTCCAAGCGCTGAGCCCGGGATGGCAGCTGCAGGTCCACAGCACAGAGCTGTGTGTGGGCAGTGCTGACCCAGGGCTCACCTTTGGCTGAGGTGCACCCCGTCATTTTTAGTGTGGATGCACTGTTAACCTCTTGGTCAAGCCTTGTGACTCAGCCATTGTGTTTTCCCAGTCCACTGCAGCTCTGGAGACCTGCACAGGGAGCCTTGCATAGGTGGGAAGGATGGGTCTGGGGAGTGGGGAGTGGCTGCCACCAGAAATAGCAGGGTCAGAGGAGGAAGAGCACGTTCGTTTTTTCAGTCCCATTCAATGAGTGGAGGATAACTTCAAAAAAAAGTTATCAAGGCAAGGGGTTTTATTTTGTTTTCATGCCCAAACCAGGAACAATTTATTGGAGCATCGTTCCTGATATTTATTTGGCTACTTGGTGTTTCAGGCTTGAGGAGTGAGGCTGTCCAGCACCATGGGAACTGCAGGGGCAGCGTGGCCTCACAGGGATGGCTCACTGCTGGTGACAGGCAGGCACTGACTCGAAGCTCTCTTGCAGATAGAAGCTGAGGTTATTTCTGAATTCTGTGCTGGCTCACACCTGTGAGAGCTGAGGTGCTGACACCTTCAGAGGTTCATCATCCGTGGAGAGCATGGACAAACATGAGATATCACTCTTAATATCAGCCACCCCCATTTTGTGTAGGAGCCTTTAGCAAAACTTGTGTCACTTTATATTAAAATTTATGCCCAAAATACAGGGACAGCAGTACTTCCAACGAGTGCCATGTGACATACTTAAAATGTTTAACAAGCTTTGGAGCTGAATCCAGAGCCCTCTCTTTCAAACATCCCCTTCGACTTTGCAGAGCTTGGAGTCGGCCCTGGAGACCCTCTGGCTGGAAGTGCTGCTGAAGATGATGACTTCTTTCAGAGAGCAAGACAATACCTGCTGACACTCTGTTTTGCCTGCAGAGAATTAAAAACTCAGCGAATGAATTCTGCATAAATGTTACAGTCAGACTTCGGGAGAGAATGTGAGTGGTAAAAATACACCCACATCTCAGGCTCCATGTTCAGCAAAGGCACTGGGCCAGAGCTTCGGCTTTGCTGAGTCCACGTTTGTGGAAGCAGAGTGAGAAACTGGTTATGACTTCCTAACTCTGTGTCTGGCTGCCAGCCCACACCTGGCTGGGGAAGCCGCGGAGCTGCTCTCGTGCAGCATCTTAACAGCATGTCCAAGGCCTTAGTCCCGATGAATACGTGTGGTATAACCTGGGCACATCCCCTTGCCCTTCTTTCCCTTTCTTGTCTCTGCCTTCCCTGCTGACATGGCCCTTGGAGCAAAGGTGGCAAAGGAGCAGCAGTGCAGTCTGAGGGAGCATTTCAATGCTGGCAGTCAATCGTGCATGAGGGTAGCACAGCTTTTCTCTTTTACCTCAGCACCTCTTAGGCGATGCAGAGAATGTGCCCAGGATTTACGAGGCTCCTGCTGAATGCAGCCAGGATCACTGCCTGCTACATTTTTCCACCTCGGTGCACCAGTATGCTGCTTAATAGACCTCTGGCATAATGTGCAAGAGTACCCAGCTCTGTACCTTAGAGCTAAAAATGAGGAGACAGGAAGAGATGAAGAGCATAGCTGTTTTTCATGCCCCACAAAGGGAAATTACACAGGAAGTAAGTCACCTCCTGAAGAGACTAGACGCAAGAGGAGTTATCTTTCTCTGTTAAATTAGAAAGAATGATTAAATGCCAGATAGTTCGAGCACGTCAGGCAGATACTACACAAGCACTTTTCTTGCTAAGAAAGTAACCACGTAAGTTACTGACTGACTTTAAAATGACTGAGAAATTGTAGTGGTAAAAAATCACTACTGCTAATTTACCTTCTGGCAGGTGCAGGAACCAGCTTTGGCTTGGAATAGTACTTCATGCAGTACTACAATACTGCAGCTTGTAAAGAGAGCCTGAACGTGTGAGGACATGGTGTCTGGGTTGCTCTATGCTTGACTGCTGAACTTGAATGGCCCTCACAAAAGCTTCACATATTGAGCAAAGAACTGTGAAACCCAGCCCCAGCTGAATGCATAGTCTTCTGTCTCTTTTGGCTTTGTAAAGGTATGCAACACTGGATTCACATAAACTGACTGAAGCTGGGGACTCTGGAGCAAGGTATCCTTGAATCTGTGATCACATCCAGCATCTCTTTGGCACTTCTTGTTAGCCAGGGTCAATACACCTGCCAGAGGAAATCCTTCTCTCTTGCTTTCTCAACACTAACCTTGTTGTGTCTCAGTCACAGCAGTACATAGCAAACATCTCCATATCAGATCTTGTACGCAAGGAAATACTTTTTTTTTCTATTTTTGTCCCTTTTACTTCTCACCAACTAGCACATTAGTCATAGTTAAAGTTCATTTTAAAAACTGTCCCAGTCTGTATGAAAACCTTTCCATTCATCTCAGCAGATGTTGGCAAGTTGTAAACCTGACTACTGAAGGCCAGTGTCATAGAGAAGGGGATTCATCCCACCTCTAAGTTCTCTGATTCTGGGGAGAATCAATTTTCACTTAGTGAAGATTTGCCTCCACCAAGAAATATGCAAGTGCAAGGGGTTTGTAATTGGGGTTTAATTGGAACTGATCTGTACAAAAACTTCCTCTACAACCCTAGTTTCTTCATAAAGAGGAAAGAATTGCTACAGCAGAATAAAACAGTCTGCATAGACACCTGGCACAGTATTGATACCCCACACTGGCCATTTCATGCAATCAAGCCTCTTTTTTTTTCTACAGGCCATTCAGCTCCCCATGCAGTGGGAAATTTGGGGGAACTTCCTCGTAGTCTCCTGCTCTTTCAAACTCCCACCATTACCAAAAAGTGTCTGCCTCAGTGGAATAGTAGTAAAAATAAAGTAGGGGGTGTGAACTTATCTCTCTGGTGTCCCAGGCTGGAGAGACAAGCAGAAAAGCTTTTTTATTCAGATCAGCTGCTTGTCTTTGGTTACTGCTCTGACTGCAGTCTGAGGGCAGTAGGGGAAGGAGAACAGCACAACCTATCATTTGTGGTTCGTATCAAAAGCTGACCAAGCCAACTCAGCCTCTTTCTCCCCCACCCTTATAAATGATAGTGATAACTTTTATGGGATAGGATAGGAAGGGATCAAACAGTTTTTATTATACCTTACTCCTTTGAAATATATACTTCTAGTTGCCCATATATACTTTGCTACTCAGCTCCTAACAACATGATGGGCTATCTAAAACCCTTTTTAAAAATAATCTTTGAAGGATGAGTGGAACAGAAACCCCCCATATCTTTTAGAGACCAGCTGTAAAAGAAGATTCCTTCTAAATCCTTCTATTCCAGTTAATAGGGCTTGGCACAGCCACTATGTCTACTATTCCAGACCTTAAAAGATAATTCATAGCAGAACTTTGAATGTTTCCTGGCTCAATGCATTTTTTAATATACTGGATCATTTGCATTAGTGTCTCTGTTCACCTTATATTTCATGAGTAAGTAAATTGTGGAAGGTTAACCTCTTCTATAAAAAAATAGGACTTTATGTGGAAGTCAATATTGGCACAGTCTGGAGAAGAACTGTGTCTCAGCTGTCAGGGTGAATGTTTTGTCTAGCCTCCATTGCAATTCTTTTGGTTTTACTCAGACTTTCTTTCCTTTTACTCTTCTTTTTATTTTTCTTTTTCTTTTTTTTTTTTTTTTTCTCTCTAGCTAAAAAAAAGGAATCTAATAAACTAGCATTAGGATCAAATTTTCTAAATTGCCAAGTCATACTCTGGCTAGCTTTTCCCCTGAACATTTATGCTTACAGCACGTCCCTTCTTGAGTAATTTATAGCATTTAAAAGCTTAGTTGATCTTGTGGGCTGCTTGGTTCCTTGGTGCTTAAGTGGACTCTTGGCTCTGAGGCAGTGGCTCCAGGTCTAGCAGGCAGCAGTGCCCCCTCAGTGTTTGATTGCTCCCCTCCTCATCCAAGGACATAACTAGCAGTATGAAAGATTTCTCCCAAGACTGATGCACACAATTAACTGAATTACTTCAACAGGGTGTAGATAGGATAGATTTAAAGTGGAACCCGTTACTGTGCCAGTGGCTGGATGAGGATCCTGCTGTGCCAGTCACGGGGGAAGAAAATCCTTCTCTGCCAGTTCTCAGTGAAGAAGTTCTTGCTGTGACAGCAGATCCAGCTCACACGCTTGATATAGTGCCCTCAATTACCATATCTTTGTAATTATCATCCCTGTCTGATAAGTCTTGTGGAAACTATCAGATCTTGAGTAGAGGATCTAGGAGACTTGTAAGAATATAATGTCTTGAATTGATCTGTCTGTTTAATGTTTCATCACTCTGCCACCGATTGATCATTCTTTGAATAAAATGATAGCATAGCTGTATGCCAACACTTGTGATTCATTTTCACTTAGCTAATCAAAATGTTGTTTCACAAGACCCTGATGATGTTCAGGATGCCTTTTAGGAGGTATTACCTTACACCAAGCTGGCTGACTCAGGTGGTCTTTTTTTTATAATGTTACCAGACCAGCCCCATGATTTATGAGGCATGCTTTCCTCTAGCAAGTTCCTACGAGGGTGCAGAACTGTTCAGTTAAAAAGTTTTTCAGCTAGAGAGAAATCATATTAAATAGAATTTTTTTTGAGTTGAGGGAACTGCAACATCCCCACATATCCTGGATCAATAACTGAAAATTTTCTCTTTTTACATGAAACTTAAGGATTATCTGAAGATTTCTGCCGGGTCTGAACAGATCACCCATTCATCATTAGCTAGACAAGCCAAGCATCTGTTTTCACTCTATCTCACGCTGAAACCATAATGCTAAGATTCAGACACTGACTTGGTTTTGGGAGGTCTTCTTTTAGCCATGTGAAAAAATGAAAAAGAAAACTTCTTGCTGATTCTGTAGTCGTGAACTGCATTCATGTTTGTAGCTGAGCTTTGAAAGCACGCACCCCTCAGCCAGGGAAGTGACTCTTACTTTTTTATGAATGCTAGTTGTTCTTTTTACTGCTGTAATCCTGATGAGTTAAACGGTGTAATGCAGTTTGATGTTTGCTGTAACAATGAAGTGCTAAGTAAAAACCACCTCTAGGAAGAATTAAGCACTCAAGTAGGATGAAGCAGTGAGTCAGGATACTCTGATGTAGTTAAGAGACTGTAGGTTTCAGACTACAATTGTAAGCAAGTATTTCATAGGCCTTAGGGACACAGCTAAATTTTACCCAGAAAACAAAGCCTTTTCCCACAGGTTTATGTCTGGTATAATTATGTTCTAAAGTTCTGGCTTTTTTTTTTTTTTAATATTCCATGAGCCTCGGTAGCAATAGCTCTGGAAAAATTGCTCTGTACCACTGAACACTGTCTGCCTACAGCAAAGGCAAAGTTCATAAAGGACAGAGAAAGCACAGAGCCCCTGTTAACCTTCTGAGAAGGAAGGTGTGTTTGTACGTGCCAAGAAAGCAATCTTTTTTTGCCTTAGGTCTTTGTACAGTTTCCTATGATTTTTCTTCTGAAAAGAGAAGACACCACTGTAGTCATTTTGTAACTATCATCAGCTTTAAAAAGACTGTAGGAGCATCTGGCAGGGCCAGAATTGTGATTCATCATGTCAGCCACCACCTTGCCCATTATTTTTTAAGAACTGAGTTAAACAGTCTCACAAACACTGACAGGTTGGATAGAAGCCTAACTCAATGGCTGGTGGCTGAAACGGCCGCTAGAGAATGTCCTGCAAAGTGATCAATAATCCATATTGGTTTTTTGGGTTTTGGGTTGGTTTGATTTGGTTTTGGGGTTTATTTTTGTGTGTGTTGTTTTTCTGGTTTGTTTGCTTTTTTTAAAAAATCAACAATGTAATGATTAACTTCCAAGAAAACCAGCATTTCTCTAAGTCCAGAGATTCACCTGTGTTTTCAAGTGTGATTTCAAATATTTGATATCTCTCTCACAGACCAATATGCCAGACTTCTAACCACTTGCCTTTGCTTTCTACATTGATGGCCCTTTGAGTTAGTGATGCTTGTGCAATTCCAGATGAGAGCGCCCAATGCTCACGTGGTACCACTTCTTCCTGATTAAGCAGAACGAGTGAGCACCTGATTGACTTTTACCATAAATGCTGACATTCTGCAGCCAAAGGGGAGAGGGGGGGAAAAAACCCCTTTGATAATGTTTAAAGCACACAGGCCATTTTCAGCAAGGATTTCCATTTCAAGAGATTTGTCAGTGTAGTCTTGGATTAGTGTATGCATCGAAAGCTTTACTTAGGAAGATTTTCATCCTTTGAGGCACACACATACCAAAGCTCTTTGTTGTTCTGAATCCATGATTATGTGCTGAATAATGAATATTTTTTAAAGCGTTATGCAGCCACACTGTGATACCTTGAAAAATTCAGCCAATCTCCCGCTCTTTTTTTTTTTTTATTTGACATTTCCTATAATAAAACTTTTAGCAAAGACTTTTAGCAATTTAGAAGTTCTTCGGTGCCAGGCAACTGAATTGCTGAGATGCTGATACAAAAAAAATGAAAGGTATCTTATGTTGATTTTGTTTTAGAACAAGCTGACTAGCTGCAATTGAGGTTAATTGACCTTTATAATGGATACACAGGACAGTGCTAAAGCTGTATACATAAACTGCAAGTTTATTTGATAGCAAATTGTGTTAATTGACATTCATTGTGCATCTTTCTGTTGTTTATTGCTAGTTGCTCATGTGAATAGTTTGTTGATATTATAGATAGGACAAGCATTTGTTTCAGATAAATAGGATTTTCAGTTGAATAGGTTTTAATTAAATGATCCCCTGTATTCAATTCTGAAACGATGAAGTACTGTACAGTATGTACCTAAACCTCTTATCTAGGATCTTATATTGTTGAATCATGTCTCACACAAATTTGTTTATTTTTGTCAAATAATGTCTAATTTCTCTGCCAGTCGGGCAAGATTTAGGTCTTTTGCCAGAGTAAACAGCAAAATTGGAGTGTGGGAGAGGCTGAATTTATGCAAGAATTACAGGTGACTGTCTGCATACGCTCACGCACAGCTCCTGTTCTGCTGGACACTCAGCCATCGTTTTCCTTCCACAGACCTCACTGAACAACTGCAGGGCTGACCCATCTACCTACAGTCTTCATGCTTTTCACAACATACAGTGGTTCTGATACCTTAACTAACTGCTAAGTATATCTACAAATTCAGTCCAAACCAGCCAATTTTCCCTTTTTTTCTCTAATGAAACTGTAGCTGACAAAGTCACTGGTCACACAGCCCCTTCCACTGATGATGCCTTTCCCTCCAATCTAAAAGCAAAATGAAAAAGCAACTCCTTCAAAGCCTTTTCTAGGTCACAAAGCACGTTTTTCTTAACCAAGCTGAAATAAGCAAAGAATGCTATTACATTTTGTCTGAAAAATAAAGCAGAACTAAGACAGGTAGATGTCCTGCAGGCATGTACATACAATTGAGTGGTGCATAGCTATTAGTTAGCTGTTATGATCTTTTAGCTCCTTCTGATACTTCAGCACTCTCTTTAAATAGCCATGTAGCTCAAAACATCAATAAGGAAGTATTTGCTGTATATTTTTACCACAGAGACATTTAAAGAGAAATAACTGTTCTTGAGTAAGTTGCATTTTATTTCAATATGCCGGTGTAAATAATGATAGTCATTCACCTCTTATGTTGGAGATGAGAGCAAACTTAGGAGGCAAAGTAGTTAGGTGATATACAGAGAGATTTCTTTAAAAGAGTGCAAGTTTCTCGGTTTTGCTGTATTCATTTTTCTCTAAAGTGTTTTTTTCCCCACACGAGTGGCTTTCCATTTCCACTTCTTTTACATTTGCACTCTCTAAAGTCTGAGGTTATTGCCAATAGTATTTTGAGAAGTGCCTTCCCTGGAGGATGTTTTTTTGATAGGCAGCAAGGGACTGCTCTCAAATATGCTGGTGAACATTTTAGAGAGATTTGTGATACAATGTGCATCACAGGCACAAAGACCTTGTTTCTTTTTAAAGTGGCAAAAGGCTGGGGCCTGATTTTCGGCTCTGGCTGAGCTAACCAGCTGCAGGAGCAGTCACAGGGACCTGCACTGGGTACTGGACATCAGGGCAAAGCAGGTCGGTAGTACCCAGATATGGTGTTTCAGAAGCTGGGAATAGAAGCAGCACAGGCTGGCTGTCCTGGTGGCAGAGTATACACTGTACTCAAACTCCACCCCACGTCACTGGGTAACCCCCAAAATTTGTATGTTTGTTTGCATTCAGGGTAGCTACAACTCACAGTTTGGTTCCTTCTGCAGGAAAGTTGAGGCTTGGGAATGATTCAGGTTGCAGCCCTCCCATGCCCTCCCGCCCTCGATCATGACATGACTGGTAGCCAGAGGGTGTCAACAGCTCGGCCATGCTCTGCCAAAATTACCTGATGGCCCTGCACAGTCCTGACCTGTCTCCATGTCCTAATGCTGAATTTTACAATATGGCCACACCATTGATGTTCTGCCCTAAAAACCCGTGTAGGTTGTACCATGAGGCTGTACCATGGCTGTATGGCACACAGCACGAGAGCTCCCCCAGAAACCATGACGGAGGAAGGGAGAGAAGTATTCTGGACTGACATGGGGAAAGGGCCTTAGGAGCTGAGGACGTGAGCTCTGCCCAGGGAACACACTAACTGTGGGACACTGGCCAGGCTTAAATTAAGCAGCCAAGGTATGTGAACTGTTAAGGAACACCACTTGCCCTCCAGCCCTCTTGTCCCTCATTTGTGTATGACTTCTTGGCACAGGCAGACTTTCTGTGCTCTTGCTGTCAGCAGATAGTTCTCATGCCTTGCAGAGATTTCTGGGCATGTCAGACCTAATTCTGCCCAGCCACAAAAGGTAAAATGACCATCTCAGACCCTCCAAGCCTATCATGGACCTCCTCCCACCTGTGTCCTCCTTCTAGAGAATACATATTTCCCTGGATACATAATTCATGTTCATTGCAATGACTGCTGTTTATGCATACATGATGAAACTCTGTAGATTCAACAGCTGTTGAATAAATTCAGTGTTTCCCTGAATTTATTACTATTCTCCAGTACCTTTTGTCCATGTGTTTGTTGTGGCATTTGTTGGCCTTTCCTAGACAGGAGAAAATAGGTTTGACATTACTTTTATTGGTCTTGCAGTGAACAGACCAGCCCTTCTTCTAGGATCAGGTAATCACAGAATCATATAATGCACTGGGTTGAAAGATTACAGATCATCTATTCCAACCCCCTATCACAGGCAGAGGACCAGGTTGCTCAGAGCTCCAACATGGCCTTAAACACTTCCAGGGATGGGGCATCCTCAGCTTCTCTGGGCAACCTGTGCCAGTGCCTCACCACTCTCACAGGGAAGAATTTTTTTCCTAATCTCTAACCTAAACCTACTTTCTGTCAGTTTGAAGCCATTCCCCCTTGTCCTGTCACTCCAGGCCCTTGTACATAGTCCCTCTCCATTTTTCCTGTGGGCTCCATTCAGGTACTGAAAGGCCACAATTAGGTCACCCCGAGGCATTCTCTTCTCCAGGCTTAAAATTGTCTCAGCCTTTCCTCCCAGGGGAGCTGCTCCACCCCTCTGATCCTCGTGATGGCCTCATTTGGACTGGCTCCAACAGGTCCTTCCTGTGCTGGGAACACCAGAGCCGGGTTCAGGTCAGGTCCTTCCAAGCTGCAGCGAGGATTCCAGCCTGTGCCAATCCTGTGGCCAATCCTCAGGACATCAGAGGCAGATGAGGAGCTGCAGGCTGATGGGTTCCTCAGGTGATACTGGGGACATACAAACTGAATGCTCCATACAAGCATGGTACAGCCTCTTCCACATTCTCCTCAGTTGTAGGCAAAAATCTGCTCATTGCCTACCAGGCACTGAGGATCAGGGACACAAATGAACATCTCATGCAGGAACTCTTAAACCAAAGGGAAATACTTGTACCATCCTACGTCACCTATTCCTGGAACTGCACAAAGAGTGTCATTGCACAAAGCAGTACTACAACATACGCAGCCAGCAGACGTCAGAGCATGATGCAAATAATCTCTTCAGAGGCTAACACAGCCCAAACGCTCGTCTCTGAGCTGAGACAAAGAGGCAGAGTGTTTGCCATGCCGTTGCTAAACATGTTGAGACTGTTTCTCTCTGACATGACAAAAGGCTCAGGTATCTGTAACACTGTGACTCAGTTGCACAACTGCCATCAAAGCTGTTCTAGGACAGATACCAAGCTGCCACTGTGACCCCAAGCACTGGCTCAGTCTGTGGCATGTCTTTACCTGTTGACCACAGATCTGTGCGTGCTTGTGTGGGCAGAAAGAACTGTTCTGACCTAGACTTGATGGAAAAGCTGATTTCCAGGCAAGGGGCAGGTTGTACTCATCCTGTGAACACAGTGACATCTAGAAAATGGCCTGTCTGTTTCACAGCACACTTTTATCCCTTTATTCTTTCAATATTGCCTTGTTATCTCTGCACCAGCCTTCTTTACAAATGGGTCTACCTGTGTGATGCAGCTCCATGACAATGCCAGAAATTATTTTCAATTGCCACTACATGGGAGAAAGTGCTGCGGTATAAAGGTGCCCTTTATATCACAGCTGATAAGCTGTGGGCTTCTTCACATCAAAGACCGGTCACTCAGTGGAAGAATTGGTGAAGTATGGGATGGAAAACTGAGTGGTAAGGTGGGTGGAAAATTGGCTGGACTGCTGGGCTCAGGGTTGTGTGAGTGCTGCAAATTCCAGCTGGCAGCCTGCTAGTTGAATCCCTCAGAGATGAATCTTCTCCAGAATTTCCACAGAACTGCCCACATTCTGCCTTGTGCTGCCTGTGCTCACGGGCACCTCAGCAAAATGAAAGCAAACCCCTCCTTGTTGGTAGCCCCTACATGGCTGCATTTATGCACTCTGACGTTTAGAAGTGTTGTTACAAACTCTGGAGAGCAGGATGCTGCCTCCCGGGATCTGCAGGCTCGTCCACGTGGATCATAGGGCTGTGGCCTGGCACTCAGCTCCCCTCTTTGATGGTAGAGCAGCCCTCCTTTAACATGATGCCAGCTGTGGGTGGCAGCCAAATGGGGCTGAGCATGGGGCAGCACTGTTAAACACTGCTAACTTTGACCAGAGATGGTTTTGCTTTGGGGAGGAAGGGGCCTGCCACCACCTGAATTTTTGTGGGGGATCACCAAAGTCTTTCTGAGTTGTGGCTTTCTGCTGTGGGCAGCAGCAGCACACGTGTCAGCAGCCAGCCCTGGGGGACTCTGCTGCACCTGCACCGCAGCCCCGTGCAGCCAGGAAATCCCCACTGCCTAAAGGCTTGAAGGGCTGCCCTCGTTAGCTTTGCCTCTGCTATTACTGACTGGTTTTGCATCTCTTTGTAACTGCAGGGAGCAGGCGCCAAACAGGAGATTTGCAAACGTTTTAGTCCTCCTTAATTGTAGAGGAAGGTTAATAAAAATGAAAAGGGACATGACACTATTGAGCAAGTGACAGAGAGGAACAAAACCTCTACTTGCTTTCTTCTCTTCCCTATCTCAGGGACATTTTAAAGATTACTCAAAAGTCACTCAGATCTCCACCAGACTTTTTCCAGGAGTTCCTAGAATAATCTTTTATTCAGATTATCCAACACTTAAACCAGTTGGAGAAATGCTTCTGCTACTACAAACACTTTAATCCATGATCAGTGTGATTAATGAGACCACCAAGAGGGGAAAGAAAGTTGGGTCTGCTTCTTGTAGGAAACACATCTTTTTTCTTTGTGGCACAGAATTTCCTCATTCTTTTTCTCAGAACACTGTGAGAGAGCGGAAGTCTGTCAGTTTGAGATCTAATCTGCTCTGCCTTCGCAGGAAGTTTCAAAAGTCTCAAACAAGCTTTCAGTTGATATATTTTCTAAATAAGAAGCCCTTTGGACAAAGCCTTACTGATTAGAGACTAGAGCGGTTACAGCTCATGCCCTTTGTTCCCAACTACTTAACCTTACACCTGTATCCCCCTGCCATCAGCCCAACAGGCAGAGTTTAATTCCTGTAAAATAAAGCAGCTGTTGGGTATTTTGCTCAGCTGAAAGCTTTGCCCATCTCACAGCAACTAGCTAGGGAGGCCTATTTTCATTTGCAAACCTGTGCAAATTAACATTTCTCAGAGTATTTATATCATGGTGCAGCTCTGGTCTCTCTGGTTGTTAGTCCTTAACCCAGCTGATTTAGCTACTTCTTGACAGTCACTATCATATTTAAGCTCACCTCAACATACTTTTACAGGTTCAGCAATTTTGCAGATGTCTAGGTAGAACCTGAGGACTAAGTGCCTCTGCCACAAAAGCCAAAAGATAAGCCCCTCTGAGAGGAATTCAAGCTGAATTTAGTCCTTCTCTAGAATGAGATGACAGAAGCCAATCCAAATCCATTATTTCAGAAGTTAAGTCATATTAAGTAATGTCAGTACTGCATGTCATGACACACTACTGCCTGGAAAAGCATTAAGAAACAAATATAGCTGCTTGATACAAGCTCTCACATTCTTCATCCCACCAAGGATTCTGCATCCCCACCACACCTGGCAGTTATGGGGTCATTGCTGCTAAACGACAACATTTCTCGCTGGTATGAAAAGTACATGAAAACTCGAAACAAATCATAGTAGCTCTCTTCCTGGTTTATTTTTCTAAACAAGAGTTCATTCACTCCAAATCTTTGAAACCTTGTTAATGCAGTTTTCTAAAATTGCAATTTCTATATTCCAGCCTTCAAAGCAGGTCTTTGTATTAGGAGTCTGACAGCAGTAATCATTTGAGAAGTCATGAAAAGTACAGAAAACACCTACATTGGGGAAAAGAAAAAGAAAGGGAGAAAAGCTTTCAGTTTGTTTATAGCTTCTTCAGAAATACTCTTTTTTGGGTGGAACTTTCTGTGTTCCATCTCTTCTGAAGGTGATTTTCTTTCAAGGTGTCAGCAGTATGTGGAAACTTTTTAACATAAATGCAAAATGCCTTAAATTATGAAAATTGTGTGACTAATGAGTGAGCAAAAAGTCTCTCCATTGATTTGATACACAGATTATTATGCATGCTAAAAATGCTCAGTGGAGTTGCTTTTTACTGTGTTAGAAAGCAGTCTTTGAATGTAATGACCACATTAAAAACCAAGTAGTTTTTAAACGGTTTGAACACAGGATTCTGTTTATTATTGAAGTAAGTACTCTAAAAGAATCAGGCAGTTAAAATGTGTATTCCAGTGTGAAATATACTGGGAAAAGACAATAAAATCTCATATGAAAGACAATCGTGCACAATAACCATGTTAGCTTCCGCATTTTGTATACAAACAAATACTCTATTAAAAAACTTCACACCACACACAAAAGGCAACATCTTCACAAAAAGTTATCATAAAAGCATAGCAGTGATCCTGATTTTTTTTTTCTCTGAGCTTGCATTCTCTGTATAATGCTTGGGACAAATGAGAACAGGTGTGAAAAGACCATAAAAAAATTGCCACTGCATAGGCCATTCAGATGGCTCTGCTCTTCCACAAGATAAGGAACCCAGAGAGCTGCATTCAGATTCACCCTAGAGTTCTCTCATGCTTCCAGGAAAAAGTACAGGAAATGATAGTCTACTTCAGAGCTCATTTTGGAGAGAAGTGGTGTGAAACAGCTTTAATATTAATGAGAATTGGTTTGGTACTTTTCAAAGTGGGGTGTGACTATATCCACCTTTTTGTTATGATGATATATCAATGAAAATATATTCTGTACATAAATCAGCCAAACACAGATGAAAATAGAGACAGTGTGATTATCCATATATTTTTAAAATAAATATGTACAATATTTACATTTTGGACAGTTCCAGAAATAACATCTCCAGATTACGAACCATTACCTAAAAAAATTCTCTATTATTATAGAAAATGCATTTGCTGTACAAATATTTATAAATACTTATGTATAAACTTTTCCAGGGAAACACCTGTGAATTCTTTGAAAAGAAAACATGAAAAATTCTTGTTATCAACTGACATTTAGCTATCAAGTGTCCACATATTAATCAGTTTAGAACATCATGAATCAAACAAAAGTAGATTTTCAGTGTTGAGAATATTTTGTGCTGTGCTTCTGTGCCATCATACTGACAAATGTGACTGTCTTTTCTGAAAACCTGCAGAAAAGCAGCAGGACCGAATCAGTTTGACTCACTGATTGTTATTGACTGCACCATGTCAGACAGGGCTTCTGGGTCTGCTTCTTCTTTACCATTATCTGAATTTTCTGATGAGATGTAACAGCCAGAATCTCTTGGACAGTCATTTAACTGTGATTTGTCAAAGCTCTGCTGAGGGCTTAAGTTCTGCGTCTCCTGGCCATCCTCACTTTTCTGCTGTTCAACTAGAAAGAACAGAAAGAAAAAATTGTCAAAATAAGTACCTTGGGAAAGAGCTGAGGTAGCAGCATGACTGATCTTGAAGAACTTTGGAAACAAGAGCTGGTAATCCACATATGACTACATCAATACCTTTTGTCTATCAGAAATAGAAACCTGAGCATCAGAGAATTAAAAGTATGATTACATGAATATAGCATCTGAGTTGACATTGAGGTTGGTCCTTTTCCTTCTGGGTGTTTCTCAGAGATGAATGCTGGAGGCTTTGGCCTGATCCTTTATGCTGAGGTCCTTCAGGCTGTGCACAGGGGCAGCAGTCACCGTGCCCACAACAGAGCTGGAACCTTTCCCCCTCCTGCGCTCGTGTATCCCAGAGCCTGCTCCCTGCATTAATCTCGGAGCCCACTGTGCTTTGTTTATAACACACGGCACTATGGATCTGTGTCTTTTGAATGCAACCCAACATCTGATGTGCTCTCTGCAGGAAGAGACAGCTTGCTGGCCTTAGAAGTGCTCAGCACAAAGATGTGGCAACGAGCTTCTCTAAAGCGCTGAGCTTTTCAGCAGGAGTGGGTGGCTGATGGAAACTTCCTAAGCTTAGCTTGATATCCAGGAGGTTATTTTCCAAAACACAGAGACCTCAGAGGAAGTTAAGATGCCTAATTTGTGCTGTATGGTTTTGAACACTGTTCCAAAACTAAGAAGAAGCAAGTTATCTTGCAAATAATTTGCCCTTGTTTAGCTTCAGTATGACTGATCTGTTCAAATTCAAAAATATGCAACTCAGTGACAGTATCAACAGACCTCTCAAGAAAAGCTCAGCAAGACAGGACATACATGTATATCATGACTCTAATAGGTACTGGTTTAAAATTTCCCCTTCCTGTTTTCTAGCTGTGAAGTACATGTTTACTCACAGTAAATTTCTTAAGAAAATAAACTATAAAATAGAAATCTTTCCCTTTCTTACTTTTTTTCTTGTGCTGTTATCAACCTCCTGTAGCTGTACTTTTACTTCAAACTGTGTGTGGCTTTCTGAACAAGGTGTAGGGAACACATCTCAGAGGAAACAGATGGTTTTGCTCCAGAGTTTTAGCCCTTCAGAAAAATGTTACCTTTTTGCTTTTGCAACGAAAGTTTGCTTCTTTTACTTAATTTGTTACTCCATGGTTAAGCAGTCAGCTTTGGATCTTTAGTCATATTTAAACTGTCTCAATTCAAGTTCAGGCAGAATGGAAGTCCTAAGATATGAAGGATTTAGTGCTGTGTCAAAACCTAAATCTATTTTAGTTCCTAGAATTTTAAAATTTCCACAAAGAACATTCATGCCAACTTTTGTTTCAGTTGTTGGAAATTATAAGATTTGGTAAAATGGGAAAGATTTTAAATTTGATTTTTTTATTTTGCACTAAATAACAAAGAATAAATTAGAAATGAAAAACTGAAACATTTCACTCTTTTTAGAGTGAAATGAAACAACTGGAGAGTTTCTTCGTAGACCTCTTTCATTGTGTGAGATTTCAACAAGCTTATTTCACAAAGCATTCTGATATACTGAGAAACAGTTTGCGGTCTTGAGGGAAGGACTGTATATTTATTTGGCCTGATTAAATCTGCTTAATATTTTCTAACTTCCAATTGCCTAACTAAATTGAAAAACTAATCTGATTTTTGAAGAAAAGAATCCCAAGTCTCAACTTGGTAATTTTTAAAATAAATTCTGAGGGTATAGGCATAACCAGCTGTATTTAGAAGAATAATAAAAAAAACCAGTCCTTTAAATATTTTCCAAGGAATAAAAGTTCCACCTTGTTCCCAAATAAATTAACGGTTAATTGCACTTGCATGAAAGAGTACACGTTGCAACAGATTTAATTGATACCTGTAGCTGTTTGATCTCTTTCTCACTTCACAGAACACAGTTTGTCATGTCAAATGTTATCTCTCTCTTTGCAGGGAAAATATTTGATCATGTAGGGTCCAATTGATTTCTGATTGAAGTCGGGGAGGAATTACAAAGGCATCACACCGCTGAAGGTACTCCCGCTGCTGCTGGCAGCGGCAGAAGCACTTCAGCACAGATAGCAGCCATGCCCCTGGAAATCCTTGTCCTGGGTGTGTCTTTATCTGCTCGCAGCACCGTCCCACCAGGACAAGGGGCCCCAGGTGTTGTGCAGCACCGGGAGCCCTCCTGCCCTGCCGCCTCCCCCTAATCCCCTCGGCCGCCTAATGCCGCTTGCTGCCTTCTCATCTGCTGCCCCAGCAGCATCTGCTGCCCTGGCAAGCACTGACCTAAAAAGTGCTAATCCTGTTTACATTTTCAAGGTCAGAGAGGAGCCTCCATCCACTTTGTTTGTTTTACAATGGAAAGAAGACCGAGTAGCCAGTGGATTAAAAGGAAAATGCAGTCTCAGTCACTGTATTAGTGCCTTGTAACTGGTTGTCTGGATAATCTGAGCAGTTCTTACGTGAACAACGGATCCTAAATTTTTTTTATCCATGTCTCCCTAGTGTGTTTCAGGGAAAAATACACAGACAAGCCTAGAACTGAGATTTCTTTTTTTTAATCTGAATTTAGGTCAGCTAGGAAAAAAATAAATTTCCATTTAGAAGACATACACGTATGTAAAACTTCCTGTAAAACTAGTTGAATTTTCTTACATGAAAAACTGAAAACCAAAAGTATTCAGATGTTTGGACAGTAAAAATGTTATATTTTCTATTTTTCATTCTAAGCAGAAAAAGTTGAAGAACACCCCTTCCCCTCCATTTTTATGAAGAAAAGACTGAAAGCAAACTTTGGTGCCTTTTTTTTGCTCTTTAAAGCAGCCTTAAATATTATTCAGTAACTGCTAAACCACTTGAACAGGATGCTGAGTATTATAAATATACATAGCATGCAATTTTAGATACTGCTTCATGAGAAAAGCAAAGCAACTTTTGCTCTTTTTCTTTCTTTTTTTTTTTTTTTAACTTTTGGCTCTTCTATTCCATTCTACTTAAGTCCTTTCTCTAACACGTACATGCTCAAGTTCCACATTAGGAGAGGTAGGTTTGCTGCCTTAATCTTTCGGACATCAGAAGAAAGCTACGCTGCACAGAAAACAGGAATTGATAAAATTAAACTGCCGTGAGATGTTGCGGAATCATCAGAAATAACTATCTTATCAACAAATGGAAGTCCTATCATTTTTCTACAGTAAAGCAGTTTCACATAAGATAAATGGCTCTCAGTCACTGTTGTCTATGATATGGCCAGAAGAGCCCAAGATATGCATCATTTTGACACATATATTCCAGTACTCCTTTAGACGGTAGGATTATATTCAGACTTCTGAAAAAAATGTGAGGCCTTTAGCCTTGGTAAGAGACGTGTGATGCATCTCTTATCTTCCTCACTATTTAGACCTTTAAAATGAGTTTTTGTTATTCAGTGACTTAGATGTGCACGACATGTGCAAGGGTAGATTTCTTTTTTCCTTCACCAGTGCTTTCCCCTTTTCTAATGAGGTTAAAGTCCTGATTAGGGAAGCACTTTAGGCTCGGGTTTAAGGGAATGCAACTCAAGAATGCACAGAGGTCACACTGACTCCTGTGCAGTTATGTCAGTTAAACCAAACGAGTGGCAGAAGTCTTGGATTTTGTCTTGGACAAAAAGAAGGTCACCCAAGAGCAAACCAAACTTGATGAGTGTGCCCTCTGAGAGTTTGCCTTCATGAGTTTTGTCCAGAAAAACTGGGCTAGGAGCACCATGCTTTAGGCTGAGTCACTTGGCTGCCCTCCTGAGAGGTGCAGCGGTGCCGTACTGAGCAGCACCTCTCAAAACCTAAAGAGAATCACAAAATCACAGAATCACAGGATAACTGGAACAGACCTCTGGAGATCATCTGATCCAACTCCCCTGCCAAGGCAGAGTCACCTGGAGCAGGTGACACAGGAATGTGTCCAGGTGGGTTTGGAATGAGGGAGGGAGACTCCACGCCCTCCCTGGGCAGCTGCTCCCTCAGTGTAAAGAAGTTCTTCCAAGTTGAGCTGAAACTTCTCATGTTTTAGTTTATGGCCACTGCTCCTTGTGCTGCCACTGGGCCCCACTGAACAAAGTGAGTCTTGGAGGATGAAGCCAGAGCTCCAATGTATGTACACAGGCCATGGATCACCTGTACCAGTTAGACCATCTAAGTGTGAAAATGAAATGAGAATTCACAAAGCCTCAAACTCAAAAAGGATCATTTTGAAGCAGTAAAGGGCAATAATTCTTGAAAAAGACACAGAGAAACCTGAAGGGGTTTGTGCAATACTTTGGGCATTCAAAAGACTAAGTATTTTGTGGATATTCACAGATATGCAACTTAAAATATTGCATTCACTGAAATCAGTGGCACAGCTTTTGTGGGAGGGAAAAGTTATTGAACTGATGTGAGAACTTGTGGTGAAAACAGAAGTAAAAAGCTTCTTTTTTTTTAATCTAAAATCTGGAAGCAAACAGATGTGCCTGAAAAAAGGTGAAAAATGCTAATACTCATGCAAGGATGAGCTTCCTTGGGAAATCTGGCAATATTATGTCCAGGCCAGTGAGTTGTACCACAGTACAGAAGGGGAGATTGTCTTTGAGCACTGTTTGACCTTGACAAGATACTTCGTGATCCCATGTATCGAAAGGGACTGCCCAGTGTAAAATGGAACTCCTGGTGCCTGATTGTCACGTAAGAAATGTGACTGAGAACTGAAAGTCATGTCCTTATCTATCTCCTATCTTGCTGTCCACGTACACTAAATAAAGAACAAACCTTACCTGGTATTATTAGTGGAATTTAGAGTATGATCTGCACTTAAATATGAAAAGTAAGCTAAGGAAATGGATTTGGGGAGATAAATGTAAAATATTATCCCCCCAATTGCACATATTCACCTTTTGGGTTTTTTTCCATAAAATGAACTGTATGCACTTATCCAATAAAGTCTAATTTTTCTTTAGCTCAGAATAGCTTCAGACTAGTGTAACTCACTGGATTTCAGGGATGAACCTCTTGATTTAAATCATCTGTGTGAGAAGAGAACCAAGCCGATTTTGCGCACACAAAAATGTGTGTCCTGGGAAGCAGTCAAGAAAAGAAGTTCCAAACTTCTTTTATTACTTTATTCATTAACCATCCAGCAACTGCTTTGCTTTAAAAATAGCATCCTACAAAAGCACAGACATCCATCTCCTGTCTAGAAGCCATCTGGGAGAAGAATGGAAAGTTATTAAGAAGTACTTTATGAAAAAGCCTTTTTTTTTTTGTGTCACAGCCATGAATTCAAGGAAACCAAGAATTTTTCCCCAAATACATAGGTCTGACTGACTTCTGGAACATCTAAAAAGATATCTGAGAAGGGGGGAAAGGTCATGAGGAGCTTACAAGTCCTTGCAGTTCTAGGATAGCCTTGCTGCATGAAGTACTTGAACATGATGAATTTGGGCCTGGACTCTCAGGAAAGTTAAAAAGAACATAGAGCAATACTAGGAAGAAAGATCTGCTTCAAAAACACTATGTGGTAGCATTTGCTGAATGAAAATTACTTTTTTAATTCATGGCATAAGATGGGTAAAATTTTTTCTTTCAAATTCATTCAGGTCTAAATCAAATGTCAGATTATAAAAATGGCACTGCCAGAACTGCTATATTTTGCATGGCTGTAAGTAGCATATAATGTGGAAACTACTGCTGCAGGTCTTTTGGTTAGAAAACTCAATAAATGTTTATTCTGCAAAATGAATTATCCACCACAAGTATATGTTATGAAGAAATTACTTAGTATAACCTACAATAAATGTCAAGAAAAAACCAAGGAATGAAAAATAAATTAAAAGCCCTGTAAAAACCTGTGGACATCTCACAAGATCAGATTTCACATTAAAGAAATATGAAATCTTGTTTTATTACATTTATAGGGGGATCTAGTAAAATGAGGCTATGTTCCAGCACACTTGGCTGTTCTGAATAATAGCAGAGTCACAAAAACTCAGAAACCCTTGTATTTCAACTCTGGGCCATACCTGACACTCCATCCATTAATCAAACACGTGCTTCATGGAAGCATGAATGGAATGCAGAGACATGGAAGTCTTCCAAGCTCTATGAGAAAGACGGGCTTAGAACAGTAAATACAATCTATGGCCTTAGCTTATTTTTTCATAAAGCTTATTTTAAAAAAAGTGAACTTTTTGCCCAGAAAGTGCTGAAATTCTATCTAGAATACTCTTGGCCAGTAAACAGATTACTTTGTAGCTGTGGGTAATTATGCAGCTCACTTCTAAGCAATGCACAAAATCAATTTTAATTAAAAAATCATTTATGCTGGACTGAGCTGTGCCCATTTAGGAAAAAAAAAATATTGACCCAGGAAAGTTCAGTCCAGATGCAGAATTCACTTTCACAGTAGCACCCAGCTCTTTCAACCCAATTTTCCAATCTGATTGACAGAAGGACAAAGAGGTCAAATGATCCGTACGGCATCAGACTCATGCGGAGCTTATCCCCAAGATCATCTTGACGCCCTGTCTTTCGTTATAACAACTTAACAGGTAGTTTCTATCCATTTTGGTCTTTAGTATCCTCCTTTCTGGAACAGGTTGTTCAATTCTGTCCCTACCAGCCACGTGAAAAATTCTCTGATCCTTTCGCAACCAGACAAGGCAAGGATTCAAGAACCAAACTAGGACAGTATTTACTCATGGCTTACCTTAAAATATACATGAGTCTTACACAACTCAGCTAGACTTAAATGAATGCTTACAGCTGGTATGACACAAAAAGATGTTGTGGTTCTGGTCCTTGTGAGCATTCATAAATTCTGGGAAAATTTTTTGATTGAATTTGAGTACTGGAAAGATTTGTTATACCTATCTAAAGTGCATGTGAAACAAATATTTGTATCATCTCCTGAAATAAGACTACAGTGTCATCCCTGATTCTGAAGTATGGACCACTTTATAAGATTTAATGTCATTATTCCCAGAACTGTTACAAAATTTTGAACTATTAGACTACCATGCAAATAACATCAGGGACACTGGTTTGCCTGGGGAAGTGACTTAATCCTATGCTGCCAATGTAGGAAGAACCTGATTTGGATCATAAAGGTAAATTTATTCATTTTCAGTGTATGGGACATGTAAGGGCCTTGTCAAGTTTGGTCCTTGCACAGGTGTATGTAGAACATTAAGTGTTAAGACACCTTCAGAAGAAAGGTTCAGTATTGAAAGCTGCTTGCTCTGCTCTTTGTTAGCCAGCAAATATAAATAGCAAACCATATTCTCACCACTACAGAATAGTTTGGTTCTCGTGTGGTCTGTTAGAAACCATTATGTTTCAGTTTGGCTTTCACACTTGTGCAAAACTGCAAAATTAAAATCTAACAGTTTTCTTTTCTATTTTTTCTGGTTTTAAATATTGAAGAACATTCATAATAAAAGGTGCAGAAAGCGCAGCAAGGCTGGTTCCCACAAAGAATACGCGCTACTCAGTAAATACATTTTCAGAAGACTTTCAGGTAGATCCCGCCAATAAAACTCATGCAAAATGTAACCCTTTTTTTTCTGGATTCATTCTTTCAATCGTTGCTTCTACATAGACAGCCCTTCAAGAGTTCTTTTCAAACCTCATCATCTTTGTCATCTCACAAAGCTATAGACCAGAAAGAACTTCTGAACCTGGAGGGCAAAGGAAACCTTTCTAACACCACTCCAACATGTTTGCAGGAGCCTTACCTTTCCCTGGAAACTGAATAATAACAGGAACAACTGAATGTACAAATGGGGTTCCAAAAAAAGCCCAAACTTTCAGCAAAAAAGTGGAAAGCTGCCTACATACTGAGGGGATAATAAGCAGATGCCTGACAAAAATTGATATTAAAATATCCCAGGAAGACGTGGTATTTCCTTCTCTCTCTTTCCTGTGCTTCTCAATAGGAAGTTCACTTCTGATGACATGACTGCTCAGCATAGGGGGAGTATGCACAAATGTTAATGCAGACAAAAACACCTCCTGGTTTAGCTGAGTGTCTAATTAAGTAGATGCTTAGCCGTAGTTTCTAATAAATTGACATAAATTGTTTAAAATTCAAAGTCAGACTGGAAGTATCATCAAAATACCATGAGAAAAGCTTTTCTGTTCCGTATCCTAGCTTTTCCACTCCCCATGAAAGGAACAAGTAAAGAAAACAAAATGGTGATCAATACAAGTGCATATACACATCCCGTATGTTCAGCTTTTGGAAGCTCACCAGAAACACAAGTTAGATTAATTTTGAGAGAAGAATGCAAACCAGCTATTAGTGTGTATTTTTTTACAATACTTTCCTACAAAAAAAAAAGCTAATTTGGATAAGGATTTAAGTGTGGGATGAAGTGAGGGGAGGAAAAATCTGTAATTCTCTGCAGAATGTTGTTTAAAAAATTAAAGAAAATTCTTTACTAGAGCTGTTTGAAATAAGCTCTGTTTTGATTGAGATACTAGTGCATATGACTCTTAACCAAGCTTAAACACTTACTGTCACAGTCCTGGAGATTTTCAATTGCTGATAACAATCTTGCCCTGTCTTCCGGGTTTGAAATATTTAATTCAATCAGGTGGCTTTCCTGTAGATCCTTTAAGTCTTCTAGAGTTTCATAGCCATTTAGCAAGAGGGTTGAAGCATATTCCTACAAAAAGAAACAAGCAAATTCTTTCATGGAAACAAGCACTATGTTTAGTGGAGGAATAGGCATAATTTCACTTTTACTTTCTGGCCAGGTTGAAATGGGCTCCGTTCTCCAGTCCAATTGCCTCACCTTTGGCAGAGGAAGGGAGCAAGAAGGGACAGAGGCAGAGAAGCCTGGGAGTCCTCCTGGCCATGCCATCATCTGTGCCTGAACTCCATAGCACAGCCCAGCAGCAAACAGGGCCAGGGCAGAGCTCTGTCCGAAATTATTTAATCTGCTGAGTGTCTGGACTTTTGTGGGTCACTCCATGAGTGTCTCCCACGCTGAACCCAGGAGGGCCTCTGAGGAAAGGAGCGCTCAGCCTTTGCACAGGAGCAGCTCCTCGATACAAGCAAGGGGAGAAGCTGAGGGAGCCCCCAGCCCTGCTGTGTCACACATGGTCCCCTTGAGCTGTGTGTCAACTCAGTACAAACCTCTGTGCATGCTCCAGGGACAGGAGTGTTTGCATCAGCAGCAAAGCAATTACCCT
The DNA here is from genome assembly GCA_013397175.1 of Platysteira castanea. Lineage (NCBI taxonomy): Eukaryota > Metazoa > Chordata > Aves > Passeriformes > Platysteira > Platysteira castanea. The sequence continues at coordinate 1,573,505 of VYXC01005332.1, read as the reverse complement.
TATTAAAAATGTTACTTGTAAATCATGACCTCATTACACTTTGACACTCAGTCAAGATGCAGGACTGCAGAGAGGGAGAGAGGCGCAACCTGAGCATAGTGCAAGAACACCATTGCTCCCTAAAGATCACAAGAAATTAGGAACACGAATTCTCAGTTTTGGCGCTGGAGTCAGACTGCAGCCCTGTCCCTGGAGTGTACACAGCCACATCTCTCCTATGCTTAGGGACACAAATGCAATCAGGCTGACCTGACAAGTCACCAGTGTTACTCTCTGAGTGGAGTCTCCTAGCCCAGCCACATGATGAGGTAAGATGCAGTTCTATAAGCCACTCACATCAGATAAAAGACAGACACAAGGTTGCTTCGCTTTGCTTTGCTGACATCAAAACTGCTGAAACCTGCCTTTCTCCTCCTGCCTGTAAATGACATTCAAACCTGAGTGCACAGAAAGGGAACGTTTCAAGTAGAGCTGGGAAATACATTGGCTGACCTGCAGGTGCACACATTCCAGGAGCTCTTGCAATGTTGTAGACTTGGTCCTTTTGCTTCCTCTGTGTGGGTTTACTTTTCTGGGTGCAGCTTCTTCTTCCAAGATAATATCCACGTAAATGAACTTGAAATTTCCTACTTTGTTGTTCAGCATGCCTGTCCATATGCCCATGGGAGTTTTGCAGATGATATCTATGATGTCTCCTTTCTAGAACAATAAAAAAAGCACACCACTTCTTACACCTCTGGTTTGTTATACATAGGTTTTCCTCTATGGACCAAAACCAGCATTAGTCAGTGCGAAGTAACTTTTTTTAATTACCTAGATTTAGTGCCTTTGCTTTTATAAAATCCCAGGAAAACATTTACAGAAAATGGAGCTAGTCCTTTTCTCCAAACCTTTGCAAAGGAGAGGTGAGCATAAGCAGCCCCTCTCACTATTTCTGTGCTTCACTTGGTCTCTGAAAAGGGATAGGGTTTCATCAGCAATTAACTTTTGTCATGGGCAGTGGGCATAGATTTGGCAAAAAGCAAGGGATTACTGTAAGGTTATTTTCAAAATATGTGCCAAAGCATTTACAGAATAATCTTGTTATCTAGTCTCTCAAGGGTCTTCAAAAACAGATAGGTGGTCTGTGTGAAAGGTGGACTCTTACCCATTTTACAGTAAAAAACACTGACTACATTTCTCAAAGGTAATAAAAAACATTTAAATCCCTTAACAAATATGAGTGCTAAAAAGGGTCACAACACACCTACTTCAAGAGGGCTTTTTGGTAAAGGTGTTCACAGCCACACAGTGGGAACCAAGGTCTCAGCTCAGCAAAATGGTCATTCTGAGTAATTCTCCTAGTAGAAAGCCTCTTACAAAGTCATACACCCTGCACAACTTGCTCCCAGGACCTCAAAAATGAGCCCTCTCTTCTTGGCACATATCACAGAAAAATGTTGAAAGCCTTTGAAGAGTTATCCAACAAATGCCTACTTATTTGGGATTCTATTACAAAGTTAGAAGTCAAACTCAGTTTGTTAAGATATGTTCACAGCTCCAAGACTTACATCTTTTCTGGTCTGGCCAAGGAACAGCAAGTCAAGTGGTCACCCTAGTTTTGGTACAAACCCAAGTACAAAAATGACTGTGAGCTGGTGACCTGGTTTCGTCAGGGTATGGGACTCAGAGCTGTGAGCACATTTGAAATGGAAACTAAAAAATTTCTCTAAAGCTCTACGAGCATACGTTATTCTACAAACTCGTGCAGGCTCAGGAGCTTCAGATGTAGATGCAGATCAGGATTAGGCAGTGGCTCCAAGCCAAGCTGCAGATGCACTTTGAATTCAGATTCAGGGTACTGAAATTTTGTGTGATAAATATAGGGGATTTCAACCCTAAGTATAAAATACACCACCCTAGTGACTAAAAAAAAAAACCTACACGAGCGAGCAGATATTTGCCATTTCATGACCAGTTAAATAGTTGAAACAGTTAAAACTGTATTAAAAGAAATGCCCTAGATGTGGGTGGAAGTGGAGGGCAAGTGCTAAGGGCTGCATGTACCAGCAGAACAACAGCTCTCATGTAGGCCAGAGAGGAGGAGAGCAAGTCTGTGTGAGATACAGGTGAGGATTTGGCAAAAAGAAGCAGCTGGGAAGAAGAAAAGAGTCTGAAGTGTGAATATATTCTGGATATGAAGGTACTTACAAAGAGGGAAAAGAAGTCCAGATTACAGACATGAGTAGGCGGAAGGGCTGGGCTTTTTTTAGTAATGTTCAGCTGGGCCCTTGTTTGTCACTCTTCTTCCTCACTCACACAGCCCAGACACCCCTGCCATGTCTGGGCTGAAGAAAGTTCATAGTTCAAAGGGAGGCTTAAAGGAAAGTTTAATGGAAAAGCAAGCTGTTTTTATTAAAGGCAATGGGTGCCACTGAGCTTTGGATATATCCTAATTGTGACTTAGAAAGCTGGGGAGACAACTTCACATCCCATGAGACTTTACTCTTTCTTACTACAGACCTTGAATGTGGGAAGCAACATGTATTTTACTCTGAGGAGGGCTGGGAAATGTAGGTAGATACCATGAAGAGGTTCCTACCTGTAATCTGTGCCTCAAAAAGCCTTTAGCAGCACTTGGCTTTGCAGCCTTGTCTGAACTAAGTCCTTATAGAAGCATTGTGATCTATTTGCTTCCTTATAGAAGCAAAGCAGATCGGCCTTGCTTTTANACCTTGAATGTGGGAAGCAACATGTATTTTACTCTGAGGAGGGCTGGGAAATGTAGGTAGATACCATGAAGAGGTTCCTACCTGTAATCTGTGCCTCAAAAAGCCTTTAGCAGCACTTGGCTTTGCAGCCTTGTCTGAAATAAATTCCCTAGTGACTATTGTGATCTATTTGCTTCCTTATAGAAGCAAAGCAGATCGGCCTTGCTTTTAGAGTGTTCCACATGCTTAAGCAGTTAAAAATTCATTATTAAATGTATTATTTACATGTCAGAAATGGTCCCCCAGCATTGTTAGCGGGAAAGAAGGAGTTCTGGTGGTTGTCCTACCTTGATTTTCAGCGAGTCGGTGTCGTAGGGGCTGGGTGTGAAGTCGGTGTGGACTTTGGCTCGGCCGCAGAAGGGCCCATTGTAGGGGACCTCGTCGTCCAGCCGGAGGCTGTCCCTGTTGCTCGTGCCATCGGAGCAGCTGGTCACCCCACCTGGGAGAGAGGCAGCTTCAGAGACCCCCGCACCAAATGCCCAGACATGCCACTCTGCACAGCAGCCACGAGGAAAGTGTTCAAAACCACGGAATCAGAGCGTATTCTGCGTGGGTTTGACACGTTCCAGGATAACTACATTCAGTAAAAATCATGCTACGAGAGACAGAAGAAAATGGGTAGGACATCTTTCATTAATATCTTCCCTACAGTAATCTTTTTCTGGTGATGATACTAATAGACTACACATTCTGCTTACAGACTTTTTGAAATATTACCTCTGCAGATTAATAAAATGTACCCTAAAAGTGCAATTTAGGGAATTAATTCTGCTGAACTTCTCCTGTTTATTCAGAGACATGAAAACAAGTACTGTAGAAGTTATTTTATTTCACTCCAGAGCTAGCTGAAACATCAAAGGAACCTGCATTGCAGAGGGAAATTTTAATCTTATCAACATTTCTGCCTGTCATTTTATCCAAGTTGAGCAATAAAATATCAGCAGAGTAATTCAAGCAAATTTGAGCAAGCTCTGCAATATCCCATCCAAATATGTTTTTAGATAAGAGCAGCAGTGTGTTGGAAGTAAACTCCCATATACGATTTTCACAAATCACGTCACAGAAAATGATCATAAAAATGGTTTTGTTTGAGGTGATTGCTTAAGTGCACAGTTCCATCTCAGGGCCAGATTAACTCTAAGTGCAAATGGTCTGGACTGCAGCTCCAGTCTGCACTCAGGGCTCGGGTGGTGGCTGCAGGGTGGCACAGCAGTGCCACCAGGGATAGCTGTGGCCTGCCACCCAGCAAATGTCCACAGCAGAGCAACAGAGAGAGGTGGAGGCACATTTCTCATCAGAGACTCCTCTGCCCTCCGACTGAGACCACCCTGATGGGGGAGGGCTTGCAGTGGGTTTCAGGTGGGCTGTGTCTCTCTGCATCATGTCCCCAAGCTTCCAGGTCAGACCCACATCCCCCATCTCAGAGAGACTTTGCCTCACATCTCCAGGGCAAAGGATGGACTCACAGCCAGTCCACCAGGAGCGGATGCTTGTGTGGCTGCACCCAGTCATTCCAAACCCAGCAGTATAGCAGTGATAACCCCACAAAAATTTATGGCTTATATACCAGCAATATCCCCTATAATTCATGTTACTTTTTTTTCTTCAGTTAGCATTTCCACTCTTAATTAAAACACTCAACTTATTTCTGGAGAGAGGTATATCTACCCTAGCTGCTACCCATTTAACCAAATTACACTTCTGTCTGCCAGAATGAAGAGCTCTCTACCATCACATTTTTGATGACCAGCTCTGAGTCCACAGACATAAGTAATAACCATATTGATCCAGTGACTGAATAAGAAGTATAGGTGTCTTGTACTTACTAGATGAGCTCTGGCCACTGTTCAGACTATAGAGACTTTCCAAAGAGTCACTGGTTTTTAGGGAGACCTTCTCAGTGTGTGTTCCACCACCAGGATCACTGTCATCCTTCCCCTCTTCATTCTTTAACACAAAAATCAAATGTTAACCCCGAAGAAATGTATTTTAGAGAAATATTTTTTTTCTTTGTTTTAAAGCATCATTGGAGATTAGTTCATCATTGCACTTTATTGAGAACTACTTTGAGAAAGCATTTTAGAAGTTGATGCCTGCTACTAACCACAGCCAACAATCACCCCCAAGTATTTTATGATCTTGGAGAAATTCCCTGTCTTGTTTCTGTCCCACTCACTTCATCCCATCCCTTCTCAAACAGCTAAGCTATTAAGACTGCAGCACACCATGGGAGAGCTGAAAGCTTGTAATGGGAAATTTGTAGGCAGCCTGGTAAGATTTGTCTGCTCGTCTCAGAGAGAGGAAATATAAAGCTCAATTCTGAAAGCAGGTGGTGAAGAGCTGGCCAACACAGCTGTGTTTTACACTGAACTTCTGAAGATGGTGGTTGATTGGTGGCAGGCTGGGGACAGCTTGCACACACGCAGGGCACTGGTGTGTTCTAGCACCGTGCTCACCACACTGCCCAACACACAGCCTGGCCTCGAAATCCAGGGCATTTCAGAATTAACAGGTGCATGTTTCTCTCACAAAGTCTAATGGTGTATGAAATTGGCCCCTTGAGTTTAGACCAATAAATCACACTTCAGGAATCACAGCCTGTTCAAAACAGTAAGATCCGTATTTCAGTCACATTTAAGTTAGAGACGATGTAACAGATAAATGAAATAGGGATGATCTTTCAAAGGCAGGGATTTTTCAGCAGAATTCATCATGTTGCCAGTGCATGTGATATCCTGATGCAGCTGAAACTTCCTTCAGCACATTGGGGAAAAATTACTTATTCATCAGTTATTCATTAGTTATTAGATGATGAAGTGAAGCAAAGATAACAGTGCTTGCGTGAAGCAGAGACCCATACGGGCACACATCAGGCAGAGCACTGAAATGAAGAACTGTACTGGTTTTCAGCAAGAACTGTGCTTGTTACACCAGCCAGCAGCATAACCCACAGTTAACCAGGAGGCTGCTATTGATCATCATCATCTCCTGCAGGAATGAAGATCATGCTACACGTGTGTCCAGCCAGATAATCCATTGAATTTCTGTCATGGGAATTGTTGCTTTAAATGTGCAGAAAGTAAAATAAAAATGTAATATAAAGATCATGGATTGCATCCTCATTTATTTTCCTTACTTGATACTGACACATGTGGGATAGGATGCAGACTAGCTAGATTTTTTTTAGGATTGTTAAGTGTGACAAGTTTTTTCCTTATGTTTTTAAAAATTTGGAACTTGCTGACACAATGTACTGAGAAAACAGGGTTTGTAGTATGTGCAAGATCATGTTTTTCATGTTTAATAAAGATAGTTTCGCTAAGATTAGATAAGGTAGAAGGAGATAAGGCATATGAGTTGGAATTCTGTAGGATGCTGGCTGACCTTTACAAAATGGACTTCAGAAATAATTTGTGTATTGGAAGATAAATTCTTCTAATGAAGCTTTTTGTAAACTGAGTATGAGACTGATGATAGGGTTCAACCAATACTCCCTTGTGTCTACATGAGGAGGTGTTTTTGTGCTCATACACACATGCTCACACAAATGCTCCTTGAGGAAAAAGCAAAATTAAATGATGTAAAACTCCTATGACTCTCTTGGGCCCTTACTGTGTGATTTGTGTGTACACTAAAATGCACATGAAAGAAAAGGTACACACCAAAAGCTGACTTAATTCATTATGTGTTGTTACCCTGGTTTTATGGTTTGTCAGAGCTGCGGACAGTTGAAACATGAACAGAAAAAATGCACATAATATATTTACTTCACATGAATTTTCAACAAACACAAGGCCCTAAGGCTGTATTTACCATCTCCTCAGAGAGTGCCTTGATGTATTTTTTCCCCATCTTTTTCTTCATGGTAAGTGAAATGGCTCTCATCTTCTTACTCAGACTTCCTCCATTATTTGCTGCTTTGGTTTGTACTGCTTCCCCAATGTCACTTATAGTCTCCAGCTCAGATATCTGTTTTGAAATCAAAAAGGAAGGAATAACTCGCCACAAGAACAAAATGCAGCATAGTGAAACAGAAATTACAGGGAAATATTAAGGACACTAACACAGGTAGCATGACAAAATTTAGTCACAGCCACTTTCCTTGGAAGCTGTGTACCTAAACAGGTTTGCAGCACAGTACTCTATGTGTGAATGACAGAAAAAAAAAATATTTTATGGTAGGAAATGTTGTTTCCCATTATTTACTGTCCCGTAGTGCAAATAAGAATTGAGGCAATTTTTGCAGAGGCCTTGAAAACAAAAGTGAGACATCTGTGGGTTACTTGTAAAGTGCAGGTTACTTTGGGCATGTACCAATGTGAAGTGCACTTCTTTGCGGGATTTTTTATAAATAGTTTCTAATTTTCACATCAAAGTGCAAAAATTTCATGTGATTCTCTTGTTCGTTTTGGCAAGGCCTCAATCATACTCGGACAGACCCAGATACATGAGCAAAGTTCTCACCACTGTAAAATGTACACAATAGCTTCCCAGTGTTTTTGCATAACTGTCATGAGAAAGTGAACAGCAGAAATTTAAACTTTGCGTTCTACAGACCTCAGCTGAATCATCTGTCTTTGATATTGAGTGATGCCTGAAACGGTCGAAGCTTCCAAAGCTGCTCGTGCGCTGCAAAAGAAGAGAAGACAAACCCTGGCTTACTGGTGGTGTTTTGCTTTGTTCTGTTACTAAGACTTAAAACTGTCAAGCCATTTGCGGGAGTCAAAAATCCATCCTATATCAGGGGTCCATGAACTGCTACATCCAGCTAGAAACAAACTATGAGGTGACTGTAGGGGGAAAAAAATTGTGACTGTACAGCCAGAAGTAGAAAAATGAGTAAGAGAAACAATAGTGCTTCAAATACTAATTAGGTTATGGATATGATTATGAGTTCTTTTACATCTCTTTCACATTGCTTATATAATAGGTATGTAAATAGCCATGCATTATTTGCAGGTAAGAAAGACTGTTGTTTATGAATTAGGAAAAAAAAGGTGTTTTCATAAATATGATACAAGCAATTGACTTGGGTTTGGTGGTGAAATTGTGGCAATTTATACAATGTACTTTTGCAGCTGGGGAGACAATTTATGGTTCTTTACCATCAAGAATCAGCAAGGACTGCTGAGGATTATGAATACATCTTGTCCAAAATGCACACAGGAAAATCAGGCAGGCCTCATGCTTTTGTTCCAAATTTTCCTATTAGAAAGTCTGATTTTCAAACATAAATGGATACAATTTTCCACTATGCCATATCTTTACTTTGCATAACAAAGCTGCATCACCTGCACTGTGCATTAAGAGACAGTGAATGGATTGCCCTGACTTCCTTCTAATTTTTACTCTTTCTGCATGTGGATAGATGACATGGAAAGCAGGGAAGTGGCACAGCAGATTTTGAGCAGTGAGGTCATACAGAAATACCTGTCAGACAGGCCCAGGCAGAGCTGCCTGACACTGCACTGCCCATGGTGGCAAAATGAATAAAATTGGCATTGATGACAAGTCAGGAGTCCTTTTAAGTGTGGCCCTAATAACAGCCAGAATTTGGACATCTATCCACTCTACAGTATCTTCAAGAGCTTGTTTGTATGTCTTCACCAATACTCACAGCTAAATCCAGGATGACTCAGGTTTTTTTAAGTACTTCCCTCTTCTATACTGAATGAACGTCTTTAATGCAGCATGAGAGTTCTTGAGCAGGGTTCACTATTATATATGAGGCAATATAATCTCAGTCTATTTTTGAGTATTCAAAATCCCCTCTGGAGGAAAAAAAACACTGAACTAAAACAGCAAACCACAAAATAAATACATTCTGTCTGATTTAATAAGTGATTTCAGACTATCTGGGCTACAGCTTTTCCTGTTTTGCCTTTCCCATGTGATTTCAGCCAAACTAGTTCCTTGTTCCATTGCTTTCTTTCCCCAGCCCCAGCCACATGAGTCACCTTTTCATCTCCCCCAGGTTTCTAAAGCACCCACTGTGCATTCTTCACCAGCATCTCCAGCTTCCTCCTTTTGCTGTCCACCCAGGAACTTGACAAGCCTCAAAAGGCTCGTGAACTCCCGGATTTCCTGTTCCAGAGCTCCAGCCTTCTCCACCAAGAAAGAATTGTCATGAGGCAGCCTCAGAAGGAAAAGAGGTGGATCATCCTTTGGGCAATGAAAGAGGAGCAAAGGACTGGTTTGGGAGCCAGTGCCTTTACCTGCCTCCACACTGCAGGCACACTTAATGGCCCTGCTTCCAGAGAAGTTAAGGAGACATCCCTCTTTGATATACTTCCCTGTTTTCCCAAATTTATTTATTAAGCAGCGCTGCCACCTCCCCCAAAAAATGAAAGCAGTGGGAGAGGCCTGAGGACAGTCATATGGAAGAGGAAAGTGTACCCATATTTTGGCTCCATATCCTAAGCAGTGTAGCTTGAAAAAAAAATAACATTCTCTTTTTTTTTTTCCCCTCCTATATTTCTGGGCATATCTAACCTGAAAAATATCTCCAGCCAAAGGTTATTTGAAGAAACTGACCCAGATTTGTGAATATTTTTGGATAACTAAAATGACATTTACTATTCGTTGAGGGGAGAGAAAAAAAGAAAGAAAAGACAAAAATCAAACAGCTTTCCTCTTAATTGATTGGAAAACCTCTGTTGGCTAAATATTGCAGTTTATTGGTTTGTTTTTACATTGTGAAATTGAAAATGACAATTTAAATAGTACACTTAATTTTATCTAAAATTCCCATAAAGAACTTTGCTATTAAGTAGATGAAGAACATCCTGTGACAAGGGGTTAGCTCAATAGTATGATATAAAAACACAGCCCTGAGGATTATGGTTCTATTAGACAGGATTAACACCTTTCACTAGCTTGTCAACCCAGCCAAATGTGCCCTGCAGCACAGAGCAGGAGGGAGAAGAGGGGAGCCTGGGTTTCACAGCAATATTGGGAAACGATGAAATTGTCTCAGCAATCTCCAAACATACACTGACCTTTCTGTTGCATTCCATCACTTCAATATGTCTAGTAGGAATAAGTGTATATTAAAGTGCAGATGTGCTGGAAATAGTTTAAAAGGAACAAGAGGGAAAACATTGTTTAGTGTTGGTCCTACCTATAAACAGCTTGAGCACAGGGAAATCAGTTATTCTTTTTTGACCCTCGAAACAACCTTATATCCTACATGTGCAGGAGCCTTGGGCTATTTTGTAGTGTACTTCAATGTTGCTTCATCCTTATTAAATATTAATAAGGGTTACAGGATGATTTCCACTGTTCTAGATAATGGTCTTGCTGCACTGGAGAGCACTGAATAGGGCTGCTTCAGCAGTTCTCTAAACTAACTTTTTCCATTAAGTAATCAATAGGCACCACCTTTTAAAAATGTATCCAACCCCATTATACTGATAACGAAAAGCAGATTTAGGAGCTCCTGGCTGCAAAAGGAATGGGACTATTACTTTCAGTAGTGTCAGTCACTGCATTAGTGTCAGGGAACGCCTACTTTGTGAAGATATGGACAGGCCTTATTTCCAGGTGAAGGGAAGCTTTTAAAGTAAATGCAAAGCTACTAAGAGAAAATACGCTATTGACTTTTGATACCAGGATTCAGCATCCTATAAAGTTAAGTGGTTTTTCTGGCTCAATTCATGCAAGAGCTACTCAGGGCTATGTTAAGCAAATACGAATTTGCTCAGTAAAATCTAATGGAGGCATGGGCAGAAAGAGAAACAACTGTGTTTTCCCACACAGGAACTGATCAAATAATTTCTATAAATCAATGCATTAACTTTCATCTCTTCCCATTCAGTATTCCAAACTAACATAATAGAAAATATCAAAGATGCATTTAAGTATTTGAAAACCTTCTTCCATTTTCTCCTATGTCATTTATTCCCCGAAATCCAGGGACTTTAAATAATCCTTTTAAAGGGATAAGTGCTATGTAATTGTTGTTTATTTAAATTTGGACAGTCTGCAGCTGATTGTCTGGTTTGTCGGTAAATAGCCTATAATTTTCCCTAGAAAATAATATGGTATGGTATGCAAATAGTAAGAAAACAACAACAGGTCCTGCAATCCCTGTCTTTCTGTTCTAAAACATCCTTCCCTTGTAGGACATATCATAGGAGAAGTAAGTTCTTGTCTATGACAAACTAGTCAGAGCTTCCATGTGTCTAAAGACAACCTTTGAGCCAAAACTGACTGCAGTCATCCTACTAAATAATCATTATGGGAGATATTCATTCCATATTTTTCTTCAGACAATTCACACTGCTCAGCAATCTGGTTCCCTGCAGTCAGGAATTTTGGCCCATCATATTTTGCTTCAAGTTCTATTCAAAATATCTTTTAAGTCCCGCATGATGCAAAGGCTTTGTACTGACCCTCTCACACAAGTGAATCTCTTCAAATTCCTTCATGCATTTTAACTTTTAGCTTCCATTCATCCTTAGACTACCCAAACCATGCAAGCTGTATAGGAACAAATGTGGTCACTGGAAGTAATAAAATGGGAACTCAGCATGTTGCTCAAGTTCCTTGACTGCCACAGACACTTGTCTTCTTCCCTCTTTTTTGAAAGCAGCCACAGCAGCTCTCAAGAGAACAGCCTGTTCTTGCTGCTCTGATTGATGGAGATAAGTGGAGAACAGTATTTGATTAATTTCTTCTATTCTCCGATGGTTCTAGGCCCTTCAGAAGAAGGAGGCCACTCTGAGAATGAAAGACTTACCAAGTAGGGATGAGTATTTTCACTCTGCCAGCTTATCTTCTTGCATAGATAATCAAAAGAATTATCTCTTACTTTCCCAGATGGCAAAATAACAATTTATAGCTTTTGCGATGTTCTGTGGAAAAAAAAACCCCACAAACCAAACACCACCAAAAATCCTCACTTCTGTATAAAGAATGAGAATTTGCATGAAAGATTAAGCAACTCTCCAAAGGGTAAGGGAAGCAACAAAAGAGAAGACATCATGACCTTTCTACTGCAGGGAATTTTTCCTATTTACACATTAGTTACACATACAGAACTTCTGACCACTAACCAACACATTAATATAACTTTATAGCCCACATGAAACACGGCCTAAACCTTGCACTTCACCAGTCAAAAGCAATAAAAAAGATACAGCTTGTTCTTGCTAACTCAAATAGATCAATCTACTGAAATGGCATTTTTAACTGGCTTAAAAATGACTCTATAAAAGACTGGTTGTTATCGTGGCCTGGTGTTCAGTAGCTGCATGGAGGTGGGGAAAGAGGGGAGCAAAGTGGACTTTGAACACAACTGCCACCATGAAGCCTCAGATCAAACACCATAATTTTAACAGTGAAAAAGGACTGGAAAAGAAAAGCTGAATTAAAAAATGAGTTAGTCATGCCTAACACTCCCCCAGGCGAACAAACTGCGCTCTCCAAAGTAAACACTGAGCAGCTGTTTTATCAGTTCCTCTATCTGGTACCAGCCTGGGTCTCTCAAGCCTAAATCCCTGCTGACACAAGGCACGTAGTTACCAATAACCCAGTCAGTAATCAATAGAAACACAGTCTCCAGGGCTTTCCAGGGGCACCTTGCACTGGGCAGGTGCTGGGGCAGCTGAGAGCGAGGGCAGAGCTGCTGTTCCTGAAGTCAAACGAGGGTGGGACTGTTTGCAAGGTCTGTAAGTCTCCCTCTGGAAGGGGGCAGCCCTGTAGGGCATCCGAGCAAAGAGGCAATTTCATCTGGCAAAAAATGTGCTGTGTTGATTAAACAACTTTGCGAGGGGCTAAATCAGGAAGCAATTTAGGATACGCCAATCTTAACACGCAGAAAGTTTTGTGCAAGTGAGTGTTGCAAAATGTGCAAGGGGGGGAAGGGTTCTGACTCCGCTTTCCTTAAATGCACATTGACCCTGAATCTTGAGCACCGCCGTTCCTGCCCAGTTGCTGCAGAGCACTCTCAGTTCCCAGTGAGAAAAGTCACTCCAAGTGCTCCTCTGGCAGTCTGTCCAATTCTGGGAGTGTGCACACAGGTATTTGCAATAATTATGTAATTAAGACTTTATTATTTATATGACATTTAATTAAAAGTGACTTTCAGTGGCACACAAAACCATGAAAAGAAAATGACTTTAAAAGAAGGTTAAGGATGTGTGACAAACTCAGAGGAGCTATGAAAATGACAGTTAAGGATTTGGCATGATGTGCATTTCCACCTCCCTGCTATCCTTTTTTTACCCTTCATTTACACATGGGCAGAAACACCGAGGGATGAGCCTTGAAATCCACCCTCCACAAAACCATCTCTGCAGCAGAGGGGAGCACTGCCTGAGTAAGGGCTGGTTAAACACTACGTGAGCATTGCAGGCTTTGATCTTTAATCCCTTAAATACCAACATCTTTCCTCTCCTGAAACTTCCTCCTCTTCAAACCATTCGTCTGAATTCACAGACGAATTCGCACATTTTAAAACCAAATCACCTAGCAGCTTCAATTAAAGTCCTTTCCCTGCTTACTTATACAGCACGGTTTTAATAATGCTGTGTGCTATCTAGGTCCTGACCTTGCAGGGTTCGGCTGGATTTCTTATGTAAGAGAAATTACTCACAAGCATGTTTGTTTTAAGTGAAGACAAAAATACATAGGCCCAAAGAGGTGCTGAGAAGAATTCAGCCCCAAGGGCTCATTTTTTGAGGGACCCCCAGCCTGTCCAGCACATCCACAGTAGGGCAACCAGCGCGCTCTGGCAGAGGAGGTGGGAATGTGGCTGTTCAGGGCAAAGTGTTCCTTCAAATAACTTCCCAGATGAAAACAAGATTAAAAAAAAATAACCTCTAAGTCAGGGTGAAGTCTGACCGTCCCAAAAGCTTGTTCGTTTTTTTTTCTGAAGAGTAAGCAAACTTCAGAAAGCCCTTGCACGAGTTTTACTGCCCTACTGCAGTCTTACCCTTGACAACAGGTAATGACCAACAAGAAGCTAATTCTAAGAAACTTGGGGGAAGGGGGGCAGAAGGAGAGTTAGTTTTTATTACTTTTAAATGAGTGTTTGATACATCATCTCGGTTCCCCTGATTAATGTTCGCAGCAAACTCAGCCATTGGAGTTGTAATGTTTCTGCAAGCTTCCCTACAGCAAAGCCTAGCCATTAATTCAGTGGCATATGTCAGCTCAGCAGAGCAAGGTCACTCTTCTCTTTCAAGGGGAACCTTTTTAGAAATAATAAAACTGACAGAAAGTTCTTTTTTGCATGCTTTATGTCACCTGAGGTTGAGTGCTGCAGTTAATATCACAGAGCTTATAAACATTCCCATCTTCAGCAGTCTCCAAACCCACTGGGCTCTTAGAACCTCAACTTTTTCTTTTTTTTTTTAAGTAATGTAGTGACAGCTTTATGTGGGGCAGATATAGAGTATGTAATCCTAATTGAGTAAAAAGTAAGTAAAAAATGAACAAATCTTTTCTTGAGCATTTTAGAGGAGAAATTTTGGAAGACACTAGGGACTGCTGATACTGCAGGATGTTAGTGCTTAGAGAAAAAGATGTAGGATTAGGGACTTTATCTCCGTGCATGCTTGCATCTTTGGATAAAGGGAGGAAATTTTAAAATGCACTGGTCCACCTTGTTTCCATTTCACTGCTAACTGATACTGCAGGCTGGAAATCTGTATAGGCATGTGATGTAAAGAGAACACAAAGTTAATTGATCTATTTATGGAATGATTTTGAATTTGCAGGATGTCCTGGTCATCTGTTATGATAACTAAATGCAACTGGAACTTATTTATCGGGGTACAAATATTATGGAGCATGATAAACAAAATAACTAGCTGAAGAATAAGATCCAAACAATAGGTCATTTTTTCCCTCTCATTATCTCCCTTCAGACATCCTGACTACACTTGATTAATGAATCCATAGTGAGATTAGCTGAAATTGCCTTAATGGAGATGCAGTACAGTAGAGAAGCAAAATTCAGTGCAGTATCTATCATCAGTCACTGTGAATTTAAGTGCTTCATCAGATCTATTTGTCCATTTATTTAAATTATTTTTATCTTGGAAAACAAAGCAAAAAAAAACAACAAAGAAATAAAATACTATGTTCATTAGAGTGGGTTGACTTTTGACTCCTTTGAAATGAAGACCAGGGTCACCATTTTTTCTCTTTCTTGTGTCCTCCCTTGTCAAATGGCTGTGTTCCAGCGTTGGCTTATTGTCATCCAACGTTATCCTTATTGTCCAGTTGAAGAAAGCACAAGTGGCACTTTGTTGCAGCTTCTCAGGCTTCAGAAACTGGACATGCTTGCACAATTTATGCCTGGGCATCCTAAATATACTCCTTGGAATTTTGAACCCATGAAATAAGTTCAGCAAGCTTTTGGTTTTCTATGAAAGCTGAAGGAAGGTTGCCGGCTCAGGGTTTCCTCATGATTTGGGAGTGCGTAAAATTCCTTCTTAGTTCACAAGTTATAATGAATTAAATTCCGTGTTTGCTTTGTAGTGAAAGCCCTATAGTTGAAATCCTAGGGAAAAAAAAAATCTAGGAATATGAAGATATCATCTTGATTCTGTTCAGGTCACTCCAGAAAAGGAATTAATACAATCAACAGCTCACTGGGGGACCAGTAAGGGTACATCAATTCCCCTCTCTCCATTTGATTATCTCTGAGGCATGGGTTGTTGTGATCACAGCTCAGTGGAAAACTACAGCTTCATTTCATGAAAAACAAATGTACCAGGTGCATGAAGTGTGTTTTCATTCTGACACATGAGAAAAGTGAGACTGTGTTTTTCCCCCCTACCCTGCTCCCATAACCTCCATGAAAACCACACGTAGGTGAGAGACACTCAGCAGGGAGATGCTGCTACTGAGGCAGTGACAGCAGCAAGGGCTTTGAGGTGTTCTTTGAACCCCAGATTTAAGGACATTCTCCAAATCCTGCTGAAATCAGCCCTATCACTGCAAAGGGGACTGAGCCAACTCTAAGATTTTAAGCTTTCACGAAGGGGTAGGAAGTTGTTGCCTCTTCCCATTCCTTCAGATACCGGATAAAATCCCAAACACAAATACATTTTCAAACATTTTACCACAATTACCAAGATATATCAGTCAAGCAAATATAAACTCCATTACAAAGACAGGAAGAAAATAATGTAAACATCCCAATAGCCAACATCAGAAGAGCCCTGCCATGTGCTTGTGCTAGAGCTGAATGCCTGCTCTATCATCATCAGTCATTTCATGCATCCTCTCCACAGGTTCTGAGCTGCTCATCCATCAGTGAACCATGTCCCCTTTCCAGCTTTTTGAAGCGATTTTTGAACCTAGCATCTGATCTTAAAGAAGGAGGCAGGAAGACAGAAGTGTAAGAGAAAAACAGCACAACTCTGGCCAGTGAAACAGTTCAGAAAGGGTAGAGCTGAGCACCCCTTTGCACAGGTGGAGGCGGCAGAGAAGCCGTGTGAGCTCACTCAGCTGTCTTGGCCACTGTGTCATCTCCTTGTCACACATTTTGGCTGTGCTGTTGCTAAGTGAAGCTGATTTCTTTGTCTCATGGCTGCAGCCTGTCAGTGACACAGCTCCATCTCTGTCTCAAACGTAAGGGTAGAGGGAAGACGTGACACTGCACCATGTTTTCTGGTTCAGCAGAACTCCTCTAGTGTTTATCTTCTCCCTGAAGAAGCCATGAGGAGCACTGCAGAAAAACCTAAAGCCAAGTACTCAAGCATTCATGGACTCATGTCCCACCTGTCCTTCAACATACCTGGAAGAACAGCAAACCTACCACACCTTCTGATGAGGTCAGCATGGACAAGTAGAGAAACTTTCACTTTTTACTTCAGTTCTGAAGGAAGTGACCTGTTCAGCACCTCATGGAAATCAAGCCCAGCAGTGTTAGGTTACGTGGTTGTTCTTGTGAAGATGATAAAGGAGATGAAGACATAGAAGGGGAGGAAAAAGACTAAGACTCCACCCAGAAGACATAATGGTGCAAAACACCAGATAACTTCCCAGAGAAAACTTGTCAGCTTCAGTGCTGGGTGATGATTAGAGATGGAAGACCCTTTGCTCTTGACATTCAGCTTTCCAGAAAGGAGCCAGACAATGTTATGACTGGCAATTAAGAAGCCTGAAGACTGCATAAGGGGAAGTCATTATCCAGCTTTCTGTGTATCCACAGAATAAACCAAAGAAAGTATGGAGAGGAAAAGTGGCAGTAAGGAATATATTATGCATAGTCAAAGAAGCAACTTCCCTGAAGCAGTCTCCAAACTTTTCCCTAGGCTGAAATTTCACTCTCAAGTTTAAGAAGAAGAAAAATAGTAAGAACATGCTCTTGGGTGCACTGTAAGTGGAATAAGATTTTAAAAAGCTACAATGGTAAGAGTAAGCACAAATACAGAAGAGATTTCACTTGGGGAAAAAAAATAGGTGGTCGTTCATCTTCCTGTGGAATAACAACAGACATACAACACAGCTCTGTCTGATTCATGAAACAAAGCTTTCCATTAGGATGGTTTAAAGGATATATGATTTGCTAAATATTCAGAGCATATATAATCTGTAGCCTGGTGCCAAGCAGCAAATGTTGAGCAAAACCACTGACACTGCCAATTTGTGGAACAGAGTATAACTGTTTCTAACAACTGGAGTAACTCTGCTGTCTTTGTTGCAGCCTTTCAGAAGAGAAAGCTTAAGGGATATTGTGATTACAGAAACCCAGAAGACTTTTTCTCCCTTTTCAGGAGTCCATATTCCCAGCGGGTTCTGCCCACACAGCACGGGGTTGATTCTTCTGGCTGAAGTGTTTGTAGCCACCCAGAAAGTGCTTATACATCTGCCAAGGGATGGCTTTGTAACAGCTTTTGTCTGGATTTATGCTGTGACACAGATTACTAGAAGAACATTGAAGCCCAGGAAGGATGTAGGCCACATCCTCTGCCAGTCCTGCCCATACGTAGTTACTGCTTTTTTCCCAGCAGTGACAGATACCCTGACCAATGTTTTCTTTGGGGTCTTTTGGTTTTCCTAGAAACACAGTACTGAAGTAAGTCACCTGTTCTTAAACAACTCTTAAAGAATTAGGAGGCAACTAATGCTGATTTATGTCACCTTGGTAGTTGTGCTATGTTATTTATCAGAGAGCACAGTTATAAATGCTGTGGCTGATAGTCTGGTTTCTAAAAATGGCTGGATAAGGTGGTGCAGGCATACTTTTTGAAATGCTCCTACTTGCTTAAGAAAACCAACAAAAAACTGGATTTGTTACTCTAAGCAAAATGAATATTCATGTGTAAACATTCCCTTCAGCAGATTGCTCTTACTTGTTTCAAAATATTCTGCTCTTAAGGACTTAAGCCTGGCTAGTGAAGGAAATCAAGACAAGGAAGAAACAAGAAATTAAATTACTATTGTGCAAAGTTGATGAAAATATAAAAGATGCTGTAATCAAGGGAAGACACAAAATCCATCAGTACTGGAACAGGCCGCAGATACGATTTTTCCTTTGAAACAAAAGCTAGCCAAGAGTTGTGTGAGCCCTCAATGAAACTATGTCTCCTTGTGAGTGTCAAAATGGGGAGTCTGGTCATCCTAATCACCTCCTGCCAAGGGGCTGGTGAGAGATGGCTGTTCTTTCCTCACAAACACTCTGGACCTTTACTTTCTCCTAAGAAAGCAAAATTCCTCAAATTTCAAGACCTTTCTGGAAGAGATATGTTAACATATATGTTAAGACACAACTTTCTGAAGCTGCTCTTGAAAAGACAGAATAATTAGCTGATGATCAAGAAGCATGATGATGATGTAAATTAAGAAAAAATAGCAGAAGTAAGAGGAGCAGTAATATGCTTGTAGGACCGCCCACTCACACAAGGAGAATAACCCAAGGTTCACTCTAACCTTGTTCCAGTGTTTTGTGAAGCCTGGGGGAGACAGAAAACATCTTCTGAAGTGTCACCTGCAATCCCTCCTTTCCCCATCTACACACACATGGTTTTTACAAGTATCATTATTTCTTCCTCTGAACCCTCACCCCCCCATAAAGGCCCACAGGTATTTACACCGTAAACCAGGTTCTTAAAAAGACTTCCCAGATGTTGTCATCTGTTCCTGCTTATTTACCAGAGTTCAAATGGATTTTGACAAACAGTCTTTCTTCAAGAGGCAATGCAGTAAAGACCTTTAATGACAGAACTGTGTGTCATCCTTGCCTATAAGCATAAATTTGCACAGCGGGCAGTACGGTGAAAACAGCTTATCGTCAACTCATCACCTCTCATCATTGTTAGAATGAAATGCAAATGGAAACGAACATCACTTCAGTCATGGTTGTGAAAATTAGCATCTGTGACATTAGCAATGGCTCATTTATTATGCACGCGAAATTTCAGGGGGAAAGAAAAGAATATAAAACTTCATAACTCTACCAGTCTTTACCTTTGAAATAAAATTAAAACCTTCGGCTTTCCCCACTCAAGGATAAATCCTAGTTAATATTCATTAACACCAAGCAATCTCTTCACTGCAGATCTTGTCCTACAGAAGATCTAATTATGTCTCGAATTATTTTTGGTGTTTAGGTTTGCTGTACCTATTTTCTGTTTTCTTTTCTTTAATAAGTATTCCCCATTGGAGAGGCACGAGCCACCGTCTGAGAAAAACGCGGCACCAAAAAACTTGCTTATAGCATCTGTCTGCATTACAGGCTCCAAACACTTAGGCAAGCGATAAACTTTACTCAGATAATCCCACTGAAATCAATGGGATCACAGCTAATTTATTCATTTAAGTCAGAATCAGGATCAGGCCTTCTGTGAAGAATATATAAAAAGGTGAAATTCTGGCCTCAAATCTATGGCAAAAAATGTGCAGTGATTTCTGCAATGTCAGGGTTTCATTTTTAGCTTATCAAAAGTAAAATTACTGGTATGAAATTGTACTAGGGAATAAATTTGCATATTAAAATGTTTCCTCCCATTGGATTTGCCACTCCTTTCTCATAACCCTGAAAACAAATAATGGTTTATCACCTAAGTAAGCAAATATTGATTTAATTAGAAGCTTGGACGTATTTTTGCCTAAACAAAATGCAGAGGCATTGACCCTGAATTGTCTTACACACCAGAAGTAAGCTAAGTTTAAAGCACCAAGTGCATTTGGAAGCAGAATAAGGAAACAAAAACGTCTCAAACCTTTAGCATAAACATAGATCAACTGTCATGTAGAATAATGACAAAAGACTTTCTTCAGTCAAGCCAGAAATAATGGCACAAAGTCGTCTTTGCTTCATGTTGAAGTAAAGCCAAGAATCATCAAGCAGTTCTCAAGTTTGCTGTGTCCGGAGGAATGGGAGAGAGAGAGAAAGGAGCAGGTTCTGCCCAGCACATTACATCGTGTGAAATGGGCAAGACAATGCAGGGATGTTTTACAGATTATTTGCACCTGGAGAAATGTGTAAAACAGTGCAAAGTGGAATACAGAGTAGCTGTGAAGTGCTTTAATGGGGTTTTATGTGTATGATGCTGCCTGAAGGGTGTACAAAAGAGAAGACTGGAAGCTCTATAACTTCTCAGAGTGTTTTTTCTTACCATCATTCTAAATCTGCTTCATGCACTGACATCTCTAACATCATATGGCTCAAAGAGGCTAAAATCCAGGTGATTTCAGGGCTCTTTCCTTCATCCTCCAAGTCAACTGCTCTCCTCCTCCCCAGTTCTCTGAGGGGTGGTGGGACAGGCTGCACTGACCCATAGCTGAAACACATCTAGGAAAAGCATCCTTTCTCCACTTGCTTTCCTGCTCTGCAGTGCTGCAGGAATGCAAGAGCCACACGCTCTCCCTGCAGTGAGCAGCTCCAGCCATCAGCGTGACCACGGACCTCAGGGCTTTGTGCAAGACCTACTTTGTCTGACCTCACCAGCCCACAAATAACTCCTCAGCCCTGAACAGCTACACCGTGTAAAGCAAGCCGTGTCTCATCTGGCAGAAAGGAAACGAGGGCAGGTAAGGACTCCCTAAAGGAAAGGATGGGAGATGCACAGGTTCTGTTGTGATAGAAAGTCATTTAAGGTCCTAGATAGGCAGATGGATTAGATTAGATAGGCTTGAAATAGAGAGTTTAGCCCTTCAATTTGTTGAATTTCTTCAACATTAAGCAGGTTATTTTTAACCCTTAGGACTTTTCCTTTATAATTCAGCTACCTGAATCCTCAGATGATATGCAAGGTATAAATATACACCAGTATGTGCAGCTACAATGATAAACATTTGTCAAGGATCAGAATCCTTCCAGTATCTCTTTTGAATGCATTGCTCTCTCATTTCTCTCCCAGTGTTCTCTGGGATGACATCGGGTTTAGATGCCTTTTTGCCTAACAATGAATGTTTATTTCTATAAATGCATTCGGTAGTTATACACATGTCCATGAATACACAAAAGCTGCCAGACATTCAAAGAAGTTATTAGCAAAGCTGCAGCACTACTGAAATTTTTCATGACAAAAAAAGCCCTGCAACACTATTTTTTCGTGGCATAGATCAACTTTTTCATAGTGTACACTAAGAGTGGTAAAATAGATTTTTGTCTATGCAGCATCTAACACGCCTGCAGAAGTCCCTTAAGCGCCACAACAATAAATAAGATAAATGCATTGCTCATAGTGAACAGTGAGATACTGAACCTGTGTTACTCTTGCACTGGTCATTGAATTGCCCACCACCAGGAGGGGTTTTAAAGAGGGACAGCAAATTGCCTTGAGAAGAGCTTTAACACCAGCCTTGTGTGATATTCATTCATATTTATCAAAAGGCATCAATTCATGCCAATATTCTTCACATTAGAAGGTAATAAAACCAAAAGGATTAAAAAGAAAATATTGGTGAAACACTAATTAATGCCCAGAAATCCGTACAGTTGTGATAAAGACGAGTAGTCACCAGTAGGTTAAGATTCGGTTACCACAAAAGGTTTTTTTGGTGTCCTCTTTGAGGGTCTAAGGCTGCAAACGTGATTTTCATATAAAATGAACAGCAGGCCCTATGGCTCTCCCACAGGTCTGTGGGGATGTGCTGGAGACACTGGGACATCTAAGTGGCCTAAAGGCAAGGTGAGGTAGCCCAAGACCTGCCCAGTGGCAATGGTGTCGTGCCTTGTGAGCGTGAGGAGGTACCAAATGTTGCCGACACAGAGCAGGGGCAGCCCGGACGTGACCTATAGAGGTCCCTTGTGAAATCCTGTAACTTGTCCAAGAGGTGAGGGCCTGTGTCCCATCTTACCCAACTCAGCATTAAGCAACTTGAGTATTTACGTTGCTTCCCTGGGACAAGTTTCGAAACGTGCTACAACAAACCAAGATTCCTGTTCTATGCAACGTGGGGCTGTCTTCTCCTCTGCTCTGATTGTGAGCAGCACATTCAGCAAAGGCCTTCTCCTTGTGGAAAGTTTACACAGTTCTGTGCAGAAGTGGGTCTTTAAAAATAAAAATCAGGCTATTGTTAAGGAACACCTTATTCTGGAAGAAGAGAGTGGCCAAAACTGGCTTTTGAAAATATTTTACAGGCAGGGAAATAAAGCCCATCCACAGTCTTTCGTGGTCACTTCTTGTTTAATTGATACAATAAGATATTATTTATAATTCTTCCCTGCCATTAAAACACAGTATAATGATTGAGCAGAAGAAAATGTATACCAAACCAAACAGTGCGATGCTTAAAAAAATTATTAAAATGTGGTGGAAAATGGATTCAAAGTCACAATTCAAATCCATGGGAAAAGCCTTTAATTTTAATTGTTAATGAGTCATAGTCTAAAATTGCAAGCATAATCCACAAAAGCCAATGCTGTGTAAAACTAGAAGACATCCTTGCTGAAACAGTGTCTGCAGAAATTTCTCAGGACACAGAAGTCACTAAGGGAGGTGTATTCCCAAACACTGAGAAGGTGGATCTGTAAACTGGGAGACACTGAGCTGTTGAGAGCAGAGGGATACTAAAAGGCTTTTCTAAGATCTTTGATAAGTTTTCAGCACTGATAAATCGGGGCAGAAATGGAGACTGAAGTGCTCAGGTCGAGCAGTAGCCATTGCACTGCAGCTTTACAATATTCTTGCACAATACAATGCACAGAGGTCATTTTGCACTCAGTCCAGGGACTGAAAATAAATTTCAAGCATCGGACACATCTTCATGCGTCTTGCAAAAGTCTCACTTCCTTGCTTACAATTCCAGATTGTGGAAAGTGTCCAGTGTAGCACATAATCAATTTGTTTAGGGTATTTCTTTCAGACTGATATTTTAATGATTCCCAGAGATATTAAGATGACAAACACTGATTACCAAGTACCCTCTTCTCCTGTGGTTATGGTGATGCAAAAGCAGATTTATTAAAATAAGGAACAAATTTAATAGCTTTTCTAATTCTTCACTGATTCTCGCTCTCCTTTCTGGGACATCATTAGTTTATCATAGATGAAATGGAAAAAGGGGATTTTGTGTGCCCATCTGCTGAAAGACTGATGCAGACCATAGAACAATAGACAAAGTCCAGCACCAGAATTCTTTAGCACAGCTATAGCATCTTCACAATGATGATTCCTTGAACTGGATCTTTACTATTACAAAGTGAGTATATACAAACAGATTCCTGAGATTATAGCACTGAGGTACTTGCAAGCACATCAGGAAATCCTGAAGCTAGGATTTAAGAGGAAACTCTCGTATTAAAAATTGTTAAGAATTCCTGTTATTATTAACTGACGACAAAAATGAGACATTCCTACCTTTGGCTTCTGACTTTTCTCCTTATCAGACGCGTTAGATGGTTTTCTCTTCAGCATGTTTAACTCAGGTTAATCCCCTGGACGTGCAACTGCTATGAATTTGTACCCAAACTAAGTGCAAGGGAGAGCACGACGGACGTGTACATCGGTTATGCAGTTCCTTATTCTATCAGGATGTGACTTCACACGGCTGCCTTGATGCATGGGGGAGGAAACTGAATTCTTCCTTTGGGAGGGGGTGAGGAAGGAGGGGAGGAAGTGACGGGGACAAGAAAGACAAAGGTGCATCAAGGAGATGAGTTGAAAATTAGGGCAGGGGTCAAAGTGAGAAACTTATCTGCTTTAAAACTTATCTGCTACTATGTTACCATCGGGCCTCAGGAAGACTTTGGACACCCTCAAGAAAATCATCCTCTTTTCCTGTCTCAATTGTTCCCTCTCAGCCTCATGGCACTAAGTGCACCTTTATTTCTGCCCGTGCTGGGACCTCTACATGAAGAAGATGTTGATCTTCAGAGGACCAAGAAATAATATTGATATCAGATGTGAGCTGCACTGTGGGTGTAACTGGCCCCTAACTCCTCCATTCCTCTTGGCTTTTCAACGATGCAATAAAAGCAATGAGACTAAAGGTTGCTGTTTGGTAGAGAAGGGAATTATCTAAAGCAATCTTTTGCATGGTGAAATGATTTTTTTGCCATTCATCACAGAACTTGGGCTCCCTGAAACAGCACTTTTCAGTCCTCCGTTTTCCTTGATGTGCTGACAAAGTCACAGGGAGAAAAGGCAAGTCTTACAGAGTACTTTAACAAAGAGGCAGAGGGAAATGGCAGGGGTCCTCTACAAGCTCTTGAAAAACAGCCCAAAAGCTAAAATAAAGTGGAGCTATTAAAATAGCTTCTTAAAATTTCTGCTTCATTTTTCTTGATTTTTTTTATCTTAAAGAAACAAACAACAGTCTTGAGCATCCTAAGCAAAACTTTTTTTTTGTGAATCATAGGCAACAAACCCTGAAACTATGAAATATTCCCAACTTTTTGCTGAGCAATGGAGGCAAATTCTCAGTTTCAAACCCCAAACTTTCTGGCTCCCCACAGAGCTTCAGTTAAATCTTAATTTATGATTACTACAAATGGAAAAGAAATCTATTTCTTAGTAAGTTGCAAGAAAAAGGTTCAAGTGTTACGGCCAAGAAAAACGTTGGTAATTTTTTTTTCAAAATTTGGATTTTTTTCAATTTATTTTTTCCAAGCAAATGTATTCTAAGCAGTCTTGAATGATAACCTTTGCATAAATAAAAGCTCTTTTAAAAATACTCCTCTTCCTCTACCATATGAATATTCCAAGGAGGGATAAGACATGCTTATCAGATGAATTCCCATTTTTGTTTGCTATTTGGACTTCTCTTTAAATGTTTCAGAGAAGTTTTGCAGGGTTTCTTGGATTCTGATGGATGGGCAGCCGGATGGACTGAGACTGACTGATGAAGGAATAATTGCTATACACTAATGGTTTTATGAGGTTTTGCTTTCCAGGCCATCTAAGAAGGGGGTTGATAAGAAGAGGAGAAGAAACTGGGGTTAAGGTACCAAAACTCTGTCAAATATAACCCAAAACTCTCTAGGCTAGTGAGTTGAAGTGGAGTTTGTTTTGAACCTCAACCCAGGATGCTTCTCTTCACATTTTAATCAGAACAACACTAATTTAAACTAAAGCTGAATGTGGGGGTTTTATTATTGAAAATAACATATCCATCAGAGTTCCTAATAATCGATATTATTAACAATAATTAGCTAATAATAATGGTGAAGTCAGAGATATTTTTTTTATGTATTTGAAAACACCACCTGAAACACCAGTGTAGGTTTCTAAGCAGAAGGAGGTTTTACCATGGATATTTAATCAGGCTTGGTAATACAGTAGGGCCATAAGTTGTTACAAAAGCTGTATGTATGTTTAATAGTAATTAAACTTGATTATTATCTACATAGATACATTGCAGCATATTGGTTTTCTTTGTAATCTGATCCAAACGTGAGGATTAAATCAGACTCTGCTGATCATTAGACTGTGATTTCCTGTCTCAGGCCACTGTTAAAATCTTCATGATTAATAAAACGGGAACTCATCTGAAGAGTAATATATGAGCTTCCTTTCCATAGAATATTTATTGTTAAACAGGAAGAAAGAGGCTATTTCAAGAGATATAGTGCCCACCCATATCTATTTCCTCTCCTCATCCACATATCAGAAAAATTATAGCAGCTTGAAGGCTGACCTGATTATGTTCTTGCCCTTGGAAGGTTGACCCACCAGTTTTAAAAAGTAACAAAGTGAACAAAATCAGACATATATAACATTAAGTTAATTTAATTTAGTTAACCATTACATATCAAAAGGAGCTCTTTTGAATTAAAAATTAATAATAAGTTTGATGCGTATATCCTCTGTATTTAAAGCTAATTTTTCAAAGAGGAATGAGTGCCTGTGTAAAATTAAAAGAAAAAATCTTATACTTAGTTTTCTGTTGGACATGACTGCATGTAACTTATTCCATTTCCTTGCTGGACTTTGAATTTGATCCAAATTCCAGTGAAATCAATAGAAGTTTTTCAGGGGAATTTTATGGGGCTTGGACTGACTCCTCTACCCTGAAACAACCAGGCAATGTCACTCTTTTATCTGGAAAGTCTTATGGGTAGAAAGGCTATCCACTTAAAAATAATTAAGATGACCCCATGAGACTGATTCCCACTGTCATTATATTTATAAAAGGCAACATACCTTATAGCTCATTATTATCATTACTCAGTTTTAATGAATGGACCGTGATGAATGGTCCTGGATGTTCAAGTGCTTTATGTGCCTCCCTCCCACACGGTATCACAGTCCCTCGGGGGCTCCATCCTGTTACCTTCTGAGAGGAGAGAGCACTTCCAGACTAAACTGCAAGTGTAAACTTATCCTTTCAGTACTTGATTGTTCTGATAAAACTAGAAAGTAGGGTGCAAAGCAGATTGAAGGGTTTAGCACACTGGCCACCTGTCAAAAAGCAAATGAAAGGAGGCTTTCTCTGTATTAGCAACTCATTTTTCATTGTCGGTCAGACAAATCTGGTCCAAGTTTAACTGGAGACTCAAAGATACCTTGGGGCTCTACATTGCTTTCCCTAATGCTAAGCAAGCCCAGAGTGTCTTAGTCTGTTTATTTTAATTAAAAGAAGACATATTTTGAACAAAGAAGGAATCCTGCCTTCAGCCTGTGATTTTATGGCCGTGGCACTCCCTGTGCCATCTAACTCACTTAGATATTGCAGAAATCTCAGAATAGCAAGTGAAGCTGAGTGAATAATTTGCAGTGAATAATTTACTCAACAAATTTAATCTTTATTTCCTCAAGGAATGTTCGTGAGCAGAACACAATTTCCTCAAATGTATTAATTATGGGCCAGAATTTAGCTAGATACTTCCCTCTCCTGGTGTGATTTGAGCCAGCCACAGTTACAGTCACTGCTAATCCTCAGCAGAGCGCTCTCCATAAACTACCACAGCAAAGACTCTTCAGAAAATAAAAGGAATAAGTGTGGAAAAGTGAAGTTAAGCCCTCCCTTCCCTGACAACAACCTATGAAAGAAGACAGAGGTTGCAGGCTGGGCTACAACTATTTAAACTACACACTCACTTCAATTTTAACGCCAAAGTTCGAGGCTGTGATTTTACACTGGGATGCTGGGAAATGGAACTGGATGCCTAAAGTCCCATCTTTAAGACTCCCACACTCTCTGCAAACTCATCATCCAGAATTTAGTATTGAAAATTGGTCCAAAAAACTTCAGGACCTCACGCAACAAGGTGTATGATTTCCTATTGAATAGGCTCCCATGTGCCTTTCTCATCAAGAATAGAAAACGGAGAAGCTACAGAATCTCAGAGTCTTAGAGAGATAGTACAGGATTAAAGAATATTTTAATCTTGCAGTTTTGATTTGTGGCTGTTTTGACCCTGTATCAAGAAGACTCCTATCCCATATGAAGTATAATACTTATGAAACCTGGCTATGCAGTGACGTGAACAACACATGAATTGTGCTTTGAAAACTTAATTTTTGCTAAATAATTAACATTGGGTGGCTTTTTAATGACATAAATAAAATGAAAAAGCGTAAGACACCACAAAGAGTGGGAGTCTGAACTTGTTTAAGCAACCATCAGGGTGCAGAGCAGCAGGAATACCCTCATCATGCTTGGTCCCAGGAAATATGATTTTGGCCTCTCTGACTATTGGGCTTCCTCCTCTTCCTGAAAAAATGTTACCATGATTCTTCTTTCTTTTATGCTAATCCTTTGCCTTTAAGGTCAATGGAGTCACGAAGAATTATGGCAGGGACAGGCCATAGAACACCACTACCAGAGTTTAAAGAGGTGTCTGGTCCAAAAGAGTGGTTGCTACTCTGTGAGTAAGAAAAAGTGTCTCATTGCCAGGCCCTCAGACTGTGTCCTTGGCATGTTCCCAACACCACCTGGCCTAAAGGGAAATTGAAGTACCAGGAACTTATCTCGAGCTTTGATCCCAACACATTCTCTTGCATTAGCAGTAGATGAACAGATCAGTCATACCTACACGATGTCAGGTTAGCACTAACACTAATAAAAATCTATACTACTGTGACATAAGGATTCTCAAGGAGATTGGCTTTCACCTATTGAACAAATCCCCTTCTTATTAGCTTGAAGAGTAAGAGCCAAAGTTGTGTCTATATCTTCTAGGTACTCCTGTTGAGAAAACTCAAAGTCAGCAAGGTTGGTGTCTTGTAAGGCAGAAGCCACAGTGTTACCCAGCATCCGTGTAATAATTTGCAACAGAAATGTGCGTCACTGGTGGTTTGGTGCACAGTTCCTGTATTCTGCAAGCAGAGTGCACTTTACAGTCTGTGATGAACAACAGAAAGCAACTGGCAGGATGCTGCTGCTGTGAGCTCAGACGTGCAGGGGAACAGCCACACTCTTTCTCAGAGTGAATGTTAAAATCAAGGCTACAACGCAGTGTTCACACCTAGAACATCTCAGTGGATTCCATTGATGAATGCTGTGATTATTAATCAGCTACAAGGGCATTTTATCCCACGGAATTTGCAGGTTTGTATGACTTGTTTTATAGTCATCCAGCTGAAGCTCAGCCTCCCAGAATTGAATTTACAGATAAATAGCGACGGTTGTCTTGTACATCTATTTAAAAAGCTCAGATATGAGATTTTCAATAAAAGGAAACTGATATAAAAATAAATTTAAGCTCTCTGTTTTAATCTCATACACGAAACATGACATACTTCATTTGGTATTTAGAAGACCAGCTTAACACAGGAGCACTGACAGTGCAGCAGGGGATTTTTCAAGGTATATACATGATGTCTGCCAGCCTATCTCTGATTAGAATCAAGATCAGCAGAAGTAAATTCTGATTAACTCTAATGCCAGCCTGCTGTCAGAAAACTCTGCAGTTTGAACAATCTTTTACCAGTAAACATCTCCTGCTGAATTTCTTCACTGGTGTCAGAGTGTCACATTGCTGAGCCATCACAGAGTTAGGACTGCTGTGCAAAGGCTACCAGGAAAAGGAATAGCACAGCACATTCATTCACTTGCAGGGCTTGGATTTTGTACTGATTCTAGAGGCAAATGTTGCTCTCCCTTTCTCCTTTAACATGGCTTAAAGGGGGTGAAAATCGTAATTTGGAAGTGACAGAGAGGGATGAGATGGTTTTGTTTGTAATTGGTTTTAAAAATCTATTTCTACCCATCTAAATGATGTGATACCTGATTGATAGCCAGCAGAAACACAAAGAGTCTTCATCATCGAGAAGAGGTGATCATTTGCAACCTTAATCTTCCCTTCCCTCCTCTCCTCCCCATGCTCTGTACTAGATCTGTGGGCTTATTGCAGCAAAACTTAATTCAGGTGCTAACATTAATGGCAACACCTTCAAAATCTGGCAGAATGTGGGTCAAACTAGCTCCACCAGCAGACCTGCCAAATCACACACACTGGGAATGAGACTTGAGAGGCTGATTTTCTCTCACTTCCAGGTCTGAACCTCAGTGCAGGGTGGCCTGGCTCATGCTCCGTGCATGTCTGGCGGGTGTAGGAGGTTAACTGGATCCACCAGCCTCTTGCTCCAGGGCAGGGCTGAGGGAGCGTGGCCGAGCTGCAGCCATGCTGAGCTCCCTGGCAAAGAAGAGATGCTGGATTTTGGCACTGAGGACTGCCAAGGTGATTGCTGCCCCCTGAGCTGCTCAGGGCTGATGTCCCTCTTGCCTCTCTCAGGATTCCACGGGATGCTTCACGCTGTGGCTGAAAGGTCCCCGCTGACTGAGCTGCCCCAGGTCAGCTGAGCCTCCCTAACAGGGTGGGGACTTGCTCTTAGCCCATCAACAAGATGAAGTGAAGCACAGTCACATAAATTTATTTCATTAAGGGTTTAAGATAACATGCTTTATCTCAGGCTGTGGGCTAAAAGCACTCACAGGGACAGTCACGGTGCTCAGTATGTTTAAGGTAATTACTTATGTGTCAGTAACTTGTCTTTGGGGAGACCAGGGAATGGAAATGCAAGGCTGTCTCCAAAACTGTGCTCTGTAGAAAGACATTAATACTTTGCCTCTTCACAAACATCCCACTATTCTTCCATATTCCTTCCACCAATCTTTACCTTTTCTCTTGATCCTGTTATCAAACTCCTTCCCCTCTCACTTCCCACAAAGTGTATGAGCTGCTGACTCACACCTTGCATACCTCTTCTCTAGAGAATTTTTTTAACCATCTATTCTCACCTATATGATCCTTTTTTCTTCTATCACATGTATTATTGTGGGTGGTTTTTGTCTCCTTTGCCTTACTGCTGCCACAGAAAGCAGAGGCTGATGAAGAGGGAACAAAACTTTCCCTTCCAACGGCTCCATGATCTGCTAAAAGTTCTACTGAGATCAGACAGCAAACTGGAGAGGATCCTCACTCCAGGAGCAGCAGAACTCTGAAAGCTAGATTTAGGCCGCCTAGTTTACAACAAGTTTTGGGCGTTTTTTAATACATGTACAAACTGGTGGAGAGAAATATTAATATTACGCCACTCTAGTTTGTGAGGGGATAGTTCACAAGAATCTTTGTAATATTTTTGGGTTCAAATACCCCTAGAAGTGGAAAGAATAATACCTAAACCCCTAAAAAATCAGCACCCTTATGTACCATACACACCCAAACTCATTAGATGAGGAAAATAAACTTTTGAAGCCAAGGGAAGGCAGAATTATTGCTGTCTGTGATACCTGATTCTCACCCCTATGCACGTGTGTTTCATGGTGCAGTTTTAATAAGACAGCTTTAACATTTACCACATTTTCTCTACTGAATGTCTGTCTAATTTAGTGCAAACATTGAATCTGAATGAAAGTGTCAGAGCCTGCAAATAAACTGTGTGAACTGCTGCCCTGCTGGGGCACAAGTTGGAACATGTATCCTTGCTCGTGCAACAACCAACCGATGTGTACAAGAACACACTATCCCTATTTTGCAAATGAAGCCTGAGGCAGACAAGTGAAGTGATTTGTCTAATTTCACACAAGAGGTCTGTAGTAGTGCAGGGAATTGAATCTGCATTATTTACATCCTTAATCACTGTATCATGATGCATGGGTTTAAAGAAGCTATGCTGCTATAAGGAACTTGGATAAGGATTTATTTTGTCATTCTAGTTCAGGGGAACACTATGAAATTGTGTTAAAAGTTATTTACTTTGCAATTGATCATTGACTGCACGTAATTCTGAGGGTGTGACCCTGTGGTTAGATGTGCAGATAATTTGAGCAAATATAGCTACAAGCCAAAATTTGGGGAGTTTGATTTCTAGTCTTTCAGACTGGAAAATCTGAATATTATCGTGCCATAATTTTTAGGGGAATTATGTTGAAGCATAAATGTGAAGAAGGAAATCTAGGTATTAAAACACTTACACAATCTAGAACTAAATATAGAAACCCTCAAGATATCTGCAAAGGTTTCTGTCTCATGATCTTAAACTATCTGAACTCTTGATTTTCGTACTTCCCACACACTGTTTGTCATCATTTCTTGTGCTGTGTGTATCAAAGATAAGTTGTAAGTAGATGTGAACAAGAAGTTTCATGTCATTTAACCTAATTAATTTGATCCTTTTGCAAAAATTATTCAGCCAGATTTCTTAAAATGCATTAGAGTGTAAGCACTTCCAGCAAGAATTATGTTATGTTCAAGTTTCCAATTTGCTTTCCTTCTGTATTAGGGAAGGTGAACTTCTTCAGTCAATGAAATATCCACAGAAAAACGGTCCAGAAATTTCATTACCATAGGTGAATTCCTCTCAAAATAAAAGAGAATACTCAGATACAAATCACTGTCCAGTTCTTTCTGGAAAGCCCTGGTCTTTGTCTTTTAGTGGCCTGTCCATATACCTGAAAGTATTTAAATAGCAGAATTACAGGTGTGTCCACTCTGTGTTCATTGTTTCATTTCCAATCTTATTTTTCAGGCCCTATTCTTGTTCATTTCACCCACAAGTATTTTTTTCAAAGTTGGATGAACACACAGTTTTGACATTAAATTTTCAGTTTCTAAAAACAGGTTTGGAATTATGCAAGACATGCCCTGCTTTTGGAGAATGTCACAACAGTAGTGCTGCTTTTAAGGGGCTTTGAAACACATTCATTATAATAATGCTGCAGCCCTGGACTCTTCCATTTGTGCCATTGCTGAGCACTGATATCGTGTGAATTTCTCTTCACTTCTGTGTGAGGGAGATGAAAACAGAACTAATTTCTTCTGATTTATGAAAGGCTTATTTCACAAATAGGCTTTAGGGAGCACTTTAAAGCATACAAAAGTGACTTACCAAAGAGAATAACAACCCTTGTCTACACTCACAAAAGAAGCAAGCAAAGATAACCAGGTTCTGAGCCAGCTCAGAACTTCCAGAAAATTGGTGTCCCCAAAGAAGAGCCACTTGAATAAGCTAAAGGAGAAGACAAGGAGCATCAGGCATTGTGGTATGCACTGCCAGCCACCACTTCGGTATTCTTGTAACTTAAGGTCAGTAAGGAGATCCTTGAGTCATCTTCAGTCCTGGCTTCCTTACCAAAGCCTCCAAATCCCTACCTAATTAGCCACATGGGTAGCACTTTGATTTCAGCTTCATCAGGGACTCTGAGGAAATCTGGAGCTAAGCTTGCTCTTCCTCCTGAATGAAGATGAGCACACACAAAGGGTGCACTGAGCTCGTGCAAGCACAGTGAAGATCAAACATTTTGGCTACAAACAGGAAGCTTGTCACCAACTCAACAAGCACAAGATCTAGAAAATGCTGAGGTTTCAAAAGTGCAGAAGTAAAACCGCGTTAGTTTGTGTGAGGAGATAAATTGCACTTCAAAAGTTTTAAAAGTTGTCTGATGGCTTCATTGGTCAAGATGTCCCCGCCAGCACCAGGAGCTAATGCATTAGCACAACACAGCATGAAAACACAGCCTGTCTTAGCTGATTCATTCAGCAGGAGCACTGATCAAACAGAGTAATGTGTAATTTTTTTTTTCTTTTGCTTTGTGTGATGTATGGGAAGAAATGATAGCCTTAAATAAATA
>VYXC01005332.1:1446775-1536016 GCA_013397175.1 Platysteira castanea | reverse complement strand
AAAATATATATATACATATAAAGACCTGTGACTAAGTTAACTCTGCAGAAAGAATTTAATGGTGGCACCATGGCAGGATGGGTGAAATGTGAGTGGTCTGCAATATCCCTGTGCCAGAGGCAGTCCAGCTAATGCAGGTGATTACTGAGCGCTTAACTGGGGGAGCCTGAAGGAAGAGTAGCTGGAGGACCCTGCTGGAGCTGAAGATGGATATGGTTTTTGGAGTCTGTTCTCACAGTCCTTGCCTAGATGACCTCTGTCAGCCTTTTTATGGGTTTTGGTGAAAAAAAATGGCAATATGAAGCACCACGAAGGGAGGCTGTGTAAAGTGCTGAGGCAGAAAAAGGGAAGAGGAAGAAAGGAGTCAAGGGAAAAAATTGGAGGAGGGGAATTAGGATCACTCATATTTTTTTCTCTCTAAACAACAATCTGTCTTGAAGACATCCATGTCTTTCCTTGTGATTACAGGAGAGCACTATTTAATTTACTCTCTGCCATTCAAGCTTTAATAAAGGCCAGGCTTGATCAGCTTTGTGTGCGTTACTGAGATGCATCTGAATAATATTTGTCTAATCTAGATATTTGTCTGTCCCCCAATCCAGATCAGCAGCAGTTTGCTGAGGGAGTAGCAGAATCTTGGATCTTTGTCTTGCATCTACCAGTTTAGCCTCAGTTCAGGACATACCCACAAGCATTTTGGTAGTTCATCTCCAGCTGTTTCCTCCACACCGTGCTGCAGCAGACACAACAGAGGAGTTCCCAAGTCAAGAAAATGAAACCATACCTTCTTTCTCAGAGGATAAGGAAGAGTATTATGGAATATATTGGTTTTGCTCTAATAAGTAAAACACCAGAAAGAACATCTGCATCATCCCCTCTGTCTGATCCTCTCATAGCAAAACCACCAGTGTCCGCTTTTTGATCCTTAAACAGCAAAACTGAAAATCCAGCCTTTGTAATCTTCAATTGAGCCAGTTGGTAGAATGCAGATGCAAAGAATGAGATGTCTTGCCATTGGCTGTAATCTAAATCTAAAGACACTAATCCCACAGAGATACATTAAAGTCAGAGAGCCCGTCAGGAAGGCAGATGGCAAAATAAACAATTCAGAAAAAAAAAGCACTAAACCCCTTGCTGGCACCTAACAGTAACATGGGTAGGACAAATCTCACCAGGGCAGGTAACGTTAACAGCCGGTTTGTGATAAAGTGAAACAAAATGATTTGAATTGACACTTAGGCTCCCATAAATCTGACCGACACCTCTATTACTGTTTTGACCCGGGACTTCAGCCTTCGCTTGGGATGCTGAAAGTGCTTGCACTGAGGAGTCAGGCATGTGATGGAGCCCAGCATCCCTGACACAATTCCCTGGCTGCTGAGACTCCTATTTCCTGGCAGGCAGGGGGACTCACCTGGCAGACCACAGCCTTTGTTCACAGCTCCCAGCCCATTTCTGCCAACGCTCTGCCCCACAGGTCTGTCTGTGTCTCCCTGGGAGTGTGCAGGGCTGAGGCTGTCCAGGGTTTCACTGCTGCATCTCCCTCACCTTTTTTTATGGGTCGTTTCATTTCTTTCTTTTTCTAATTATCCATCAATCAAAGTTTTAGACTCTGTTTTCTATGTCAAATCCCAGGAAAATCTGCAGCTTGATAAATCCCCTGTTTCAGGTCCTTCCTGGTATGTCAGCTGCTGTGTCTTTGAAAAGGAACTGAATTCCCACCTGCAGGAATTCAGGACTATGGCTGCTATACAGACCCACATCAATTACCTTTCTAATGCTATATGGGCACACGTAGCAGAGCCTGCTGCTCTCAGCAGGAGACTCTCTGATCTAAGGCTGTGCTTGCTCAGGCCTCCATTTGAACACTCCGCCAGCAGGTTTCAGCAGGTGTCTCACCTCCTGTGGCTTAGGTGCACTTTCCTGGGAGCTGGTCTTATTCCACAGTGGGAGACAGCTCTGTCCCTGGAGCACTGTAGAGGGAACAGGCATAAAGGGAAAAGTGTCTACTTTTTACAGCTTCCCTGATGTATTTCACTCAACCAGTCACCCTCCATGTGCTCACCACTATGTGGAGTGCCAGAAGACCTGCTGTGCCCAGTGAGGAGAGGGAGAAAAGCCTTGTTGCAGTGTCTACATTTTGTATATCTCACCAAAAAAAAGTTTCTCTTGGTATTGTTCTTCTAGTTTTAAACATCCCTTTTTAAAAAAGCCAGCAATTAAAATACAAAAACCTCCTCCAGAGAGCTATCCAGGAAGATAATTTCAAACCAAGATTAAACTCTGCTTCTTTGTTTCTGCCCTTAAAATTTTCTTGCTGCCACACAGGTAATTGCAAAAATAGGCTCCACCAGCTAAGCTGATCAAGAAGGCAGAAACATGGATACCTCTGCAACCTCTGACATTTGCCTAAATAACTCTGGTGTCCTTTACTAGTATTGCAGTGACCTCTAGGAGCCTGCTCCAAGTCCATTGGCATCATTGTCCCTTACTGACTTAGCCCAGACTTCCAGAAAGTTTTCTAAGCCTGGAAGGATGAGTATAGTACAGATGAAAAAACCAAAAAAACATGAGTGTGCTGATGAGAAACAGAATAGCCTAGAGCCTTCCATCTCTAAGCTGCTGATGTCTGCATGGTTAAAAATGAACTACCTAGGGCTATATGAACCCCTGGTGTTAGCCTGAACAATGCATTCACATCCATTTACCTGAAATCTAAATTTGGTTTATATCATTTCATAACCACACGGAAGATGACAGCATCTCTTTAATGCTGAATCAGAGCAAAAAGTTTCCAATTTTTATGCATATCAGCACAAAAGAAACCATTTCCACTTACCCAGGAGTACTGTAGATCCATATCAGTTAGGGAATATGTAACATGGGGCTGATGAGAAGAGCAAGTACAGTTTTCCCATTCTTCTATTTTTGAAATTAAGAAGTCACAAGGACAGAGCTGGTTGTCAGGAAATGGCTTCCAGTCACTCCACAAGTGAAATTCTGTTTCGGAATGAATTGAAATAGTTCCTAAGTTACTAAGTCTGGAAGTGTATGAGCGGCCCAGAGACGCAGAAATAAAATCCGTCCTGGTCTCAGTCTCTTCTTTTCTCCTTGTGTTCTCTTTCCATGTCTTCTTGTCCTGAGGTTTTGTCAGCTTCATGCAAGAAGTTAGCGCTTCTTCATCCTCTTCAGAGAGATAAGTGTCTTCTAAGGTATCTTTAAAAATGCAAATTCTTGTTATAGTATGCTGCAATTCATAGAGAAAGTGGCACACTTTTTTTTTTAGTGCTTTCACTCTACATAATGAAAAAGCCAAGGACTCCATTAAAAAAAGAAATTAACAACAACAAAAAACTTTCACAAACAAACAAACAAACAAACAAAAACAAACAAACAAACCAACCAAACAACCCCCCAACACAACCAAAACTAAATAATTATGATAATTAGGGTGATGGAAAGGATTTTGTACTTGGTCAGGCATCTGAGCCAAAAGTGAGATTTATTCTCCATTTGATAAATTCATCTTGTTCCCTCAAAGGTTTGGAAAATTTTATTAGTTCTGCCCATGAAAATTTGCTGACTGAATGTCATATTGCTGGTAGTTGCAGAGAGCATAAGTTTAGCTGGAAAAGTTCTGGAAGTTTATTGGACTTCTGCTCTCCCACCCCTCTTATGTATGTTGTAGTTACAAAGTAGTTGCTAAAATCCCTACTTCCTCCTGTGTTTCAGCCCAAGCAGTGATTTGGCTGGAGCAGTAGCTCATCAGATAGTTTAAACTCATTTTTCTAATACTGCTTTATAAATAACCATATAAACAAATGCATTGTACAACAAATGCATGCACCGTTAAAATAACGTTGGCAAAACAAATTCAGAGGAAGAACTGTTGCACAGTCAGGTCAGAGATCTCTAGGAGACTCCAGAAAATCAGCTGAGGGCAGAATCAGTTCAGAATCCCTGGGTCTTACGGCCCTGGGCACTCAGGTATGACGAGAGACTGACTTGCTCATCATACCTCAGACCTTCCTGCACTCACAGTTGCCACTGACTCGTGGGCTAGCACTGGAAGTTATCTTCCCATTTGTGAATTTTGCCTTTCTGACCTGAAATGTGATACAAAACTGGGAAACCCAAAGTGTCCCCAGCACGGGGGGCCCTGCTGTTATACAATTCTATTTATCTAGACTCCCCACTTGCGAGATACACTGTTACAAAACTGCAGCCAGTGTGACAGGAAACAGGTTTTCACACTATGAGGAAGTCAGCGCTGGAGTGGTATCACAGTAACATCTCAGCCGGGGGTTGAAAATCGTGGGTGGTGAATGACAGACCAGGACAGGATTGTTTACTGTTATGTTCAATCCAGTGTCGTTTGCCAAATGTCGGAAAGAATGCTGATGTGATGCTGCACTTACTGAGGGGGACCAGAACGTGCTTGACGTCTTCCAAGCTCTGTGTACTTGTTTTCTTTGTTCGGACCAGTTTCTGCAATCGTTTTAATGTTCCCCTGGACTCGGCTTTATTATCTGGTTCTGTACCCTAATAAAAAAAAAAACAACAAAACCAAAGTCAAAAAAAACCCAAAAAAAACCACCCAAAAAACCAAGAAAGACATTAAAATTATTCGAACCCTACAAATAAAAACTAAGGGTAACATGGTGTTTATCTTGAGAATGACAAAGTGTTGGATTCAAAGAACTGATCATTGACACAATGCTTTAAAAGTCAGGCTCTTCCTTGCTTTGGACTAATAGGTTAAAAAAGGGAAAAAGGCACTCACAAGAGACATCAAGCTTAGGCCAGTGTTCATATTGCTGTTACATATTACTCTTCTTGAATACTTGAGCATTACTGAATACTTAATTCCAGAATTGTTCCAGAAAACATTCTAATATAGGCATCCACTACATTATCTAGAAGCATTTTAAGTGTGCATAGAAATCCCAGATGTGGAGGGTTACTGCTTTTAAATGAGTATGGGAGTGCGTTCTGAAGTACTGGTGTCTTTCTTTTTTCAAGACACTCACATATATCCTGGATTAAGTGACAATAATGTAAAGGGCAATTCAAATCTGGGATTGTACACACCAGCAATGTCCTACTGAGAAACTCCAGGTTTGGATACTACAGTCCCCTGGAGCAGGAACTTGCTGAACTTGCAGCCATCTCACATACATCCACTTATGTTAAACCAGCTGCTATCTCGAAAATCACTCCAGCTACACTAAAGTTCCCTTCCAACCTGACTCAGAACTTCTCTGTGAGCTTCAGAGATAAATTTCATACTCTGACAGCAAATAACTTCTATTCCATAGTCACATGCTCTGTTTCATATAGGATATCTGCTTTTCATTGAAACAAAACAAAGAAAAGCAAAATTAGAAATAAGTAAGGCTATTATTCACCAGTGGCTGCTTTTTGGAACAATACTGCCTGGCTTCCCTGTATATTCAGATGTTTGATTTCAGACTTTAAAAGGGTTTCTACCAAATGATTTGCCACTTCATCTTGCTCCAGCTATAAATTGGCATGAAGGTTTAATAGCCTACAGAATCTGCTCTATCCTGCTCTTTTAAGAACAATGGGCTAACACAATATTAGAAATTGTCTTGAACCAAGCAGAACCTAGAGAAATAAAAAAACACCCACATGCCTAAAATTACACCCCAAAAAATCTGAAACTGTTTTATTCCTTCAGGCACTGTTAGGATAAAATACTCTTAGTTGCATAAAACATTAGTAGTAGTAGTAGTAATAGTATTCTGTGTGTAGATACACCTTTCAGGGCTTCCTTCATGGGTGTTAAAAGCCACACTGATGCTGATGGAGCCTGTGCTGACATCTTTCCTTAAGGATAGGACCTTAGGGGTCCTCCTTCTTTAATCACAATAATGCAAAAGTTCCCACAGCACTTGGGTTTAGACTCCCTCCTTCTCAGCAGCATGTGACATTCCTTGAAATCTGCGGTGTCCTGGAAACTGGGAATCAGCCACAGGAACAGAACAGTAAGCCAGAGAGCTGACACCTTTTCCTGCCTCCAGTGTCTCTCGTAAGTCATGGCTTCATTCTTGTCAGTTTTGCAGTGAATTTCACAGCTATCCCTGTAAACTGCACTTCGGCTTCAAAGTGCCACAAACTGAACTCGTCGCAGATGAAATTAAAACAAAAGGCACTTTCCAGAAGTTCAGCTGATGAGCTCCAGCTACTGGTTGGTGTCCAACAGAGGGGATGTGAACACAAGTAGACCTCCCATAAGACACAGTGTGGACATCAGCTTATCAGCACCAGCTGTTCTGTTGTGCTTTTTCTGTCCTTCATCTGTGTGTAGATTTATTTCCTCTTCCAAACTCAAGATAGGAGGAGTGCATTTTTACCATAGCTAAAGAGAGAAACTGAGGTGTAATTTTTCAGTCTCTCTTTGTGAGATGTCTTTGCAAAATAAATCACAGTGGTTTAAAATGATAATATTGCTCTCATATTAGATCTCTTGTAGCAATAATAATTTGTTCACTTATAAGTAACGACACAAAAGCAACATGATGACTTTGATTTATGATCTGGGATTTCCATCATGGAGACATCAAGATAAATGGAAGATAATCTATTGAGATAATTTCATTAATGGCAAACTCTAATCCTCTTTTCCTTAAAAGCACTCATTTCATAGAGTCTGTTGTTAGGGAAAAGTCATAAGTGCTTAAATAATAAATGCAGTAACCCCCTTTCATGGAGAAAAAAGCTCATGCAGTATCAGCTGGTGGTGAGACAGCTTTTAAATTTACACTATTTTATTTTGGCTTACCTCAGCATTCAAATATGGAATTTTATCTGCCTATCCAAACATTCTTTGATATAGAAACCAGACAATCAGGTGAACTGTGCTTTTCCCCAATCTATAAGCAAAGCTATCTATAAGAAAAGAATTCCCACATGAAAAAGAACCAAGAATATTATTGATTTCCCTACTTAATGGGTTTTAGTGATGAAAAATCATGTCACAGCACAAATCAAAATGAATTGTGTAAAAAAATAAATCACAGGCTGCCTTTTAGTTGCAAATAATTTGCATGAAGTGTGCAGGAATACTTAAGCACAAAAATATACATTTCAAAAATGCACTTCTAAAATGCATTACAGGAGAAAGACTCAAATTATGTCTGATAAACTGTTTCCAGTTTATCCGAAGGTGTTTTAAATACCTTAGAAAGCTTTGCACAGTGAGATGTTATGAGGATTAACCTGGTGACAGAAATACAGCAATTTGGAAGCTAAGTGTAAAACACTGCTGGTCAGATTCCAGCAATCTCAGCCCTCTGAGCACTCTCTTTCCTGGGTGTAACTGCATTAATTTCAATAAAACTACTTGCACAGCATGTCACTTCTCAGCATAAAGAATTTAGTCAGGGCACAGTCTAATCTCTGTGATTTTTCTTCAACTGCTTTGCCTTTCCCAAAAAAGTGCAATGATTTAATCATGACTACCAATGCACTTAAATTCAGAGTACACTGTAATAGTGAGAAGACAAAAATTAGTGTGTGTTTACTGTGTCCACAGTGCTAATTGCTATGGTACCATAAAAATATTTGGAAAGTTTCAGTAATAAGCTGGCTGCACATAATGAATATTAAAATAGTATATGATGATAGACAATCTTTTGCTCTGTTTAAAAGAGTTCTGTAAAATGCACTGAATTTGGATAAATTTTTTGTTTAAAAATGTCAGTAAAGCCATGGTCAACCAGTATATAGAGAAGCACTGTACAAACTTCTTTCATGTGCTCCTGCCCATATATATCTGACCTTTAAATATTCCCATGATGTTGGTCTGATACTCCAACTAGTTTAAAATGACTGCAGAGTCAGACTAAGCTGCCTAGGATTATAGGCAGATTCTGTCCTGAGAACCACAACAATAATACAGTATTCTATAAATGATAAAGAAATACCATGATTAATAGCAGAGCAATAATAAGGTATTCTACAGAAGACAAAGAGATATCATGGTTAATAACATGGATATGGAAAAAGATCTTCCAGCTTTTGAAGAAGGAACATATAGCACAGGAAAAACCAGCCTGTTATTCCCAGCTGCTGGTGAAAAAAAGTGAACAATTTTCATGGCAACTCACCATTTCAGTGTTACCAGGCACACCTGGACTGTGAACCCGTGGTGGGATCCATTGCTCATAGTTTATCACCTAGACAGTAAGAAAAGTAAAATTAAAAAAGAACAAATACAAAAACCTTACATGAGTAAGCATAATTAATATCATGTAATTAAATATAGATAAGAGCTCAGCAGTTTTTCAACCTGGTTCTGTGTGGATATGAAAGTAGAAGACTGACATGCACCAGCTGACACCCACTGAAATCGTTTTGGTATTGAGCTCGTTTGATTTCCTCAGTTATCTGGGACTCAGTAACATCTTGGAGGCATTGCAGTGAGAATGGTACCGTGGCAGAGCTGTGCATTACAGTATGGGATCCCTGGGTCTCGTCCTAGTTCTTGGCTTTCCTTGCTCAAGGAGCTCCCCTCAGAGCAACCCCCCAGCTGAGGAGCATCACTGATGCAGTTCTGAAAAGGGTCCTGCTTACCTCACCTCATTTTTCCTGGGATGCTGAGCACTGGGAGTGTGAGTTTGAACTGGATTAACAATGTGGAGAAAATGGGATGATTCTCAGAACTAAGACAAGACTATTCTCACTCTCATCATCTGCCCATAAGCCATTTGTTGGTCACAGTGTCCTCAGGAGAGGAACACCATGGGAATACACCTTCCTTGGGGCACTGCTGCAGTCCCTAGTGGGCAAGCCTGACAGTGCCTACAGCCTATCAGGAAAGTAATGAACACTGGCCTTTTTTCTTCATGAATATGAATGACACGTCGAAGGCTGAATGCAACCTAAGAATTTACGTGAGAAATGAGGCATGAAACATTTCTGAAAATGTATTAGCCCAAAGACTGCATTACTTGATATTTTATGTCCTTCCCAATATGCTACAAAGGCTTTGAGCCATCAAGGGAGCCCTGCTAGACATGAGTAAATAAGAACAAAGGTATGAAAAATAAATGCAGAAAGTAAAGGTGCTTTTTATGGTAAGGTACAATTATTGCTGTGGTGCTTATGCTATATCCCTCAACCTGTACTTCTGTTTCAAGCCCCATTTTCCAGCACTTACAGAATGAATGGAATGAATGAATGTCAATTTAGGAAATGGAGAAGGATTAAAGCTTTTGTGAAGCACTCAGGGAAACTTATTTGCTTTCTCTTTTTTTCTTTTTTTCTTTTTTTTTTTTTTTCTTCAACAAGTGGAAAAAATCTAAGGTGTTGCTCTGTGCTATTTACTCGTGCTTGTAAATTTGCCTCTTCCATGGCTTGCAGAATCACAAACTCCCACAGGCCAGCTGAGGCAGGAATGCACTTGTGGGGACTGTCTAATGCAACCCCCTGCTCAGAACTGGTCACCAGAGCAAGTCACAGGGGTCCATCTCCTGACAGGAGTGTCTCCAAAGATACACTTCTCTGGAAAGCTTCCTCAGTGTCTGACCTCCCCTTATGCAAGAAAAGTGCTTTCTCTATGTTAACTGAAATTTCCTGTATCTCAGTTTATTCCCATTGCTCCATCACATTCCTGGGAGTAGCAGCCTGTAATTCCCGGGACTTTCTGGGATAGCTCAGTCGTGTGAGCTATCCCACCAAGTTCTTGATCCTGAGGCTGCAATTGTGCAACTGCATGCAGACTTCTAATTCCTCCTGTCTGTTCCCCATGCTGTGTGTATCATAAGGACACTCCTTTGTGCTGATTTTGCGGAAAAAGAGCTTCCCCCACAATGCTGTTCTCTCAGCATTTCCTTGTTTGTGTGCATGATATAGTGCAGCAAATGAATACAGATACAATCAGACTATTTTGGAAGCTTATAAGAGAATTATATCAATGTTACCTTGATGGTAAAGAAGGCAAGAGGTAACAATCACTAAAATTCAAAATAATGTCGTTAAACCTGAAATTTTTAAAAAGCAGGTGCAATAGGTCCTAAATTGATACCAAAGTTTGGAGGGATCTAAGGCCCTATAGTTCATCATTCATGCACCCCAAAAAAGCATCTTCAAATGCTTTGAGAAGTCAAAAATAGAACTTTGCTTTTAAAATTAGGCAAATGGATCATGGAGAAAAGTTTTAAGGGATTTTATGGGGACTTATAGGCTGTATTCCCTTTTTCCCTCCATAGTCTGTCATGTCTGAGGAATAACCTCCAAGATCTTTACCAGGAGCCAGTGCAAAAGCTGCCATGGCAGGATGTGGGCAGAACCAGAGATGCCTCACACTAAGGGAAGAACTGTTGTAGGAAATCAATGAATAATCTTTCTCCACAATACTTAGAAAATGGGAGGAAGAAATCCGAGAAAGAGAATGAGAGATGCAAAAGAAAAAGAGCTCTTTTCTCCTTCCCTTCCTCCTCAGCTACTCTTTTGGCAGCTGGGAGAGGAGATAATCATGGGAACAAACTAACAATGCAGAGACAGATAAAACCCTGAGGGAAAGCAGGAGAAACCTGGGACACACTGACTTTCAAGGCACCGGTTTCCAATGCAGTTGTCTGTCCCCCAATACGCAGATAATTTGACTCTTTTATTTTAACCCAGATCTCGACTTTGACCTACACTGGAGCTGAGCACTG
Source organism: Platysteira castanea (assembly GCA_013397175.1). Classification (NCBI taxonomy): domain Eukaryota; kingdom Metazoa; phylum Chordata; class Aves; order Passeriformes; genus Platysteira; species Platysteira castanea. The sequence continues at coordinate 1,525,331 of VYXC01005332.1, read as the reverse complement.
CCTAAACGTTGGGTCTTCACAGCTCTCTGTCTTATCTCAGATGCCTTCAGGGTGATGAATGTACATTTTTTTCTTGGTTTTAACCTAAACATCCAGAAAGACTCCTGACATTGTATAGAAACAACAGGGGAAACTCAGCTCGAAGCCTTTTCTAAAGTTTAATGCTCGCCTTGAATTTAAAACTTTTCTGCAAAGGAAAATTTAATAGATTTTCAGCTTGTAAGTAATTTTATTGTATTAATTCCTCATTTAGAACACACACATATACAGGTGTGTTACGCATTTTTAGTCCCAAACTGGGTAAACTGTTATGTCCTGTTCTGTGAAATCAGCAGAGCGAAGCTGGTTTGCCACAGATAGGAACTGAAGTAGCACATAGTCAGAGCAAACACAGGACTGGAAGTGAAATAAAACCCAAACACCAGTCAGTCAGAGTCCAGAGCTACAAGTCTTTCTCCTCCCCTCTGCTGTTCACCAGCTGATGGGTTGTTACCTACTTTTATGTTGTTGTTATGATTATGCAAACCCAAGGGTTAATTCATTAATTGTCCATACCAGTGGGATGACTGATACAGCTTTAGGAAGAGGAGATATGGTATATGTTTACAGAAATTCAGAAAGCATTAGGAGACATATGCCAATATGGATCATGCAAGACAGATCTAAACACATAGTACAGATCTCACCAGACACGGTTCTAGCACATCAATTTAGCAGAAATGTATTCATTCAGGGAAGGAAGAGGTTTTCTAGACAATGAAATCCATATGGCCTGCATAAGAAAAATCATGAACAACTTTGGTAGCCACAAGAGTCTTCTTTTAAAATCAGCTTCTAAAATAGAGAGGCATACTGAGAATGAAGTTTAGGTTAGGCAAATGCTGAATGGAAACAAGGAATGAAATTTTATTTGAATGAAATTTTAGATTCTGAAAAAAAGAGTAGTTGTTTCACCTGACATGTTGTTTCTTCAATCTTCTTTCCTTGCAGCAAGTGTATTCCATCAGCAATAATATTATCTTCTGTGAATTATGACCAAAGAAGAGAAAACATGCTTTAAAATGTCCTGCTTTATGTTTTTATGAGGAATATCATTTGAATTGCACTTGATGTTTTGAGCTGACATTTTGACTCTCTGAAGTTAATCTTATATCATTTAAGCATTGCATTGAAGTGAGACTGCAGAAAAAATTGACAAACTGACTGACAGAAAGAAAACTCATTCATGCTTATTTCTTCTTCTGTACTTAGTCCTCAGTTTACTAACCCAGAACCCTGCTGAGACTTTCCTCTTGCCCTGCTAATTTACAGCAGCAAAGTCCAGAATATTCATATAAAAAATGAAAGGCAAAAATGATCTTTCAACTGACATCTGTTTACCTTAGATTAGATTAGAAATTGCTTTCAAAGGATGAACATCCTCCCATCTCTTGCAATAAATGAATGTTTGGATGGGAACTACACTACAACAATGAGCACTAATAGGTCAAACAAGTCTGAAAAAATTATTTTAAGCAAGCCTGCTTTGAAAGATCTACTTTTACTCCCAATCTTCAGGCTAAGCACCCACCACTGTACAGCTGTAGGACAGCCCTAGAGGTTAGATTCCATCAGAACACGTATCAGGATCACTCAGATATTTCGCAGAGATAAAACAACCATGAAGAAAAGTATCTGCTCATCACATCACATTTTCAAAAGTCACTAGAAAACAGCAGGAATATGTTGGGTTTTTTTTTTCTCATTAATCCTAATTTGGCATGCTTATTGCTTCTGTGGAATACTTTATAGCATCAGTAGTTCTCCTGTTTGCAAAAGAACACCACATTTAACATATAAATCCACAAAAACTAACTGTAGGCAAGTGAGACTGATTGCATTGTATTCCCTACAATTAACAGAAAGAGAGAGTAATTCAGGGAATAATTCCAAGTGACTTATATTCTTTAGATATCACATGGAAAAGTGTCTGAATTTCATCATTAAAATTTATATGCAAAGAGGGACATAAAATCCTGGTCCAGATTTTGTCTTAAGCACCTACAAATCTCCCTGAAGTCACTGAAGGCCTGGTGTCTGACAGTCTGGTTGTTTATTTCATTGTACAGCTAGCTGGACTTTCAGGAGTACCATAACTCATGTCAAGCAGTGCTCATGCAGCACCAAATGAACATAACTGGGGTCTTTCTGGTCCTCAGGATAACTTGTTTTCATCTCCTGCAGGCATCTCTGTACACTGCAGCCCTGTGCTCTGTGAGCTTACTCTGGAAGTTAAATCTTGCAGTGGTCAGCCCTTGCCCAAAGCCCTCCTACAGTCTAATCCAAAATACTATTATTGAGTAGCTGTGCGCAAATGAATCACAAAAAACTGTGGGGCAACATACAATGTCCTTAACCTGAAGGACTACCTACAGTGACACTGCTTTGGATGTAATATTGGTCAAACCCCAATTAGAAAAGCAAATTATTAAAGTAAACCTTAGTGGTTCTCCTCAACCACAATGTTTTTTGATAGCCATAATAACCTGCACCCACAGTGCTCTTAAATCTGGCTTAGATCAGCTCTCCAGCCCACTGAATTATGGAATAAGATATTTGTGTAAAAAAAAATCAAACAACAACAACAACAACAACAACAACAACAACAACAAAATACAAACCCACGCAAAAAGATACAGATGAACTACAAATAGAGCTGCAGTGTTCTTGTCTGCCTAGTCTGGCAGTGAGTACCAGTCACCCTTCTGTGGAATGAGTTAGGAGCAGTGGAGAATTACATCCATTTGCTCTGAGAGGTGTCAGTCCTTTCCTGTTTGTCCTCATAATGTTTCATGGAAACCCAACGACTTCCACAGTCAACTTTTCAACAATGACGCTTTTAGGCTGGCAGATCTCATACAGATGATTTGGGTTCGGCCTTGTGAACAAAGGCAGGTACTCCCACTATTGTGTCTGTGGGATATATATGTTTTCACTGCGTTTTCAGCCTGGAAAACTTGGCTTTGTAGATGTAATAATACACAGCTGTCATCCAGGGCTTCAGCCAAAGGCTGCCAGTGTCTGTGGATGTCTCTACACTGATTTCAGTGCGATTTGAGACAGGTCTGTGGATACAGCTCTGAAGTAAGCAGAGAAGTCTATGCCAACCACCACACATGGCTTTTTAAATCTAGCAGAAATTCATATTATGCAGTAGACTTGCAGACCTTGAAGGATTATCTCTGCTAAGAGAAAAGTTTGATCAATAGTGACGAATTATCTTGATCGATAGTGATACCCTGTAAATCTCCTTGCAAAGGTTTTCACCACTGTGTGAAGGGGACTTCCCTTGAAATCATTTTACTGCAGTAGGGGAAAGGGAGATTTTTATTTAGCTGCCAGCTTTGCTTCCTGTTCCCTCTGGGCCCCTGCCCTTCAATTACAACACTTGTCAGCTTTTAAAATGTGCACTGCTTCTTTTGCATGCTTTGGATATTTAAAAGGGTAAAAAATGCCTGGAGTAGAAAAGACTTTGGAGGAAGGTCAAAAAGTTCTGCTTTCTCATTCAGCCTCTCCCCACTTCCAATCCGGCAACCTCTGGAGTATCATTTGAAGAATCATTCCAAAATGGTTTTGGTTAAAAGTAAGACTTGTGTGAAGAGAAATGCCTAATATTTCTTTCACTTATCATTGGAACCTGTTCCTTGCAAACCATTGAGACTTACTGAAGGTCCCTTTTACCCTCACTAGTTCACTACAAGAGCAGAATTCCTCTAAATCTTCCTGTCATCTTTTATTTCTGGTTCTGGTTCAAGAAACCAAATTTGCCCATAGATGGTCAAATGCAATAGGTATTGCAATTTCAGATCTATTTCCAAACATTTAAGAGTTTAACTTCAAGTGGTGAAGTGAACAAAATCCAGAAGGAAAGGTGGGCACCTGTCCTCTACTTTCTTTGCCATATCCAGGTAATAGTGGAGTCTCCTATTAGTGGATGATCTCTAGACCATTTGTGCAGGAGATATTCCCACTTTGTTGGTTTAAGTTGAGGACAAAACATCCATCCACTTTAACCTCACATATCTCAGTTTCTGCTCCTGCTGAGCCTTGTCTGGTTTGGTCTGATTGGGCAACAGTAAGAGATCTGCCTTAACTTCGAAAAGTACAAATATAAATGCCATTCCTGGAAGCAACATCAAGCAGATTATCAAAGCATTTTGATTTTTAAAGTCCAGTTTGTGTTTAAATATGTGAGGTGACTGCTCACTTGTTAATATTTGATGTTATTTTAATGAATTTATATTGGTACACTCTTAAACAGTGTCATTAGGAACTTCCCGTGTATTAACTGTAAGGTTGTTTTAATAAAGTTGGTCAGAACAGGTTTAGAAAGAGAATCAGACAAAGTACTTGCATCTAAAATTTTGCCAACTCTCTTTTTCACCTGCCACAAAAGGTTTTCCTCTGAGAAAAGTTGTGCTCTTTCCCTGCTGGATATCTGGAGCAGTGTAAAATATCCAGGAAACATGGATTACTACTGCTGGCAAGCCCTATACAACACAACTATGGTAATTTACTGCAGGGAAAGTCTCCTTTGGCCCATGGACTACAGAGTGAAGTGGTCACAGAGTGTGTTCTTAGCTTCCCAGTTTTGAGATAAGCCTTATTTCAACTGCTTTTTTCCCCCTTGAGGACAAAATAAATCTCTAAAAGACCTGACAAATTATTTAGCTGGATTATTGGTGAAAAATGAGAAATTTTCCTAGGTGCCCTTTTAAATACTTCGTGGAAAATGCAAAATCAGCTGAAATATGTTTAGCAATTACCTTCAAGCTGACAGTGCCTCCTGATGTACGAATCATTCTCCGGCTTTCTGGAACCCTGCCAAAGTGTGCCATTCACATTTTTCCTGTCTAAAGTAAAAGCATAGAGAGCAGTCACCTGAATTCATAGCAAATCTGTGAAATAACAGGAAATTCTACAAAAATAGCATCAGAATGCAAATCAAATGAGCTTGCAGAACACTGGAGCATCTGCTCAGACATGGAAATGAACTGATGATTTTGCAAAATAGGAATTTGGATGGATGGATGGATGGATAATATTTATTATGGTCAGACTTCAAGTTGTATCATCTTTTGCTGTGGTCTAACACCTCATTGAACACTGTTAACACATGATAGAATAATTGTTATCTTAACCCTGGATTTAAGACCTAGGACCCCATAGAACATCTGCGCCTTCGTTTTGCTTCCAGGAATTGTATAATTGTTATTATTTAAATTATTAATTAGACACTTAAAGAGCTAGAGTGCTTGCAAGGAATAGCATCAAAGATGCCCACAGTGCTGCCCCACGGACTCCAAGGCTTGAAGTGTCTCAGCCTGGATGGCAGAACTATGCTGGCTTGGAGAAGATGGCCATTCTCCTGCTCCCTCAGCGAACTCCAAAGTGCTCGTGCTTCACAACATGTAGATAACTATTAGGGGTTTGTGCTTTCTGGGCTTGTTTGGTTTGGTTTTGTTGAGTTTATTTAATGTTGGGCTTCAGTCTGACTACTAATGTCAGAAAATTTTCTTTGTGAGAGCTCTTGTTGATCCTGCCAGGTGCTGGGGATTGATTGCAGCCTGTTTGCTGTAGACCAAATGATGCTGTCCTGCATAAAAGCCTTCCCAGCACAGGGCTGCCGAGTGAAGCCTTAGCACAGGGGAGCTTTCATCTGTCTGAGAAGGATGAAATATTTAAGATGTGAAATAGAGCCACATCATTACAGGCACATACAATAAACTTTTTACTCAGCAAGGACCAGAGACAACAACTAAACCAAAACTCCAAAGAATAAATGAAAGCATGGTAACAGGAAGACCTCACTGGAGGGGAAAAAAAAAAATTACTTTTAAGAAGCATTACATTATTTCCTATAGAGGATTTACAAAATAGAACCCATTGAAACACAAGCGTGGATAATAATACACAGTGTCAGGATGGGTTTAACAAAACCCGTGAATTTCCTTCTTGGTGATCTTGTTTGTGAAAACTCTCACAAAGTAGTTTAAAATGGGAAAGGGCAGGGACCTAAATTTTCTTAGATCACAGACATTTCAGGGTTTTATTGAAATGATTAAAAGAAACACTGGACATGCTGAGTATTTCTAGTGCTGTGCCCTGACAGGTTCTTCATCTCACTGTGGTTTCTAAGTTTAACTAGTTTGTTTTCAATATCTACCTACAAACGCGTGTGTGGAAACCAGGGAAGAGGGGAGAATATACTGATAGCTTAATTCTATTTTTCCCTTTCCTTTTCATTTGCTCCAACAGCTGTAAAACAAATCAGACCCTTAATTAATGTTGGCTCTCTGAGATTAGCAAGTAAACAGTAAATGATTTAAGCAGCTACTAACCAAATGCTTCATTTTCAGACAGGGACTTCTGGATGGATCTAAAAGGATTAAAAGAATTTACCATTAGCTGGAAGTCAGAATGAAAAAATTAAAGCGTGTTTAATCAAATATGGGTATTTCCAAACTAATTCTTCAAAGCAGGGCACAGGGATTTAGCTGTGCTGTTCCCACTGGCTTTAACTGGAGTTACTTGTCCCATTCACCCAGTACTCTACTCCCACATGCCACACAAAGCTCTGAAAGCATCCGAGGTTTCATTCTGCAGGAATATGTGACTCAAGTTTCTTTCTGAAATGAAGAATTCATGTTGGAAGCAGGGGAACCCATCAGGAAGAAAAGGAGAGATACTGTCCTTTAGTCATGAAGTGTCCCACAACTTTTAGAATTATTGCCTGAAGTTTGGTGACATGATAATGGATTGAACCAAAGAGCTACATTTGAACATACCACATTCCCAGGGCCCTGAGTGACATTTTATTGCCCCAGTAAACCTTGAGCTTTTTGCACATTTACATCAAGGATTAGCCATAATTCTTGCTTCCATCTGTGGTCAGTAGTTTATAGAGGACAACTTGAAGAATTGAGTAACTTAACAGAGGAAAAAAAAAAAAGTCTTTGGATAAGGGTTAATTTGTTTCACTTTATGCATTAAAAACCCAATGGAGAGTAGCTTATGAGCAGTGGATGGAGTGAGAAAGTTACAGTAGATGAGAGCAGGGACTGTCTAATCTGTGACAATGATCAGCAGCAGGGAAAGGGCACAAAACCTGGGGTCCCTCTCCCACCTTCAGTCATGTAGGTGCTGAAGGGTTTCCTGAGCAAGAGGCTGCAGCTGAACAGTTGTGGGTTTTTTAAGGAACTGGTCTGTACCCACTAGTTCCTTTAAAAACATTGGATTTTTTTATTCCAGAGTCCCAAAATTTAATTCTCAGTGTCTAAATAAGGGATACTTATTTTATTTCTACTACTTTATATAATTTGGTGCTTCCTTGTTGCCCCGTTGTAGGGAATAAAGAATGATTAACTCTTTGTTCATTTCCTCCATATCTACATGAAAGGTCAATGGGAAAATTTCTGTATTATCACTGGGAGTGTCATGCCAGGATAGTGATGGCTGCACACAGTGAAATAATTTTCATTACAAAATCTTTTCAGGTTGAACTCAAACTATTTTCTTCCAGCTTACTCATTTTTTCTGTTACTGATCAGTCAAATGATCTCAACAACACTTCTAGATTCTGATAATTGGTTTAGAGTAGGATTAGGTTACAAACAGAATAGTATTACTTGCTTTTTAAAATTTGATATTTTAGCTATAGACTGCTATTTTCATTCCTGGGGCAGACCTCGTTCTGATCTAAGCAGGACACTTTTAGGCATCCATGTGATTTCATCATATTTGATAGAGCTTGGTAAGGCCTACACAGTAGTTTGACTTCCTTTAAAGTGCAAAAGAATGATGAGAAATCCATGAGTAATAGAGTCATGTCCATATCTTAATTAGTGGAATTTTGGGAGGAGTTTCACAGAGCCGTGGCTGGCGACATACAGTAGAGATCTCACAGATGAGTGCACACATCTCTGTGTTTGCAGCTGATAAGTTACTAGTGTTTTTATCAGATGACCAGAAATAGATAAAAACTCTTATTTAAGACAAAAGAGCTCTTCATTTTCTAAGAAATCTTTACCCATTTTGAGTTTTTTTAGCAACAGACACAGATAACATTGATGTTCTGAATTTAGTGGGGCCCCACCTACAAATTAAAAAACCAAAAACCGACTAAAACCCCAGGGATTTTCATGTCTGTCAGAGCAGACAGATAAGATCTGTCTGTATCGTTCCATTAGGCAGGATTTCAGATTTCATCTGAAGGGGACTGCTTCAGTAATGCAATAGCCTTCAACCTGAAGCAAAAAAAGAATTTTCAAAATTAATTCCTCTGCCTGCTAATAAATATTGGTCGCTAGCCCAAACCAGAGCATTGTGTCCATGAATGGATTCAAAACATGCTACTATCACAAAAATGATTCATAAAATAATGTCTGACCTGCTTTATCCGAATAATTTTGCAAACTATTTTTTTACTTGGATTAAAAACACAAACAAAAAACCAAAAAAAAAAAATTCTTCAGGAGATTATCAGGTCAATGGTGCAAACATGCTGTAAAATAGGTTACCACTTCAATCTCTCAGAAAAGCAGACATATGGTTAAACCAAGCTCAGATTAACTGCATTTGATTTTAGCTGTCCTGGTTCTGATATTTTGGAAGAAAGCTTTGTGGGTATGAAAAAGTCATAGCAAAAGGGCTTTATTAATGCATTACAAGCTTGTTATGTGCTCTTCAACTGCAACATTAATACATGTACTCTATGAGAATGAAAGCAACATTGGCAAACATTAATAAAACAACAAGGATGAAAGGTACAGACAAATATAGTGACACTGTGTAGACCTTGAACTGGTCTCAACTTACTTTCTTTTTTTGGTCAGTGTGTTCTCAAAGTCAGGAAACTCCTTTTAAAAAGATAGAGAAAAAAGGTCTATGAAAATCAAAAATGTTTAATCCAAATGTATTACTTTTGTCACTGAAAAGAAAATGAGTTTTACACTTTTGATGTGTGTTTTTTAATATCCACTAAAATTTCCAGTCTTTCTTTTTCCAGCAGCTGAAGCTGTGGAGGACAGAGTGCAGCAGAGAATATATGTAGTTCTGTGTCCTGATTTCAGGAGGCTTCAGTTATCCACGGCTCCCAGGAAGCTGACAACCATAACACCTCTGAAAAACCAGAGAGCCATGATCATACCCCAAGAATGAATATCATATTTCTTCCACAATGTGATTCTTTTAGAACTTCACGAGGATTAAAATACCCACACATTGCAATGGGATGTGGTTTCCTGACGGACACATCACACAGACTCTGTAAACCCAAAGGGGAATGTGGAAGAGTGCAGGAAAATGCACATAAAATTGAAAGCTCTGAGCGTTATCAAATCAGAATCAAACACCAGCCTGGGGGCAAGATCACACAGAGTCCAGAAAATAAATATTTATACCCTGACAAGGTGTGGGAAGGAGGTGAAGTTACGTAGCTGCTGAAAGAGAGAACAAAAGGATGCCTTCCTGGGCAAATATTGCCAAAACATCTCAATGCATGTTTGCTCTGCAGTTAACCATGGACTTAAGGGTTCATTTTAACTGTAGGAAAACCTGAGGATGTCATGCTAGGACAGAAAAGATCTCTGTCCCTATATTATTGTGATATCTCCTGAGATGGGGTATCAAAGCACTGCATCACTTTTATTTTTTCCAGCCTGGGAAGCAGGAACTGGAATAAAAGTGTCCATGATGATACCACTTCAATCTGTTGTGCAACAAGAGGCATTAAGAAAATAATATAACTCTTCATCTTTTTATAAATCAGAAAACTTAGTGTATTTGGACCTATTTCTCGTAATATTATGTTTAATTTATTTCCTTCTTGTAACACTAACTACATCTGCATGACTCTGACCACAGGAATTTAAAAATGTTATCCAGGTTGCATGATAAAAAACCAAAACCTGTACTACATACAACCATGTAAGTGCATAATTGAGCATTTTATACTTTCCCCTTCCTCTCAGTAAAACCCATCATAGACTTTTTTTAAGCTTTTTCAGGGAGCGCATTAAGAAAAGGCTGTTTTCCTGTGCTAAGTTATTTTAGCTGAGCGTAGGAGGTCCTTTTAGCATGGATATTTGTGAATGTTAATAATTGTATGCAGTTTCCACATCGTTTTTTTTGCCTGTGTTGATTTGTTCACAGATGCAGATCAGAAGAGTACACAGAATTTAGCACTCACTTTGGAATAATGTAAGCAATGTGAGATAAATTTCTTGCTGAAAAAAATGTCAGCATTCTAGTCTTGGGACAAGTCTTTTCAATAACTCAAAAGAAATGACTAGATGAGGTGTACAAACACAGAGAAGTTAAAAAATGTTTAAAAAGTGATTTTAAGGCTTATTTAAAAGGGTAGTATCAAAATGTCATTGAAAAATATCAAATATTTGATTTCAAAGAGGTTTGTTAAAGGAAGGATTGTGCATGGAGGTCAGAGACCAAAGGATATTGTAACTTAAAACCTGTATATGATCCAGAAAAAAATTGGGAACGACCCCCATTGTGGCCATAGACCTGGAAAGACTTGATTCATGTCTTCACACACCAAACACCTGGTGTGGACCATGAAACAGGGTTTAATATTTTGCTCCACAACTTGAAACCAATTCCTAAAGTCCAGCAAAATTGCACTGACAACAGTACATCATATATTGAGGTGATGACTGATGTGAGTTCACAGGATATCATGGGATGCAGTGCCAAAATGAAATACGTAGTGGACTTAAATGGCCATTTAAAAATGGCACCTTTCATTCAACCCACTCTTCCTGCTATTTCTGAAACAAGTGGATAAACTGGAGTACAAGAATAAATTACTGTGGTTTGTAATTTTTAAAAGTATCTTTTCAGTAATGGCTGCATTTAAAATTGTACATAACTTTATTGTGAAACTAGTTTTTAAAAACATATTTTATCTTAGAATGTAAATTAAGGTTCACCTGGACTCTACTCTCCACATTCTCCAAAGAGCAAAATTACCTTGTTTATGGGAACAATTCTTTCCTTCCTTATCCTAAATGGGAATAATCTCTTTCCTAGAAACAAACTGCACGTGGGGAAACCCAGCATGATGAAATTATTGATAAAGTCATTTTCTTCCTGATTTTATCAGATAACCCTGAATTAACGAATTGAATTAAACTCTCTGGTGTTTCCAAGCTGGCTGAGGAAAGCTAGAGCTCCTGTGTGTGTTAGGACTAGCAAACAGAGAAATTACCATTTCAGTAACCAGCCCTCTTCTTGCCCTCACTGGAATCAAAGGCCAATTATAACATTTCAGATTAAGGCAGGTATCACAACTGATTGGGATTTTCCTGGCAACAACTTAGAATGACTGATAAACTTTTTGGCACTTTTCTGATATACAGGATAGTCAATCATATCACGGTCAGCAGTTCAAAAATATGTGGATCTCATGACATTTGGTGATTGCAGTCTGACAGGATATATATGAAAATGTTTTTAGTACTGAAGACTCTTTTCCTGAGAAGCTGGAGACAGCTCATGAGGTAGAAGACTGTAACACCAGGCAACAAGAAGTCGAAATTCAGGTTCCCAATTAATAGCATAGATACAGGCAAAGAATACCCATATGATTTATTATGTGCTCATGGCTACCAGCTGTTTCTGAGGAAGGTCCGATGCAGATTTGCTATGCATTAAGTACAAAAAAACCTCCATAAATCTATTTTTTTCTTTCTTTCTGAGAATATTACTGAAGTTGAGCAACAGGCAAAGTAACCACAAAGTTAACAGGCCAATTCTCCGAGAGGACTGAAATCAAAAGGCAAGTGTGCATAACAGGCCCAGGATAGCACCACAGGAATCCAGAGTGGAAACACCCCTGGGAAATAATTCTGAATACTAAACAGGTCTCTGGAGTTATGGGAAGGAGAAGAACAGTGTACATGAAAGACAGATTTTTCTTCCTACAGGATGTGTCACTTGGGCAGATATTTGGCCAGCAGCAGAAAGAGCCATAGTTCAAAAAGGAGTGTCCAAAGAGTATGTTCAGTGAATGATGTCCTGCACAGCTTCAGTGACCACACTACCCTGCATTTCCCACGTCTCCAGAAGAACTTCACAGCCCAGCCATGATTAGGACAAATCACAGCAGACAAGTTCACTGCAAGAAAATATCTACCTTGTTACAGCACAAGGAAGAATTTTCTCTAGCCCTAGTTACCCTTTTTAAATGTGAGGGGAGCCAGTCCTGGATGCCTTCCCTGTTGATTTTGAAGCTGTATAGGAAAAAGGAAAGGGCAAAGCCTCCTGAGGAGGAAGTGTACTGTGCCAGGCTGTGTTGCCCTGTTTTTTGCTAGCCTTCTGTTTGTAACTTTGGAGTCAGAAATTTTCACACACTTTCATGTAAATAATAGACAATTATTACTTAACCGTCATTTCTGTTTTTCATTCCTTTGTGGTGAGGAAAAGTTTGACGAGCATTCTTTCTGTCCACTGAGATTGGAGAGGAAGTGACACTGTCCCTCCAATCTCTTGTCAAATTAAGAAATCTATAAATATAAGGACCTCAAAAAGAAACTCGGTCTTCTTCTTTTTTGCTCAACTAGCAGGTGTCAGAGTGTTCTTTCTTGTGTCCTATAGTGACAAGCCTGCCCCACCCTTTGGAGATTTAACAGCTCTGTGGAACCTGCCGTGCTTCAGCCAACCACTTAAACATTCACTCGAGTCCATACCTACTTAGCAGTGCACTTACAGACGTGCATTACTGGATAATGATGGATGGCTAAATGGAGCCAATAATGTTCTGAATTTATCATGCTGAGGGGGCTGCCCCGCAGCCTGGAACCGAGTGACGGAATTAAAAATGGGAGAGAAGTACAAATGGGCTCAGTTAATAAGCTTAACGGCTTCATCCAAGGTGTAGCTCTAATAACTCACATGCCAGAAATAGCAGATAAGATTACACACGGGCCTCTGGCCTTAGCGACATTTTTCCATAGGTCTTACTGCTGACACGTCATCACTAATCTTGTTTTCCATTTCTAGAAAGTATTTTATAAATAATCGTGTTGATTCTATGGCCAGCACAGTGACACAGCATCCAGCCGTTATTTTTAGTTAAGTGCTGAGCTGAATATTCTCTCAAACCAGAAAATAAAACCCAGAGCCAATCTTGGGAAACCTCTTGTTAAAACCTAGTGAGCCAAGTGTGCTTACCCCATTTCGTGTTGGTTTTATTGAGGATGAACTTCATATTTAATGATGAATAAATGGGCCATTGCCATAATATCTCCTTTAAGAAAGCAAAAACATATGACAAGAGGTAGAAAGCAAAGTGCTGGATTCTTCTATTCACTGTTGTGTGTGTATCTCCGTGGACCATACAGTGCCATCCCACAAAACACTGAGCAATGTGAAAGAAGTTTTTCTACAATTTCTTCAGATTAATGCACGGGATTTTCTAATCCTACACTAGTAGCAAATCTGCTTCTGCAGGTTGGCTCAAGGAAAATAAAATTCTGTATTGAATAGGTTGATTATTTTCATTTAGCCAAATAACTTATGAAGCCTGACTCTATACCAACACAATGAAAAGTCTGAAGCAATGCTGCCAAATAAAAAGTAGAATAAAACAAGAAAAAGCAAGGAACAAAAAGCCTGATGTAAACAACCACTGCAGTTTTAGTCTTACACTTTGTGAAAACCATAGCAGAGCACAGTGATATGGGTGTGTCTTTACCATATCTTGAGAAAATGAAGGGCAATTTCTATTAATTTTCTATTGCAAAGTCCATTAGGATATCATATGTCCTATTCTGGGTAGAAACCGAAAAACCAAATCTGCTTTTTTCGTTTTCATTTTACGTTGTCTAAATACTGCTCCTAACAGATGAACATCTATTGGCCAAGGAAATATTAGTGTAGCAGTGATTGAATATTGAGTTGTTTTGGAGCCATGGCAAAGGGGGAAAAGAGTGAATGGATGTAGGAGCTGTACCATAATGTTCATCTTTAGACATGGGGCGTGTATAATGGCATGCAGTACACAAATACAAATAACTGGAGCTTCCCACAATGAAGATACTACAGTCGTGCCAGGATGAGGTTTCAGCCACATTTCACAACCACAATCAAACACTCTTAACTGTAACATTGTAGAGGTGGCTCATTCTTGGAGTGACAAGGTCACAACCTGGTCATGGGGACAAACTCTGTCACTCAGGATAGCATCTCCCACCTATTGCAGGAAAATTATAATGTAGGGACATTTCAGAGCCCAGGCTCATAGATCTGTGCTGATGCTATGAGGAATCATCTTGAGATCTCTGCACTGCTCCACTCTCAAAACCGGGACCATTATGTAAAGTCCCAAGGTGATTATCTGCAAGAGAGGGACATGCACAGAGTGAGAGGGTTACAGCAGAAGGGTCTGAGAAGAACAAGTTGTTTTCGGTCCTTTAGCAATTTAACAAGCGCATGCCACAACTCCCCAGCCATTCTGCTATCCCACCAGCTCCAGCACTTTCTCCAAGCAAATCCTGTGTGCAAACCTGCTGTATGATATTGCAACACCAAAGGCCCAGCAGTCTCATAGGTACATGGTACCTAACCCAGAGTGCCTGTGGGTAAAGCTTGGCAGAGTATCTGAAGGGAGGAGAGTCTCCTCTGAATGATGAACATCCTGTTTTCCCCTTTATTCAATCACCAGACTGCATCATACATTGAAATAGAAACAGTAATTATGAGCAAAGGCACATTGCAAAGCAGAGAACAGAGATTATGAAATGAATAAGATTATGAAATTTAATATACCATGTTAAAGTATTTATCAAAACATCATATATTATACCAATAACACACAAATAAGAAAGGATTAAGTAGGGTAACGTCATTTAGGAACCAAAAATCCCCAGAAGACAACCTCCTTCACATGTTTGCCTAATGAGGTCTTGTAAAATGTCAAGTTTATTCCAGAGGCCATCAGTTATAAAATTCATGTAACTTATGCTTTAGAAAGGCATTTTTTGTATTAATAGAAAGGGCAACTGAAGACACCAATAGTGTATTCTTTAGAGACAATCCATAC
The DNA here is from genome assembly GCA_013397175.1 of Platysteira castanea. Taxonomy (NCBI): domain Eukaryota; kingdom Metazoa; phylum Chordata; class Aves; order Passeriformes; genus Platysteira; species Platysteira castanea. The sequence goes on along the minus strand of VYXC01005332.1, from coordinate 1,510,234 downwards.
CAATATCTGTACCCAGAGTTTTCATATGCTATTACTTGCAAAGAGAAATTCCCTTGTCCAGTGCAGCTGCCCTAATCTCCCTTTGCTGCTCACTGTGGAGAAAACCCATGACCTGCTTTTCAAGTGTGCTTGTTAAGACTGGACCGAAATCAGGTCATTGGCTACAGAGATGAGGTTTCAACAGTGGCTCTGAGGAGCCTAAATGTGCCGGTGAAAGCACAATAAAGGACACGCTCACACCTGCTAGGTTCCGCAGAAAGGAGGGAAAAGAGAGAGTTTATTTACATTTGACGTGTTTTATAAGATTCACAACTCCACAAGGGATTGGAGAACACGTCACTTCCTCCTCAATCCCACTGGAGAAAAAAGATGCTCATCAAACTTTCTTTTATCACAAAAGGAATGAAAAGCAGAAAATACGGGTAAATAAACATCTGCTATTGTTTACATAAAACTGTGTGAAAATTCTCTAACTCCAAGGTTAAAACAGAAGGCTTAGCAAAAAACAGGACAACACCTAAATAGTTGAAACTGGCAGATAAGCCATCAGAACAGACACGTGCCCACGTACACAGCAATAGTTTTTTGCAAAACGCATTGCATGCTTTGCAATTAAATGTTACTCACCAAAGACAGAGACCTGTCAGGTGGCCCACAGTTCACATGTGTGCTCACTGGAGTCTTCGCCTGGCTGTCAGGAGTAGTTGTATCCTTGGCTTCCTGATGTTCTGGGACAGGCTCATACAAGCTGTCCATCGAGCCCTCCTAAAATACATTTAAACAGAGTTTTCAGGATGAATGCTTGCAAACAAATTAACAGTCATTTAAAAAGCAAGACATTTGTGTGATTTGCATAATGGAGTGTGGTTTTCCTCCTCTGTCTTTTGAAATCCTTTATTTGTTTGGTTTTTTCCTCTAAAAAAGCATATAGAAGTTGATTTCAGTAAGTACCCAAATGCTGGAGTTTCCAGTATCACGACTTAGACACCACAGGTTGCCATATGTAAAGCTGAGAGTCCAGCAAAAAATGAATATTGTCTGCTCAGAAGGAGTAAAACCAGGTGTATATCTCCAGTTGAACACTACTTGAAAATTCTTATGAAAACTATGAAAACCATATACCATGAAAATTTTTATATGAACCATAGAAATGTTTTATACTTAGTACTTCTGAGCAGGAAAAAAAAGTGGGTTTTTTATGCAGAAAAGTAACCCCATTGCTTAGAAACAGACAGAAACAATTCTGTCAGCCCCCAGAATTTGACAATTATTGTTTAGGCCCCCAAAATAATGACAATGGCTTGAATTAAAAATTCCATTTGCATTCAAATTTTTGAACTCTGTATTTTAATGCACATGTAAGGTTCTTTTTCTCCAACCACCAAGAATATAAACATTTTAATAGGAACTAAGATTTTTGCATTTATTGCACAACTGCAAGAGCAAGGATTACATATACACAATGCCATTTCATAATTCAAGAGTTAAGTGAAAGCAGATGGCAAAACTAAAGACACTCTAACTGATGATCCTAAATTTTAGATGCTGCCATTTTGATCTGCACTGAATATTTTCCCAGTGAATTTTGATTACTAATTTTAACTGCATTAATTAAGGAATAAATCAAATTTATAGCAGTGTGACTTACAGCAGAGCAACACCATTGAAATTAACATGGTATATTATTATTTAAAGGCATTTGTTCCTTTAGTACAGAAGATAAACACAGATGTATACTTGAAGTTATATTATTAATATGTAAAGCTTTACAGGCAATATTTTTGACTGGTGGAGCAGCAGTTCAAAGACATGACTAATTTTTGCAAGCACAGTGTTTATCAATGGATCTTTATTTGCCTCAGTCTGCTAGATTCTTGATAAACCAAAATAAATATTTTGGGAGAAATATTTTGTGGTGAACTTCTTGAAAATACTCAAGTTACATACTTGAGCCTATTCTAGGAACTAATGAGTTAATGCTTCCTGGGAAATTGGTGCCTAGTTTATTAAACACATGGAAGTGCTGAACATCCAGATGAGCCTGGGTTTTGACAGCAACTGCATTTTTTTTATTACTGCATTTATTTTTTATCACTGTAAGTATTTTGCCATACAGCAATGAGGGTTCAGCCTCCCCATCTGAAGTTGTGGATTGAGCACTTCTAGACAAAAATGATGAGTTTAAAAACTTGTTACACACTTCCAGGATTCTGAAATGTGAAATGCAACCATATAGTTCTCCCTCAATAGGGAATAATACACAACTTTGGTGAAGAGAGTATTTAATGAAGAGATGGAAGCATAAAAGAGAACTCATGTGAAAGAGAGAGTATGAGAGAGCTAAAAAGGGAGAGAAAAGATAGGACAAGAAACAGAAAAAGGAGAGAGTGGTGGTGGGGAGGAAAAGGGTAAGAAAATACACCAAAAGAATACAGAAAGAAAGGAGGGAAGAAGTGGGGAAAAGAGCAAGGATAAGAAAGGGAGGAGAGGGGGAAAGATAAGAGGTGGAACAGAGAGAAAGGGAGAAAGAGCATAAGGGGGAGCATGTGAGAATTAGCACATGAAAAAGGACAAATGTGAGAAAGGGCTCAAGGAAGAAAGAGAGAAATCTTGTGTGAGAAGGATGGAGCTCAAGGGTGTGAGAAAGGGTGGGCATGTAAGAAAAAGCAAGTGTGCAGAAAAAAAAAAGCAGGTCCATGTGAAAGAGTGAGGGCACTAGGAGTAGGATGTGCATGAAGAATGATGAGGGCATGAGGAAAAGGATGCATGCAAGTGGAGTACATGGGAAAGCACGACTGCTGTGAGGAAGAACACAACAAAAAGTGAGCGCACAAGGAAGAGAAAGCACACGAAACAGGGAGCAGCTGGAGAAGAGAAAGAAAGAGATGAGGTAGCAAGGGAGAGAGGGGGAATGTGTGAAAGCGAGAGGAGCCGTGAATGAGAGTGGGAGAGGACAAGAAAGAGAGCATGAGACAGAGGTACTGGATGAGAAGTAAAGTTTCCGTGAGGAAGAGTGAACATAAGGGAATGGAAAGGGTGTGACTGCAGGAGGAAGCACAGGACTGTGTGAAGTAGAGAGTAAGCACGTGGGAAATAGCAAGTGTAGGTGAAGAGCCAGGGAATGGGAAAGAGTGAGCACATGAGAGATGGAGGGAACCAAAAAGATCAAGTGCAGGGAAATGAGCAAGGGTGTGACAAAGGGAGGACATGGACAAGAAAGCAAGCAAGAAAGCAAAAGCGTGGGAAAGGGTCGCCACAAGAAAGGAAAACAAAAGGATGGGATAAAGCTCATGGTGTGTGGGAGCATGGCTGCAGGAGAAACTGCCAGCATGTGCAAGGAGGGTGCTGGAAAGAGGGAGGGCACATGAGAAGAGAGGCCACAAGAAAGGGGCAGCAATCTGGAAGGGGAATGCACAAGAAATAAGAAGGGACAAAGCACAAGGAGAGGGGCAGAGAAACAGAGTGAGAGCAAGCATCAAGGTGTGAAAAGGATCAAGCATAAGGTTGTGAGAGAAGAGTGTGAGGGGACAAGAAAGGGAATGTGAGGGAAATCAAGGTGTGAGGAAAGGAGAGGGCATGAGAAAGTATCCCTGCATGCAAGAAAGAGTGAGATGTGAGAAAGGAAGTGCGCGTGAGATAGACTAAGAAAGTAAATATGACTGTAAGACAGAGCAAGCCCACATCAGAGGGAATGCTCACATAAAAGAGAACACTCACGAGAAAGCAGGAGGGCACAGGAAAGAGTGGGTGCAAGAAAGGGCAGGGTTGAGGGCAAGAGAGCAGGAGAACACAAAGAAATCACAAAGGGTAGAGCAAGGGTGCAAGAAAAGCACCATCATGGCAAAGGGCAAGGGCTTGAGAAAGGAAACGTGCAAAAAAGCACAAGCATGCACAAGCATGCATGCGCAAGAGAGTGCACATGTCAGAGAAAGACAAGAAAGAGAGTGTGAGAAAAAGGAAGAAAGAATGTGAGAAAAAGAATGTGCTGGGAAAATATGGCACAGAAATACAAAGAAAAGCAGACACAAGGAAGCAAGCGTGGCGGCATGAGAAGCAGGGAGTGTGAGGGTGCAGGAATGGGTGTTCGGTCACAACAAAGGGCACAACGGTGCTAGAAAAGAAACACTGGCACAAGAAAAGATGTAACGGCCTTAGAAAAGGGGTAGGCACTGCAGAGTAGGTGAATGGACACTAGAGTGGCCATGAGAGAAAAGCTGAGGAGACAGAGTGGAAGAACAAGAGAAGGCAGGGGGAGAATCAGTAGGAGAGGGAATCACTAGGAGAGATCATGAGGCCGTTTAAAAGGAGAGAGAGAGGTCTTGTGAATAGCACAGAGAAGGAGAGTGAGGAAGACATGGTGTGCAAAGGAGTGATTGTTCAAGAAAGAGAAGGCATGTGCAAGAAAGTGAGTGTGCAGACAGGAGAGACAGTGAGCATGAGGCTGTGAGGGAAGGGGTGAGGTCATGAGAATGGGGGAGACAGTGCAAGGCCACGGGAAAGAGGGGCTGTGAGGAAGGGGATAAGGAAGAGCAGGACAGCTTGTGAGAAAGAGTGAGTATGTGAGAAATGGTGGACAGGGAGTCCTTGCGACAAACACAGCTCTCAGGAAGGAGGGAGAAAGGGTGCAAGAAAGTGAGCATCAGGGCATGAGAATGAGTGGCCCTGAAGTATTAAGCAAGGGAGAAAGGGCATGAGGGTGCAGAAAAGAGAGTGAGGTCATGAGAAGAGAGAAAATGGGTGAGAAAGCAGAATCATATGTTCTACACAAAAAGGATGAATTTAAAACCTTGTCACACATTTCCAGGGTTCTGCAATGTAAAATGTAACCATATAGTTCTCCCTCAATAGGGAATAATACATGACTTTGTTGAAGTAAGAGTGAAGCATAAGGAGAGCACATGTGAAAGAGAGGCATGAGAATGATTAAAAGGGAGAGAAAAGAGAAGGCAAGGAACAGTGAAAGGGAGGGGGGAAGAGAGAGGTAAGAAAGAGAAGCAAAACAAGATGGAAAGAGAGAAGGGAGGAAGGGAAGCTTTTGTGGGCTCAGGTGAGCACAGACACAAGAAAGAGTGAGCACACATGACAGAGAGGGAGAGGATCTGAGAGAGGACAACCAGGAAAGCAAGTGCAAGAAAGAAAACTCACACAAAAAAAAGCACAGGAGTGAGAAGGAGAGCACCCAAAAAAGAGAAAGCAGACCCTCCATTTTCAAAATTGTTTTCTCTGCTTGCTGGTTTTATACTTTATAAGAGTATATTTTCCTTGCAGTAATTGCCTTTATTTGAGGGCAACTCAAAGTATTTAACTGAAATTGAAATTTTCTTTCTCCCTTCTATTTTATTTTTTTTACAATTAAGTCTACTTTTATACCAAAACCTGCCAAGTCAGTAAAGTTTTTCATTTCAAATGTTAATTCTTTTAGTAGTCCTGAGCAGAGTGAACATTGTAGAGGAAAATGAGAGCTAGCAGAATAAAACATGAACTTAATTCTGGAGTAGTTAGCAGATTTTCTTTATCCTACATGGAATAAGAAAGCTTTCTGAAACTCTTTGCTTCAGGAGTTTTATGGGACAAAATATCCTAGTTCAGATCTAGAAGAAAATAATTGCCTGCAGCTCTTTCCTTCGCATGGTATTATTATCACCGTGGCATGCAGAGACTAGGTTGAACATAAGGTACAGAGGGAGCATTCAGTAATGCAGTCAGGTCATTTCCCATCTCAGGTTTAAGGGTGGAATCCTGTGTATGGTGGGATGATAGCAACCAGCTAAAAGGAACAGGGACTATATGGAGATGATTACACGGGAAGCACTACAAAGTTCAACCGGTCAGATCTCTTTTAATCACATTGCACTTTAGAGGAAGGTCTTTCCACATTCAGCTAACCTTTCTTTGTTAAAACATACTTTTAAGTCGAGTCCATTTCTAAGTACCATCATGTTCCACTAGTCATAGCAGCATTAGCACCTTTCTATTTACTCCATGGTTTCTTTAACCTAGAGGCTCCAGCTAATTCATAATTTATCCACTATATCACTTTTATTAATACTTATTCTCTCTGCATCTTGCATCGTAGAAACATTAGCTTTTAGTGCCAAGGGCTGTTTCAGTTTATAACATTAGATGTAATACGTTTTACATTGTGCAGTCAGCACATCTTTAAACCAACAATCAAAATAAAACATAACTAGTTCAACGTTACTGAAAATCGCTAAGAGGATTAGACTTTCACTCAGTACTTAACTTTACATTTTACTAGCAAAAGTGGTGGTTAGAAAGGCACCATATGGGAAAGAAATAGACAAATGAAAGGGATCTTGTTTGGCTTAAATCCTAAGACCAGTGCTCAACTTGAATAACTGATCTGAACAACACCGTGACTAGAAGTGTCACAGCCTTTCTCTGCTGGCCTTCTTACACAGGTGTCTGCTATACAAGAGGTTGACACTTCTTAACTATCTGAAATTCTTCCCTGTCTTCATTAGTTCCATTACTAATGCCACTGTTCACTGCCAAATACACAGGACCTACTTGTTCAGTATTACTTTGTGTAAGGATGTCTCTCATGGCCCTCAGATCCACTTTTTATGGAAACTTTACTGAAAGGCAGGGGTTGTGAGTATAAGTCAGGCTAGGTTTAACAGGTACTGTTCCAGGTGAATTGGTGCTAACCGAGTGTGTATATCCTTGATATTGGAGAGCCAGTTTAGGAAAATAATGTAGGAAAAATATTCTATGTCAACTAAAGGACTTCACTACTCAATAATAAATTTGATTTCTCAGATTTGTAGGATTCTGACATTTATTAGGCAGTGTATCAAAGCAGGTGGTTTGGCAGCATAATTTCTTGCATTTCATACAAAAGCAGTCCTTGATTTGGGGCCCTCTCTGTATATTGCCCCTAATACAAAGAGTATTGTTCTGATTCAATTGTCTGACATGCTGAGCACCATGAGATGGAAAAGACATTGCAAGTTTAGGGTCTAAGGTTGACCTTTTAACACAATATATCTACCAAAAAAAGATACATTTATCCTGTTGATCATTTTGTAAATGGAAAAGGGACACAAGGTTTTGAAGGCAAATCTAATTTGCCTGCAAATCTCTTGAGATCAAGGCAATGAGTCTGATGTGAAAAATAATCACAGTTGAGAAACCAAATCATTCTGAAGTCAACTCAGGACACAAAGTAGTGCTGGGGAAACACCCCATGCTGGAGCACTCATACAAGGAGATCAAAGGACTCCCAGGTGGTGACAGATTGGAGTAGTTCCTGTCTGCCTCCCTGGGAAGGGGAGAATCCAGTTCAGGCTCCAAAGACCCATCACAGCCATCTTGTGACTATTGTGAGTCTCCAGCCTCCACATCACCACTTGCTACACTGGCCATAACATTGTGTCTCTCATGCTATAACTATGTCTCAGTTTTATGGACAGGTATAAAAGCAAACCCAAATTAAAATTCAACAGTATGAACAGATGTTCCTCTAACTACCCTGATGTTCCAGCACTTTGGATCAGCCAGAAGTCTGGTTAAACTTTGTTTTTAAACAGAATATTATTGTCCTTCTCTCAGGTTGTAGATTACTTAAATCACTATATTCTGAAGGGTAGAAAGCTATTTTCTGAGCTATAAACCAGTGTATTTTAACAATATATGCATATGCACGCACACATGTACACACAAGCACACACTCTTTGCAGTCTGAAATCTCTTTAGTCAGTCTACATGAGATAAATACTTCCATGAGAGTACTGTTTATTTTGTACAGCTTTTTTTGTTCTGAATTTCTCTTCCATAGTTCCAGGTTTAGCAGTTACTCCAGGTGTTCACTCAATGTAAATCAGCCATAATTTCTATTCCTTGGTGGCTATTTGCATCTACTAAGGAACTGTCTCCCGTAGCACTTTTAAAAGTTATTTTTAAATCCTAATTATGTTGCTGCTATTCATTATTTCTGGCTTGACTCTCTTGAAGGGAAAAAATACCCTTATATTGATACTACAACTGCTTTGTAGCCAGCCTTTTCATGGACACAGGGTGACAGAGTAGAAGTGGCCAGTGCGCATACTTGGATGACCAGCTCATTTCCAAGCTAGACAATCTGATTGCTGAAAGCAACTGCCCTGTGTCACAGGCATAGGGAGGACTGCACAGGGCTCTTCCTTTTATGAAACACATCAACGACCTATAAATTATCTTTAGATGTTGATAACTTGTGAGGTGTTTTGCGGGGTGAGCAGAAGATTACCAAAGCGGACAGAATGGCTCCTGTGTAAAGCTTGTAAAGAACGGAGGTTATCTTCTTAGCAGCAATCTTTAAACAGAACTAATTATTTCATTACAGAAACTATCATGGCACCAGCTTTCACTTGTCTGAACCATCCATTATCACTGCAGTCATTACCTCTCCCACAGAAACCCTGGGTGCCGCATGCTGAGTCTAACAGGGAAGCTGGAACTTGACCTACTCTCACCCACACAACCTACCTGACATTTTGTCTAAATGCTGGTTTCTCAACCGATACAAGGCTCAACACCTTTTCTAAAAGTGAACTACATAGAAAACAAGAAGCTGCTCCAACAGAACAGCAGAATATTGAGAGAACAGTTCTTTCCCAAAGAACTTCTGAAATGAGAATTTTCAAGCTGTTACAGGCTGTACCACAAAGCCATTGTTAACTTTGTACAAATACACAGGCATTCACACTAAACTATGATCCAAACGGTCATTGAGTTCCCAAGGAGTTATTTTTCTGAGTGACTCCTGTCACAGAATCCTGAAATACCACTGCATTTTACTTTTAATCCTTATGATCTGGAAAACACCAGGACTCTGCACTAAGATAGTATTAGCAATCAGGAGCAACGATCTACGCAAAGCAGCTGCCCTATTTGAGTTTGTATTAGTGCAGCTTGAATATTGATTTTTACTGTTCTTCCTAAATGTATGGGGAAGATATAATAAACATCTGGAAAAAAGATGAAAAACGGGCAAACAGATCTACTGTGCTGTGTAAATACAGCAAATATACTCAGCTAATTACCATTACTAATACTGACCATTGGTATTGGCAGATGGTTAAGCTCTTAAAACAGAAACAGTTTCCGTGGATTTCCTATCCTGATTTACCTGTTCATTCTGAGCAGTTGCCTTGGGGCAAGGAAAGAGAAGAAAAAACCACAAAAAACAAAAGCAAAAAACCAAACCAAACAAACAAAAAACCACAAAAAACCAAACTAAAACAAAAAATAGCAACCCCAACTAAAGAGGATCTTAAATCAAGTCCTCTGTCTGTGTACAAATATTGCCATGACTAAATTATCCCCGATGACTATGCTTTCATGTTTGGCTAATAGAAAACTATTGCTTGAAAAGTTCTAGCAGTTCTCCCAAACTACTGAAGAAGGAAAACAGATACTATTATCTAAAAAAGAAAAAACCCTAGTGTAAAACAAATTATAACACACATATATTTAGTAATTTTATCTTACTTATGAGGTGTTTTACTGTATTTGGATTAAATGCCTCATGCCTAAATCTGCATGGTTTTGCAATAGTCACAGATAGTGCATGGCACATTTGTTTTACATTCTCTGCATTATATTTTTACTGAATCATATTTTGCTACATACAATTTCTTGTACAAAAACTCCTTCATCTAGGCTAAAGAGACTTGCTGTTGTTATACAACCCTCGCACCGTTTGTGATATAAAACCTTCATTATTTTTCCATAAAAACACACCCACCAGTTCAGTTTATGAGCTCAGTAACCCACTAAATGAAAACATGTGTGCGTACACTTACCAGAGAAAAACAGAAAAGATTCATGTTGGTATTGAGATCCACTCCAGCACCCTAAAATTCTGCTCCACAATCTCCCGCCGCACAATGCAGTTCCTTCTTGCTCTCCCAGCTGTTTGTACATTTCCCCCTGGAGATTACTGCAAGATAAAATCCCTGCAATAATCCACTGGATTCAGAGCCCATTATCAAGTGAGACAGGCTTCCCCAGGCCAGTACAAACTGCTTTCTGAATTAAAGAGCAATGTTTACTAGCAAAACAAAAGCACGGTCTGAATGATTTTCACTAACTCAGAAGATGCTCTCTTGCAGGCTGTTGTTTCCATTAGAGTTTATCATCTAAGAGAAATAAAACTCTTTCTGTCTGAGACTACTGGCACATACACCTAACTCTGAGGCAAATCTTCTCAGCTTACTGAGATTACCAAAAGACAGAAATTCTTGTGAAATGCTGGTTTCCTATACACATGAATTAATAGACGATATTCAGTAATTATTATTAACTACGTTTTGAATGGAAGCTTCTTACTTACAGACCTTGGGAGAAAAACTTGTGTGCCACAAAAGTTATTAAAAATATCCATAACCAATGAAAAAAAACAAGCAAAAACCTCAAACTGTACACCTGTACTCTAAAGAATAGTTACCAAACTTCTGCCTAACATGTTGATTACCAATTTTGCCATATGAAAACTTGGCAAACCTGGAAAATAAAAAAAATTGGGAGTGGTCAAATCTGATCCATGGGTTATAGTGAGAGGTATTATAATGTATACAGATAAGCAAACAAAGGAGAAGCGATCGTAGAGAAAAAAAAGTAGTCTATGCCACTAGCTGATATAAATTAGGAAAATTCCATCACCTGTAGTGGAGTAGAACTGCCTAAAAAAAGAATTAAAGCTGAAAGTACTGTCAGTCTCAACTTTTTCAGATTATGAAATACCTGAAATTAGACTGTGTTTGGAATAATATTGCCTACCAACCCACAATTAATTTCCCATAAATTAATTTCCTACAGCTTTTATGTGAATGCTATGAAATTTGATTACATGAACAAGCAGCAATTTGTACTGAAGAGAGAAGCTGAAATTCACCACAAATGGAGAGGTAGTGTTGTTTTGCGACCGTGATCTTGATTTCCTTTCTTTGGGTCCACAGCTTCATATTTGTAAAGGACAGGCATCTCTTCCATTGCTCCTACCTCTGACTGTTTCAGTTTATTCTAGTAATTTTGTGGTCTGAATCTGCATCCCAGCAAATTTGAAATGTCTATGCCTTGGCAGGATAAATACATTTTAACATAAGTTGGTTGCTACCATGAGCAAAACCCAAACAAGTCTCACACAAACAAACACAGGTAAGATTCGGGATTTTAAAAGGAAAAACCCTTAAAATACACTTTTCCAATTTGCTGTGAAGTTTGTAAAAGTCTTCTTGAAGGCTTTTCCCAGGCCGTCTTTTCAGTTATAGTTTCAGGTTGGTTTCACATATTAGTAAAGTTGGGTGGGCTGTGAAGAGCTTTATGACAAAAGCTATCATTTAGAAGCAAATCAATGAGAGACTTCTCATTTACTCCTCCTATAAACTTGAGGAGCAGTAACAGATTTTCTCAATTACCACCTAGTGACACAAAAATAGACATTTCAGAGACCAAGCTTGCCACAGATGGGCTTGCATTTGCTTTATGGCTCACTTGCTAGTTTCCTTGTGAGGGAGCAAGTTCTCATCCTTTCTGTGCCTCAGGTTCTCCAGCTGGAAAACGTAAACTAAGAGCACAAACCTCATGTGCAGAGCATGATGAAAGTAATGACCAAAAGCACCCTTTCCCAGCTACAGAGAATTATTTCTTTTCTTTTTTTTTTTTTTTTTTTTTTTTTTTTTTTTTTAATTCCTATTTACAGTAATAGCTATCTGGAAAACTCCAGGAAGACTGAAGAGCTAGTAAAATAACAATAAGTAACTCAGGGGAATGTCTCTCATTCAGACTGATTTAACTTCTTGATCTTGGATTGCAGCTTTTGAGGTGATTTGGCTATTTACTCTAAAACCTTTAGGAAGAAATTTCTCAATTTTATGCCACAGATCCTCAAGCTAAGAGTAACTAAAAGGGCAGACCTTACACTAAGCTATTAAGATTTCATTTTGCTTATATTTGTGGACATGCAGAAAAGAGAATAATTTGAGAATCAACATTAAAATAGAAAAACCAGCCTGTAACTACAGTTAAAGATACACATATATGGCAAGCAACTGTGTAGGAAGGCAAAAATGCACATGTTATTACGTGGTGGTTTTGGGTACTGTCAGTGTTAAAACTCTTCCTATGAAAAAGTAACACTTCAGATGTTTATTATTCACTGATACAGCCTTCTGTAAGGGTCAAGTTTGTTGATAGGCCTAAACTATAGATGACATTAGACTAGTAGATAAATCACAAACTGTAAGGAAACACCTACTAGAATAATTAAAACAAGAAGCAACAGCTTATTATCAGGATGAATAATATAAATAAAATACTCAGCAAGAGTTCATAATGCCACTTGATATCACAGCTGTCTGTGGAAAGAATTTGAACTTTGAAAATAATTAAAAAACAGTAACTAAATAGATCAGTTTTGAAGGTATTGTGACCTCTATGTATATTTTATCTGGTATAAATAGAGCACTTTGGTGCAGCAATATCATAACAGAACAGCAAACCCACATTATAATGAGGGGACAGGAAAAACTTTTTTATTAAACACTTGAACCTTCACTTCCCAGCTTTAATCTTGTATAACTGTTAGCATTTAATCCTCTTTCTTCACTGCTGCATGATTTTTACATGCTTGGGCTCTACATCTTCAAAAAAAAAATTTGCACAAATAGAGACTTTCATATGTAGAGTTTTCTATTCCTGCACAATGAATAGAGATCTCAAGGCATCCTTGGCCTTTTCAGGAGGCTGGAATTCAGCTGTTCATTCACAGTAAGTGGCAATCCATAATCTAACGTGGCATACCAGCAGTAAAGGTCAAACCATGGTGCAGGTACTCACAATTGAGCCCTAGCTCAAGGCTCCCCTTCTAATGACAGCAACTCTGCTGGTGCAGCTTCATCTGCCACTGGGAGAACTCATCAGCAGGGCTGTGTAGTTCACAGATTTCTCTGTGCGATGGACAAAGATAAAATAATGTATTAGTAGTTGTTAACTGGGACACATTTCAGTAAATCTGGAAATAATATTTACTCCTATTTTCTTCCTCCTCTGTTTTTTTCTCTTACAGCATATCAATCCTTAATTAAAATGTACATCTACTTCTCTTCTTATCATCATTTATTTGTCATCTGAAAGTTTTCATACAGGTTTAAAACTAAAAGCAGCAATGTTACTGTCTGGTATAATCTGAGTGTTAAACATGTAACTACTCCCATGGTGAGTGGTCACATTTCTCCATTCACTCCACATAAAAGGCTGAATTATTACTTCATCATCATTTCAAGGTAAACATAGTGCATTGCTCCTATCCTGGCGCAAGTGGGAGATTTAGAAATTAAGTCAGAGGCTTCCCTCTTGCTGTCCCATTTCTTTGGAAAGAAGAACTTTCAGCACTTACTTTTAGCCAGTGCCTACTCTGTACCTCACATACTCCCTAACACGTGAGGGCAGTCCTGTAGGTGCAGACTGGATAAAACCCCTGTCTCCTTTCACCTCCTCCTGTTCACTTCCAACAGGCAGGTGACAAAGCAGTTCTGTGCAGGACTGTGTGATCCACAACCCATGGCCAAGTGCTCCATGAGAAGCCCCTTTCTGAACCTGGGAGACTGCTCCTATAAGACAAGTTTCACATTTTCTGTCATGCACATCCCCTGAAGACACTCCAAATGGTAGAAATGTCCATGTCAGACCACAAACACAATAGTGTCCCTCAGACAGAGCTACTAACACTTGATATTCCTGAATCAGATGTTCCAATCAGTGGCTCTAAATTACATCCACCTAATAGTTTGGAAAGGACCCATGAAGTACCAACTAAAAATCTGATTTCTTAAACGGTATTGATTTTTTTTTTTCTTTTAGAATCTCCTTCAATTTAGACGCAGCTTCTTCATTTCCTCCTTTTACATTTAGCAGCTAATTAAAAATTGGTAAGGAAAAAGCTTCACAGTCCTCCTCACCTCTGCCAAATTGCAATAGTCTGTTCCTCCTCTGAAAAGACAGTCTTACAGATGCAGGGATTAATTCAATACAGCAGTTTTTACACCTTTGCAACAAGGATTTTCAACAGAGTTTAGCTCAGTTAGAGATTATTTTAAGCTTACTCAACATAAAATGCTGTAACTTTTACTTCAGCCCAGAAAATCAAGCAAATAAAGACAAGAAGAGCCAATACTCCCTAGCTGAAAATCAAAGAGGCAAGTAAAATGCTTTCACAGTTTCCAGGATCCAAGGGAAGCTCTGTGCCTGTTAAAGTCACTGGCAAAATTCCCATCAAATTCTCTGCAATCAGAATTTCACGCACCTTCTCCAGCTAACTGATCACATTTAATCACAGCATCATAAAAGCCCATGGTGTTTTCCATATGATTCATTGTAACATTCAGCTATTCCTTGAGGCTAACATTCTTTTTAGGATAAATAACCACATTTTTCTTTCCCTTGTTCCAGAAGATTTAATTTTGCTTTTCAGAGCATTTATATTTTAGTCAAAGGAAAAACTGCATCTCTGTTTTAGAAAGGAAATGTGTGTTTCCTTAACAGGAGGGCCAAATCCTCTGCTCTATAATTTATAGAAACTCAATGAATCAGGCCCACACATTCTTTATTGCTATCTAGCACTATACTGCAATTTAGAGTGAAAACTGCTAACTTCTATCATCAGGTCAATTTATGTATTATCAGACAAAACTGATGTCTACAGTGAACTATGGGTATAGGAGTCATTATCTTCCCGGAGCACCTTGAAAACGAGATGTCTAATCTCAGTAATGTAAGTTTCCTGGTTAAATAAATCCCTTGTGCTTAGTAATTCTATGCATTTATAGAAAAGATGTCACCCCCCACATACACCTCCTTAGACTTTAAAAAACATTTTAAATCCTGAAGGGGATTTGAATCCTCACTAAACAGAATTGATTTCTGTACTTACTACTTAGTATTCTTAATCACACAATTCATGCATTTTTGTTATGTAATGGATTGGGAAATTCAAAGAACCTGCCTGTTTTGCAAACATTTAGTTTTCCATCACCCCACTTCCCTTTTACTTTGATGGCTTTTTTTTTTTTTTTTTTCGAGTATCAAGATGACAGCACCCTGCTGGAAACAGCTCCAAACAACCAGTGCTGCCCTTTAAGTTTGCAGCCACCCAGGCCTGGTATGAGCAGTTTGAACAGAATTTGGAAAGGCTAGCAGAGGTTTTCCAATCCACTCTGCAAGAAGGATTACCTCTCCACTCTTGCCTATGAGAATTCAGGTTAAGGCCTGTAGTCATCTATTTCTTCCTTGAGAGCGTGATCTGAAGCTAAATGAAGCCGAAAGGAATCCATCTATCGATCTGAGCCTTTCTGGCAATTTAATTCAGAGTTCCTCTACCAATTTATACATAATGTAGGATACAGCCTGAGGACGCATCTTTGTCGGCGACAGGACAGTGGGACTGAGCTCACTCTCAGCAGATTTGGTGAGAACACTAAGCTGTGTGGAGCTGTGAACAGGCTGGAGGGAAGGGATGCCATCCAGTTGGGCCTTGGCAGGCTCGAGAGGTGGGTCCGTGTGAACCTCATGAAGTTCAGTAAAGTCAAGTGCAAGGTCCTACACCTGGATCAAGGTAATCTCAAGCAAAAAGACAGGCTGGGAGGAGAATGGATCCAGAGCAGCCCTGGGAGAAGGACTTGGGGGTGCTGGTGGGTGAGAGGCTGGGCATGCCCCGGCCATGTGCTCTGGGAGCCCAGAACCCCCCGTGTGCTGGGCTGCATCCAAAGCCCCATGGGCAGCAGGGCAGGGAGGGGATTCTGCCCCTCTGCCCCGCTCTGCTGAGACCCCACCTGCAGTGCTGCATCCAGCTCTGGGCTCCCAGCACAGCAAGGACGGAGTGAATCCAGAGGAGGCCACAAAGATGATCAGAGGGTTGGAGCACCTCTGCTACAAGGAAGGGCTGAGAGAGTTGGGGTTGTTCTGCCTGGAGAAGAAAAGGTTCTGGGGAGACCTTAGAGCACCTTCCAATACCTGAGGGGAGCCTACAAGACATGCAGAGAGTTTACAAGAGCACGTGGTTACAGGACAATGGGGAATGGCTTCAAACTGACAGAGAGTAGGTTTGGATTAGCTATTAGGAAGAAATCCTTTCCTGTGAGGGTGGTGAGGTCCTGGCACAGGTTTCCCAGAGAAGCTGTGGCTGCCTCATCCTTGGAAGTCTCCAAGGCCAGGTTGGATGGAGCTCAGAGCAACCTGGGATAGTGGGAGGTGTCCTGGCCCATGGCAGCGGGGTTGGAATGAGATGAGCTTTGAGATCCCTTCCAACCCAAACCACTCTGTGATTCTGTGATTCTAGGACAGCCTATCCTAACTTGCCCCCACTTCCTGTGGCCATAGGCACCTACTCCTGCTCCCAAGCACCGCGTTATCTCCAGGACATACCCACAGATGGCTGCTGACAGCACCAGGCTCCAAGTGGAACAGGAGCCAGCTGGTTCTCACAGCCCACCTTCCACCCCTACACCTCCATGAACAGCCTCTCAGCAGAAGGTACTATTTTGTCCATACCACCATATTTTCTGCTGTTTTTGTGGCTGGACCTAGTTCTTAGCCAGCCAGTTCAGATTTGCATCTGCCTTTATTTGTAGACTCAACACCAAATTAGAAATATTCTTCTGTACTCAGGAATCTTCCCTGACACTCTCTGACACTCTCTCTCATACAAATCAGGAGGAACTCACTGGCAGACAGAGAGGCTGCAGCAGCATCCAGAATAAAAAAATATAAAGCCTAACAATTATGCTGGTGAGCTCCTGGCTCATGTTCTCATTTTCTTATAAGGTTTGTGTGAGACTCCTCTTTTTGGAAATCAAAATTAGGAACTTCGAAATTCCCCATTTAGTTTTCATTTTCCTAACCCATGGATTCTTAGCTGATTTAGATATGTACCTGCTGCCTGGAGCCTGCTCTTTTATATATCATTCCCAACAAATTCTGCCGTAAAAGCATCATATTTTGATTATACTAATTCTAACTTAGATTCAGGGGCTGTATAAAACCATTTTTCTGATAAAAAAGGAATTATTTTATATAGCTTGAGGAGACCAGCAATCCATACCATTTAAAGAGTACAACAGTGCAACAGTTGCTGTTGTGTCAAAAAAAGCTTTTCTCTAACACTTTGCAACATAGATTTCAATCTCTACTTAGTAAAATACAATGTGATTCTAGTATTCTAGACCACTTCCAAAGTGTGACTACCAATGCACCCAGGAAGTACAACATTTGCTTGAAAGACAATGCTCTAAACAGTTAAGGGGTGCAAATACAGTCATGAGCTGGAATAGACCACATAAAACAGTTCACTCTTCAGCAAGAAATAGATGCTATCCACAGAGCACTTCTTCCTACCTTGCTGTTTTACACAGCTTAACAGCTCCACACTGTTTGGCTGGAACATTTATATTCTTTGAAGTTGCTCTGGATAGATCCTGAGCTGGTGGATATTAGCAAAGATTCGGATTTCTCATCTGGGCTGTGCCAGCTGATCCAGCGTCCCCAAGCAGTCACACCCGGGTAGCTAATCCTTAGGACAGTGTTATGTTTTAGAGGCAAGGAGACATCAACTGACGCAGTGGCAATTTGAGCTGTTTACATCCCTGTGCATGTGATTGCAGAGCCTCCAGCTCGGAGTGTCCTCATTTCTGACTATCCATGACCCTGCTACACTGTCTTA
Organism: Platysteira castanea; assembly: GCA_013397175.1. Taxonomy (NCBI): domain Eukaryota; kingdom Metazoa; phylum Chordata; class Aves; order Passeriformes; genus Platysteira; species Platysteira castanea. The sequence goes on along the minus strand of VYXC01005332.1, from coordinate 1,492,515 downwards.
CTGCCTCTCCATGTGTTATAGCACTTTCCATCACTCCTACAAACATGCTATGCCATGTGAGAGACAAACTGTATTTGCCTTTTATGGCCCCTTTGAAAAAATGGCAGTTCTCATGCCCGATGGCAACTCGTGCCTTTATGTACCTCCAAAATATGACCCGTCTGTACCAGCTATCACTGGCTTTTATTAAGATAATCAAATATGCAGAAGAGGCCAATGTTAAGGGGAAGAAGTTTGTACACTACTGTCAGGACATGTTGTAAGAACAACACATGGTTGGTATGTTCTAAAACATTTAGGGAAAACAAAATTTAAATTTGATTATCACATCCCATCAGTAAAAAATTGCATCAGCTACACAGTCTGCACCAGTCGCATTAAACCAGGCTTATACAGTAGGAACAGTAGATGCCATCTGCAGCCCTAGAATAATCTTGGCAGCACACCAGCACATATTCATTTCTGTGGAGAACAGCCTTGCTTGCTGTAGCTGAGTCCTCATGGTACCTCAGATGGCCAAATTGTCTCAGAGCTAGTAACTGGATATTATCACTCATTTAAATCATCCCAGTTAAACAAGATGCTTGGAGTTGGCAGTTCCAGAAACTTTGTAAAGGTTGAGCAGGGTAACCTTTTTTGCCCCCATGCCCTGATTTAGCAGAACATGATTACCTCAGGCAACTGACCAAAAGCCTGTGATGGATAACTTGAAAACTGGAACATACATTAAGAAAAAAAGAAGACGAAAAAGCCCCAAAACAATACAACCAAAAACCTGCTGCTGAGGAAATTTTGGTGTTTTTCTACTTTAAGTAGAACAGACTCTTTCAACAGGACAGTTAACATCATCCTAATGAATCACAGGTGGATTGAGAGGGGAGACATGAGAAAATGCAAGGCAATATTTCTGTGTTTGAATAGGAATTTCTACCTGGATAGGCTAACTTCTTTTTATTTATGACAGCAAGCAGCAATCAGGACAGTTCTTGAGGAAGACTGGCATCCAGCAATCTGCAAAAAGGGTATGGACAACAGGCACAGTTACAGTTCAAAGGCTTGTACATCAAAGAGTGACCTATTCCCCCGTGACTCTCCCTGCTCTTATTTCACTCAAATCCTTCAAAGTGGGATTCGGTGGAATAGATGACTCGTTTTTTATCCTAGATAACCATGGAACAGCCAAGATTTACTCTAACTCTATTGAATCCACGTGTAGCTCAGAACCCTGTTACCCTAATAACACTGAAAGGAAAACACTTCTGTATGCAGAAAGAAATGTTCAAAGAAATTAATAAACTCCAAATATCCATTAGGTATAGCTTAGCGAATCACACACATATTGGTTTAGTGCTGCAAACTTCCAGAAGCAGTTTTACACAGGATAGTGTGTAGGTGGGACTTCAGAGGTGGCACCGCTGGCCATCCCTTCCCACCTTCATCACAAGCACTCACATGGTGCCAGTGGTATCAGATCTAAATCTTCACAATCTTTAGCACAGCTGTCCTTTCAGCTTCCCTATGGCAAGGAATATAGCACTAGACCGATGCTGTCATACAGTTGAGTTCATTGTCTGCATCACTAAAAACCAAAATCATATAGACATCACCCAGCAGTCACTGATGAGGGGATGTCTGCAGCCAAAATGCTGATTTTCAAGTCTGTAGTTTCACTTGCTTCCTCACTCTTAAGATGCTTAAAGATACTTGGAAAGGTAAAGTCTGTCTGTGAAAAAATTCAGAAACTGTAGATTTCTTGACAATACTTAGCAGCTAGACAGCTACCCTACATTTAAGCTAAATTAGGATCTATAATTTATGCATTCATGTTCCTATGATACCTCTGGATTGCTTTCTTCAGAGCAACCTTACCCAAGGAAGCTTTGTAGAGAATAAGGGTAGAGGAGTGGACAGGACTTGCCCTTCCTGCTGCAACCCACCAGTCACAGCATCCTTTCTCCCTGTGGTTCAAATTTTCTTCTCTTCTGTTCTCCTCTTCTGTGTGATTTCACCAACCACCAGGTGACTTTCTCATTCTCCAGAACCGTGAATCAGCTGTTCTGCTTTATGTAGATTAATTAGACACCACTGGAGCTCAGGAGAGGTGTGTAAGTATGTGTAAGTGTTTGTGCCTGACTCTTTGGCCCAGTTGCCAGAGCAGTCACTTGACAGAGGATACAACTGGATTCCCCAGTCAGAGCTCCAATAAACATTAAATACTGAGTTCACTGGAGTAGAAATTAAAATTGTTGCAGCAAGTGAAATAGAACATTTTGGAGGACTGGCTATGTGTGCTCAGGTAAAAAGTCTGCAGAAAACAGAACTTTGAACCACAGAGCAGAGTTCTAGGTTTGTGTACTGAGCATCCAGCAAAGCTGCTTGTTCAGCCTCAGAATGAAACTGCAAAGAGCCTAATTCCACAGTTAGTTTGTAAACTGTGCAGTATATGCAGTACAATTGCCAGCCTCTTATTTTCTTTACTACTTCTGTGTGACTTCTTGAGGAACAAAGGCTGGCACGCATCCTACTCAGTCATCTCCCTCTGCTCACTGCTTCCTTCCTTCCTCCGATGCCTGGGAACTTCCAGGAGAGACATGATGAGGGTGAGGAAGGAGCCATTTCAGAAAGGCAACGGCAAAGCTAAATTCAACAAGCTGATTTTTAGTAGCTTGCTGCTGTGTGTAGCATTAACCACGGGGAAGTCAGTCCATTTTGTCAACAGTGCCTTGCTGGAAAAACCCAGTTAGATTGAGTGGATACAGGGAATCTTATTTGAAAGAAAATGATGGCACTATGTTAAAATTGAATAGCAGAGGATAAACGTGTGCACATATCCTAGCCCAGAAATGGAAACTTTCACTGCTCCTGCTAGTGGTGTCAGCCATAGCCAGTTTTGCTGGGTGTCCCTTTACACCTCCTTAAAGACAGCATATTATTTATCTCACAGACACCAAGCAAGGCATAATATATTATTAAGGGATTAGATAGTCAAAAAGGAAAAACCCAGTGTGAGGGCTGGAGTTATATTTCTGAATATGACTAATAACAATTTCAGTCACTGCTGGAGATGGGATACTTTACTGTTCTTGACCAAATATCTCAGTACAGTGTCTGCTTGTGTAGTCTTAAGTACTCCAGAGATGTTTTCCCATTTTCAAATGGTATCCTACATCTCTGTGTTACCTGTAGATTTTATACTAATTATAGTAGCAGAAGATAAAATAAAGTCCAGCCTACAAAATGCAACTGGGAGGAGAGATTAATAGAACAAAAGCTGGGACATGAGAAAGAGATCTGTAGCAAGAATTTTCAGTGGAAACTGGGACAAAAGTACTATGTAACAGAGATTCAATGCAGATGTCTGAGCGGTCCAGGCTTTCAGACAGAAATCCTACTGAATTTGACAGAAAGATGTAATGGAAAAATTTTTAATCAACTTCCTACTTTCTGGATTAAATGCATACTCTTGAGGCAGAGAAATCTTTGTGCATATATATATACACACACACACTGGATTTCATAAACTGGTTTGTGACAACATCTAGAAAACCTGCATGTACAGACCTCCTCTTCTCTTTTTTTCTTCTTTTAATTAAAATTCATGTTATATCAATGGGCTTCTATTTAAAAAATTAAGAGCTATTCTGGAACAGCATCTTTACAGAAAAACCGCAGTACACTTGCCACCTGAGCATTACAATTTTGGGCTTGTAGAAACTCAAAAAGATGTGAAAAACTACTGCAGTCATAAAATTCCACTAAGTCCAAGTGTACAGATTAAACAGAAGTGTCTAGAAAAATTGCCAAAGCAAAGCGTCCAAGTGAAAACAAACATGAGTGGGATATAATTACAAGGGATAACAAGACTTGGGTTGTAATCTCTTGCATGTATTGGTATTATCAGCTGAATCTTTGGATAGGTCTGATCCAAAGGCTGCTAAATGTTAATGAGGGTATTCCTTCTGATTCTAATAGGTTCTGAACTAAATCCTAAGCCATTTCAGTTGTGTGATGTGAAGCATGGTGTATGAACATAAACCTTGCACGGCATGAAGCATAAAAACCAGTTGTCTCATTATTCTTTATTTTTAATGTAGTAAAAATAGCCTTTTTAGAAATAAAGACTCCAGACAACCAGTTTTTCAGCAGTGCATTTCTTGAGTCCATGCACTTGGACTTTGGCTTAGACGTACTATGATCAATATTTCCAGGTGGAGCAATTAATTTCCTCTGTTTGGCAGGTGAACAAAACTCTTGCAATGCAACTTTGACTTTCATTTTAGTTTCAGTCTGTTATTGCCAATGAAAAAAAATACTTCCTAGCTTTTCTAATGTATCAGCTGGATAAATTGTTAACACTTAAGAACTCCCCAGGCAGTAATGAATGACACAGTTTTCTGTGTTATCCCTGATAAAGTTTAGGATATGGAAAACAGCTTAATCCTCTTTCTACACTCTCCCATCTGTGCTTTAGAGCTACCACAGTAAATTACTACATACTGAAGCACTGCTTCAGATGCAATTTCATATTTTCAAAGCTAAGATAATTTTACTCCACAGTGTATTTTTTAATCTTTGTTTAAAAAAAAGTAAAATGTTTAAGGATGCCAGGTCAGATAAAATTGTTGAATTTAAGAGATGGATGGTAGTTTTCACTGAAGTAAACCTTTTATAAGGTTACTTGGAATACAGAGTTAAGCCAAACAAATCACTTTGTTTACAGAAAATCTGCAATGTGAAGTGTTAAGATTTAACTCAATTGTAATCTGTTTTTAATTATAAGACAGGAATAGTAGCTGAAAAGTATGACTTGAGGCACTCCTTATTGTACCTTAAACATGCTATTGCCTGTGTCTAATGTCTTTGATCCTGCTTTCATTTTGCAGAACGATTTTACTTGGTACAGTTTTGCCATTAACCTGCTCAGTCACAGTTAGGGCTCATTTCTTTCTCTGTGAGGAAAGCTGAAGTTTTGTGTTGGATTTCTCCACGTTTTATCAAATGTGCCTTTTGCTGCTGTCTAATCATTAAGGATAAAGGGACTGATTTAGTATCTATTGGAGTAAATTGACTGACTCAGTTCAGAGGCTGAGCATAAGCAGCTGCTCCAAGAGTAGAAGTGAATGCAGTGAGAGATATTTTATAAACTTCTCTATCTTGCATTTTTCTGTATCTACACAAAACCCCGCATTCAGTAAAAGTGCAAAAATCCGTCAGTCCAGTGTCTTGCTCAGGTCACCATATGGTTGTAGAACAGCTGGTTCATGTTAAACCAAAATTGAGATTATACTTTCAGGAAGCAGCAAATACTTTGAAGAATCTGCAGCCACAGTGCAGCATCTAAAGCAGCCAGCCACAAATCATCAAAACACTCTGACAGAGAAAGAGTTCTTCTGTAACCCTTTTTTTCCTTTGAATTGCAAAACAAAATCTTACTACCTCTCCTATGTCCTGGGACTAACCTGAAGCACAGAGGCCATCCCATCTGGTGCCAGCTAAGCAAACATCTGTCACCTTACAACCAGATTATGGCAATCCAGCACTTTCTCTAAAACCTGTCAATTGCTTCTAAGACTAAAAGTTGTCAAACCCGAGTTTAATCTCCTAATTTAGAGTGGAGAAAAGAGTCTGTGGATTTTTCTGTGGGGGCAGGAAATCCTGCTCTGCAGATAGCATCCTGCTGACACTGAAACAGAGCCACTTCCCCCCGCATATGCCCGGAAGAAACTCCTCCTGTTTGTTTTATTTTCTTTAGGCCTTTACCAAGTGCTGGCTGCTGGGATTGCAAAGGAACAGGGTCGCACCTCCATCACCCGACCCACACAAATCTGCTCCTCCAGTGTGGTGTGGGGTGGGTGGTGAGCAAAGAGCACCTGAGTGGGCAAACCTGGATTTGTGCTCGCCAGTGGGAGAAGTGACACATGGAGTCGAAAGCAGCTTGGTAATGATGAAAAACTACCCATTGTGGCTAAATTGTAGTTGCATATTCTTGAAATAATAGTTAAGTGGCACAGCTATGCTACTGTAAAGATGGAAGTTTCAGAAAGCTCTTGAAAAATAGAAATACCTGAATATAAGACATTCATGTGGTCTCAACTTTGCCCCTTCGGGTACCTGGTGTGATGTTATCAATAAAGACAGTAATCCAAGGGATCATGTAGGAGAAGCAGGGACAGGGTCTAAACCCTGCCTCTGGGAGGGAAGGAAAGCTCACTTCAAAGCTGGTGCCTGAAGAGGCAAGAGAATGGGTTACCTTGAGCCTGAGAAGGTCAGGGAATAGAGGGACCTGCTGGCAACATCCTGCCTCCCCCCTGCTTCTCTCCTTGGGCACCTCGACAGCAGCCTCTGGGGTCTGCCTCCTGCAGGGCCCTGACCCCCAAGGACAGGATTGGCCCCCTCCCTGCCCCGGGGGGCTCTGGGCAACAGCAGGTGGAACAAAAAAAGGAGCCGGACCTGGCTAATCTTCTGCAGTTTAACCTGAACATCGGTTCACAAAATTAAACAACAGATGCTTCTCAAGGGCATGACACGTAGAGGCCGCCTTGAAGTAGGGGAACAGCTAAAGCCTTCCAGCTAAGGCTGACAGATTTCCTGATAACAGAAAATGAAGCAATCTAAAAATATGCTCTTCCAGCTACCCCTACAATCAGTTACAGGTAGATCATAGCATATTTCATAAATGTCAAAGCAAGCTATCCTGACATCATTAGTCCTTTATTTTAGACACTGATAGACGGAGATAAGCTAATTATTTATGACTATTCAAAGGAAAAACAAAGCACAAAAGCAGATTGATATGAGCCCTTAATAACCTGATCCAAAGATAATTCACGGCTTCCAGTCGTTTTTTGGGGTTTTTTAAACTTTTTGTGGCTATGATACTTCTTGACTATGTGCTGTTTATTGTACTGCTGTATGCAGTAATGATTTAGAGATATACAAAGCAGAAAGCAAGCAGGCTAAAAATTAGCTAGTTTTTATAGCTTGCTGATAGAAAAAGAGAAATACCATACTTGGTATAGCAGACATTAAGTTTCATCTTGAGTGCAAATATAGAGCAAGGCATATGGCTTTCCTAATGGAACAGTAAAATGAGTTTGCCTTTTAGTGGATTTGTGTGTGAGCTTGAAAATCACTGTAAACAAGGTAACTGAGATATTTTGGAACTGAGCATTCATATAAACTGCTAATGAAGTAATGCTGGAACTCCTGAAACGTGTGAAGTTACTGCTTGAATAACACTGTGACTCTGCAAACATGACAATATAGGAGAGATATAAATGAAATACTCAGTATCTCCAAAATAAGAAGTATTCACAGTAAGTTACGGAGCAAACGGGTGGAACACTAGTAAACTGCATGATTTAGGCATGAAAGCAGCAGAGGTTTCAGTTACAGGAGGGTATGTATCTTTGTCAAGTCTTGGGAGGACATTGAAATCCTGCCTGGGTTGCAGAGGTCTTCTTAATCATAGAGAACATTAATAGTAAACAGTGTTTAACTTATATGCCACTATGTCAACCATCCAAATGTATCATATTTCCCAATTTTATAACATTCATGAAGCTGTTTAGAAGGCAGAGATGCATTCAGTAGCCATGAGAGAGATTCACCTGGTCTGCCATTATGTGACAATCAACACCTCTTCACTGGAGCTTGGGATACAGACAACCAGAACCTCACTGTGAAACCAGGATCTGAGACACGAAAAGCTGAGACAATGTTTAACAATTGAGTAAAAAGACAAGTAAGAAGGTTGTGATAAACCTGTGAAGAGAATCTGTGCTTTTTTAAAGGAATATTTGTGCTTCCTCTGAAAATGCTTTCAAGGAAATACTTATTTCCTAATCAGCTTAGTCATAAGTTATTATTAAGAGTCTTTTTTTCCTCCTTCTGACAAGAAAAAGAAAGCAATTATATGACACAGACGTCACTTGTTCTCATGAGTGGGTCTAACTGTGCCAAAATAGTATTACCCATAAAAGACTGTAAGTGGCATTTGAAAATATCGGTGTAACCAGCCGGGGACAGATTACATTCATTCTCACAAAGAACAAGAGCAACAAGACAGAAGGGGAGGATGGGGGTGTTGGAAGAAGAAGAAGAAGCAAAAGAGAACATGAGAGAGCTCATTCATTCCCTGCCTTGAGTTTCCTTGCAGACACAAGGCCCAGTCTGGTTTTGCAGCTTTGTGGAAATGTCAGGAGTGTTGAGAGCAGCATCCATCATTTCAGCAAGTGGGACAGGGCTCTGACCCTATTCTCTGGTGCAGTGGCCCGCAGAGCTGGCTGTGTATGGACACTCTCTGTGTCTGTGCACTCTATTAAGGACACTCTGCCAGGGGCTACCCAGGGCCTTTCGGGAGAACTGTGGAATGTCTCTGACTCCCTCTTCTCCTTGGAGGTGGGCTAGCTAGCACCGACAGTCCCAAGAACCCCTGAGCAGCTTCCTGTCATTACTGCTGTGCTCTCCACACGGTGTGAGTAGCCAGCCTATACACCGGGTTAAATAATTGCCGTTAATCAGTGGCAGCCTTAATTAAACTTTTGCCAAGCAAATTCAGTTAATCGTTCAAAACACATTTGTGAGATTCTGCAAAATGAACAGCTTACCCTCCACCTTTGTGAAATTATGGTTAATCATTCACTAATGTCTGCATTATCCTATTTAAACTTACCCCCTGTGGTTTTAGACTTCTTTCTGCTTGCTAATCCACCACAGGGGAGTGATATGTAAACATGCAAATACATTATTGTAGGTTTTTCCTATTCGTGGTGTTGGGTTCTATCAAGCCATATTTATAGCCTCACCAAGAATGATTTATAATTCATTCGTCTCACATTCAATTGAATTAATTTAAAGGTATAATTCAATTTAACACACATGCAGCTCAGGGTACTGAGCAGTGAGCCTCTGCAGCTGTTTCGGGCATGCTGCACTTCAGCCCATCTTTCCACTCTCAGCCAGCCTCCTGGCTCCTTGTATTCTTATATATCAAACCAAGTACCACACCAGAGCCACAATGGACCATAACAAGTCAACAACAGCTTTTGAACCTCCAAGCTGTGTAACTATTACCTGGCTGTCCCAAATTTCTTTAAATTCTCCTTCTCCACGAAGATTATGTCCTTTACCATGCAGCTATTTTAAAATCCTCTTGATATGAGCTACTGCCCTCTTGCTCCTAACTCTGCTAAGTCCATTATAGACAACCCTTTCCCGTGATTTACGCCTCATTATAAAAATCAAATTTCTTGGTTGTCAAAAGCAAATTGACTGCAGCAAGCTGAAGGCACAAGATCCCTCGCATACAAAGCCATCACACCAGTCTAAGGGTGTAACTTCAAGTGTGATGGAAGGATATCCTATAAATACAGAGCTCTCATAGAGAGGAAAATGAAAAACTGATTATCAGGTTGAGTGAAGGCAGTGCAAACTGTCTCTGTCCTAACCTTAACCCCAACCACCAGGATGGGCTGAGACTTGGCCCACACTCAAAAGCCATCGCCCAGATGAAAAAACTGTCAGCAGAGAAAATGTTCTGCAGGATATTGCTCCTCGTGCCAACCCTTTTGCAGCCCCACTACAGCTGGAGATTTAGGCTTTGTGCCTCTCCTAAAACTAAACCTTACCTGTACTGTACTTTTAACCATAAGTCTAAAATGAATTGTGCTCTCAGCCATAGCCTGGGTCCCCAGTATATGTTTGAGATGAAAAAGTTATTACAAAAGAAATAATCACGTGATACCATCTAAAAGGTTTCTGTAAAAAACTAGGAAAATTTTGTGCAACTATTTTAATTTCTTAGATGGCATTTTAGTTTCACATGTAAATCATTGATTTTTATAGCTACTTATTAGCTGAAATAAAACCAGAAGCACAGTACATGTTCAACAGACACTTCATTATATCTTTCTTCATTGATTTAATCAACCGTTCCTCATCAGTGCTGAAATGCTACTTATATTCCAAACTTCCCTCCAACTATTGGCAATTCTAGCAAAAGAACAATTTTTAAATTGACTAAGATATACTGTATGTGTCATACACTTAAAATAAAATAAATGATCCAGGTTTATGTTTTTCCTTTAAAAAACCAGTAATGTTACCATAAATTTATTTTCTTGGCAGTTTTTTTCCATTAATGTTACTGATATTATTTAATTGCAAAAAGGTATGTAGTCTTTCTTACACACATACAAATATTACAGATTCTATCCCTCCAGCATATTCCTCAGATTTTCTGCATTTTCCTCAGCTATTTTGCAATTTTTTTCCTTTCTATTGTCAGCCTTAAACCACTCTTTTCTTCTGTTTACTTCGAGGTTATGCAAGTTGGCTGTTTGAGTGCGCCAACACTTTCAGAGGTCCATAGGCCACCCCATATATCCCGAGGAGTTCCATCAGCTCCTGCAGCTAATGCCAACGAAGGTGTCATACAGCCAGGTGCATTTTGGACTGTCTTTGACTTCCACACACATGGCCAAGAAGTTTTTGTCAGCAAGGTCACCAGCAGACAGCTGTGGGGCTGGATCAGGACAGAGGTATGAACCCACGCCCTGTAGCTCTGCGGTGTAACAACTTAGCTAAGTCATTCAACTTTGCTTAATGTTTTTAAAAGTCTGTCCTTATGCTCCATGTATTAAATGGTAGTAGATGACATGGAGAAATTTAGAAACTGATTTTTTTTGCTATTGTTCTCTCTATATATGAAATATTAGCATATTTGCACTATCTACACCATTCTCCTTTTCCCCATAAATCCTCTTCTCTCTGTTAATGCCTGTGCACATGAAAACCTTTACTAGTTTTACCTTCTTTCTTTTCTGCTGTTCTTGGCCATTACCAACCTACCTCAGAACTTGGGAAAAGGAACATATTCCAGTTACTGCTCTGTGCACCCCACACCAACAGAGCAGGCTACAGTAACAAAACAAGCAATATCCCAAAATCCCAAATATGCCAATTTGCATGCACAAACTGAAGAAGAAAGCATTTTCACCCATTTTTTTCTGTTTTGATATTTCTAGACTTGTCTCAAATAGAGGGGACCATATTTATACCCTGACATGGGATTCTTGTGTTGATGTGCCCCTTCAAACTTGGCCCTCTTAGCACAGATTCCAACTTTAGCAGAACCTGGAATTAGCACCTATACCAGGCTTTGGACAAAGATGGTTTATGAGTGGTCCATCCCCCGCCCCCATCATATCCGAGGAATGTCATGGCCTTACCATGGCACACTTTTTGAACCCTTTCCAATTTCAGATATTTCCTTTCTCTTTTAATACCTCATTGCTTTTGCATCAATTACAGCCTGACCTAAAGCCACACTGGCAGTGAATGTGATATATAGTAGAATCCATTTAAATGAATTTCTGATGAAAGAATAAAACTGTTAAATGAATAAATTTACTGCACAGATTTATACAAATCCTGTATATGCACTGAAATCCTCTTAAAGGAAAAACTGATGGAAGATTAAAATGTTAAATGAATTAAACCCCAGCATCCTAGTGAAATATAATGATTATTTGACCTATTAAATGAATAGCTCCACTGACCATATAACGGTAAGTATTCAAATATATGTCAATTTTAAATATGAAGTGAAAAAATGTAAAGCAAACAGTGATCAATGAGAATATCTATTAAGACAATAAACCTACAGAACAGCAGGGAAATGTTCTTGAAAGGTCTTTTTTCACCCAGCCTTAAAGCTAGAAAGTCCTTAATTTCTGTTAAGAAAGAGAGCATTTTAATGATTATTAAAAGTTATTAACTGTACAGCATAAATGTAATTTTTGCTTTGCTTAATTTCAGCATATTAAAATGTCTGAGAAAACCATTCCCTTTCCTTCCAGCTGTGGTAAATTTTTAAGGTTTTTTTTTAAAAAAAAGATGTTGACCAACATCTGCCGTTAGAGTTGTCTGCATTCCATTTTATGGAAAATATCTTTTAAAACTGTGCTATATCTATCATCACTAGCAACAGCATACAAAAACACAGGTTGTGAACACTGTAATATTTATTTTAGCTTTTGTACTTTTAGTGCATAGTCAAGAATATAACATATAGACATATTTGCAAGACATATCCATGTATTTCAATGCTAAAATGAAAAAACTAGGGATTTTGTCTTTCCCATCAAAAGCACTATTCCGGTAACACTAAAGTTCTGTGAGGTGATCCCATTTTGGCAAAAAAAATATGCTTTATCTGTCTATCTTGGTTTTGGCTGAATCTTCTAGTAACTGGTTTCAGGTTTAAATCCCAGATTAAACCACTAAAAACGTGCACTCTAAATCCCCTGGCAATGAGTTGAAAACAATTTTGTACATCAGCTTCCTACCTGAGAAGAGTTGAGTTCATATTCAGTTTAGGTCATAGGTGAAATGAGTTTGTCAGTCACAATCCAGCCTGTAATAAATTTATGTCTTGATCACAAAATTACTGTACTACCCAATTAAATATTGCCTGAAGGGACTGATCATTAGAGATGGAGACCCAACGATGGATATTAGGGACTGAAGTCCATTTTCAGTGCGTGAAGAAGTGTAAAATCCCATGACAGTCCTGTCTCAGTGGCAAGAGGCTATGCATAGAAATGGCATCTTTCCTCCTGTCAAGTCTTCACATTTGCACCACCTTGTGATTATCTGACCTTACAGATTTCAAAAATTCCACACCAAGAAATATTGTAACCCTTGAGTCACAGCCTTCTCTGCAGAAAAGGCTTTGTAGAAATTCAGTTTCTGAAGGATGCATGGATAAAGCCAAGTCTTTGTCAGAGGGGTCTGGCTGGCAGTGAAGCATCCTGAAAGCTACAACTTCCCTGTACTGAGGGAACAAAGAGTGTGTGGGAACTGCAGGCCACCAGAGGAATGCACCTGGAAAGGTACAAATGCGTCCGTCTGTTGCCCTGGTTTTTGCTAAAGCCTTCTGTTTTAATCTTGGAGTCAGAATTCTTTCTCACACAGTTTCATGTAAATAATAGCCAATGTTTACTTAATGGTATTTTCTGGTTTTCATTTCTTTTGTGATAAGAGAACTTTGATGAGCATCTTTTTTCTCCAGTGGGATTGAGAAGGAAGTGACATGTCCTCCAATCCCTTGTGGAGTTCAGAATTCTATAAGAATGTGACATATGTAAATAAAGTAGTCCTTTCCCTCCTTTCTGCTGAACCTAGCAAGTGTGAGAGCGTCTTTATTGTGTTTTCCCAGACACATCCTTCCTTCCCTACAAAAAAAGATGTCTTCTGCCTGTTCCCCTCCTGAAATCAAAACCAGATGGATGTGAAAGGTTAGAAAGGATACTTCAGCCCTCTAGGTGAGGTTAACTTCAAGTCCTTTGAGTTTCCCCCTGATTCTCCCATGAGCTTAAAAAAAAAATTGAGTGAGGCAAAATTTGTTTATTTGACTGGCAAAATACAAGTAAAATATGTCTTAGGAAATTTAAAAGAGGAAACCTTTCAAGGTGGAATTTCTCCTTGATTTTCCCTTGTTACATGGGCAATATCCCCCTAATCTTACACTCACACTGAGATCAGAGACTACAGAGAAATAATTAAATTCTCAAAACTCCATCCACCATTATGTTCTGATAATTAATACACATGTAATAGCTATAAAGAAGAAAGTTGGAAATAACCATGCAAACACTCCATTCATCCCCAAAATTGTATTCTACTGTACCTTAGAAAGCAAAAATGTACATTGAAAATACAAATAGATGGCAATAGGGCGACACAGGAGATTAACTTCCTGAATTAAAAAAAAATAACTGGGTGACTGGGCCCAGAGAGTGGTGATGAGAGGAATTAAATCAGCTGGTGGCCAGTCACTAGAGGTGTTCCCCAGAGCTCAGTATTTGGGCCGATTCTATTTAATATCTTCACTGATGAGCTGGATAGTGGGATCAAGTGCACCCTCAGTCTGCAGATGACACCAGTTTGGGCTGGAGTGTTGATGTGCTGGTGGGCAGAAAGGCTCTGCAGAGAGATCTGGACAGGCTGGACCCATGGGCTGAGGCCGGTGGGCAGAGGTTCAAGGGCCAAGTGCCTGGTCCTGCACTTGAGTCACAACAACCCCAGGCAGTGCTATGGGCTGGGGACAGAGGGACTGGAAAGCTAAAAAAGAACCTCGGGGTGCTGGTCAGCAGCACCATGAGCCAGCTGTGCCCAGGTGGCCAAGAAGGCCAATGGCACCTGGCCTGTACCAGCAATGGTGTGGCAGCGGGACCAGGGCAGTGATTGTCCCCTGTGCTGGGCACTGCTGAGGCCACACCTCAAGTGCTGTGTCCAGTTCTGGGCCCCTCACTGCAAGAAAAACATGTAGGTACTGGAGTGTGTCCAGAGAAGGGCAAAGGAGCTGGGGGAGGGTCTGGAGCACAAGTCCTGCGAGGAGCAGCTGAGGGAGCTGGGGGGGCTCAGCCTGGAGAAAAGGAGGCTCGGGGGGATTATCACTCTCTACAACTGCCTGAAAGCCAGGTGGGGGTTGGTCCCTTCTCCCAAGCAGAAGGAACCGGACAAGAGGAAATAGTCTCAAGCTGTTCCAGCAGGGATTTAGATCAGGTATTAGAAAAAATTCCTTCATGGAAAGCATTGTCAAGCACTGGAACAGGCTGCCCAGGGAAGTGGGGGCATCACCAATGCTGGAAGCACTTAGAAGACAAGCAGATGTGGCACTTAAGGACAATTTAGTGGTGGACTTGACAGTGTTAACAGCAGGACTCAATGATCTTAAAGGTCTTTTCCAACCTAAATGAATCCATACCTACTGGGTCAGGGTTTTGCAAATTAGAAGTTTGATAAAGAGATGATTATTTTAAGTTTGATGCTCATGTTAAGATAGTCTGTGAGACTGCCTAGTTGAGAAATGCAAAGTAGTTTAGAGCTGGAAATGAAGAGCTTTTGTTGACAAGACAACCACTAAAAAGAACAGGAGATGGCTGCATAAGAAACAGAGTATCCAAGGCCAACCTGTAGTCAGCAAGGCTCAGATGAGAAGCTGAATGTGAGATATAGTCAGAGAGCACTCTTTTGGTAAAGGTTTTACTGGGCCTGACAGAAAGACCCCCTTTTCTTAATGATGTGATGATGACCTAGTTGAAGAGTGAAGCCCTTCAAAGCAAGGCAGGAGAGGATGCTGCACATACATGCAAGGCTTAAAACACCTTTTGAGAGGTATACAAATGTTATTGGCCTTATGGGACAGCGGAAAAATATAAGAGTAAGGAAGGTCTTGATTGTTCCTTTGCCATACATAAATAACAGCTTTTAATAATCCAATATTCATACTAAAATCTTTGACTGAACACCACAGAAAACTACATTTCCATCCTTGTCTCTTGGGAATCCTCTTCAGAAAGCCTTCTCCTTTTTTAACAGTTCAGCCCACATCCCTATTAGTCAGGTCACCATATCTGATTATCCTTCTCAGTGAACACTCAGAACAGGTGACTGCAACCTGTCCTATAACCCTTTCTTTGCCAATTTTTTTCACTTATATCCTTGTTTTTCACAAAAACAAACAAAAAAAAAAGACTGAATCAATAGAAGGACTTAAACATCTTTTAGCTTCAGGAGAAGAAATAATTGCATCAGGATCTGAAGCTATGTTTAGTGGGTTAATCTGTTTTAATCCATGAAAATCAGACTCAAGCCATACTCATTAAGGGGAATTTATTTTGTTTTCTGTTATTTAAACAATCTAGGAAACATCTGACCTTCCTGACAATAATTTCTCTGTACTATTTATAAGCATTTTTGAAGGTGCTGATTACAGTGCTGAATATCAATAGGATTCTGCCTACTATAAATGTTATTACTATTGCTGTAGAACTTTAGGCAGCAATTACAGACCAAGATCTGACTGAGCTACAGGATACACCGATCTGTCAAGAGACAGGTACTGCCACAAGAGCGACAGGAGTAACACTAAGAGTTAACATGGATCTCCATGTAGAAAACTGAAACAGCGTTCGCTAGCATGGCAGAGAGGAGTTGGATCACTAGTGCCTTCATTGACAAAAATTCTACAGAAGATTGGAAGCATGGTAAGATAATAAACATGACAACTTGCAGGTATTTATTGGGACCATTGCCCATCATGAGAAAGGTTTGATATGTTTGATAGTTGATATGAATGTAATTGATATGTCAAGAAGAATAAGCCCTGAATAACAGTCCTGGCCATTTCTGAGAGAAAAGGTTTTAGTCACCTCAGTAGGATATCTCTGATGAAGCAAAAAGGGAAGAAAAGTGAGGATATAACTGGAAAAGTAGACCTTCAAAGTTGTAAATTGCACCTTCAGTTGCACCTAAGTGAAAAGGAGAAAGACAAAGGAGAACACATAAAGGCACATGAAGCTAAGGCTGCATATGCAGTTTGTACTAGGAAAGACTGAAGCATGACTGTACTGTGAAGGGAAAAGCTGGAGCATCGTAAGAGAAAGGAAGGAAAGGAGGGAAAACATAGACACAGGCCAAAGACAAACCAGGATGGCATTGAGGCAACTAGAGATGATTAGAGAAGGAGCCTGACTCGGGAATTTCCACCTGAATCAGGGGAGAAGACGATGCAGAATCTTTACAAAGACTGCCAAGCACTCTGGGAGGGGATGGGAAGCTCAAATGGTCTTTTCAGGGAGGAAGGTATATACAGTGTTCACTGGAATAAACTGCTGAAACTTGTCCAGAGAATCAAGAATAAAGGTGTGGAGGGTTTTTGAAGCAGGATGCAGGCTGGGAAAAATGTGATTGGGATTGTAAGCATGGAAATTCAGCTGGAAGAGAAAAACTATTCGGTCAGGAAGACTCTAGAATGGAAATAGAAGAGAAAGTATTTTGTAGCAGGAGGAGACAGGCATGGAGAAGCAGATTTTACTGTAACTGTGCAGTGTATAGACACAAGTGCTGCAAGGTGAGCACTAAAAGTGGTTCTAAACTGCAGCTTGGTAGGGCAGCCCATGCAATTAGAAAACACATGGAAGGAAATAATGGTAAAAGAGAGTGAAATGAAAATAGCACATTTTACAAGTTAAAAGAACAAGCAGCAAACCAGATCCACACACAGCCTCCCAAAGAAAAAAAGCCAAAAAAAAATCTATCCCAAACCAGAAGAAAAGCCTGAGAGTGGATGAAAAATTACCTGCTATTGCCTGTAAGAAATGATGGGGAAAAAAGATCAAGCAAGAAGGCCTGTGGGTGGCTAATCTCAGTACCTTGAGAATAAATACTTTCCTACCACATGTCCTCCAGGGTGCATAAATTCCACACTGCAGATGAATTCTATTAATGCAGAACAGGCATGTGCAATGATTAAATGATTTGTGTGAGGTGACACAGAAATCAGAGCCAAACGTTGCCCCCAAGACCCCTGAATCTCCCGTCAGACAGTTTGTGAGCTAAGAACTGTGTCTTAGGTACAGACTGAAGTCTGATACCCCCCTGCTCTCTGCAGAGCCTCTCTTTATAGGTCTACTAATGGAAGAGCATCTCGTGACATACTATTGAAGATTAACAGCAGATTATGTCTCCAAATATTTTAACTTTCTCAGTGTTCTGTAAGCCATATGAACCCTGAAATTGTAGGAACAAAGGCACACCCCGAAATGGCTCACATTTTTATCTGCTGATAGTTGAGCAGAGGGGGAAAGCAAGATACACCTCATCACATCATAGAGTTTAATTTTTCCCATAGCACAGAGAAGCAAAAAGTAAAAATTCACTACTTGTGAAGCATCTACCTGTGCTGACAGCTAATTTAGGCCCAATATACATGCTACGCAGAGAAAATAAATTCTTATGACATGTCAAGTCTGGAATCCTAGGAAGCCTGGCAATGATATTAAAGCAACACACTGTTTGCATACTGATTTCTGTGGTACCACTCTTTGTTTTGAAAAAACGTATTTATGCAGTTTCACTGGGAACATAGGTACCATATTCAAATAAATGAGAAAATCCAAGCACAGTCACTAGGTTGTTAACAGTTCATCCTATCACTAGACAGAAATTCCTTCTAGGGTTTTGGGGTTTGGATTCTGGTTTGCTAAATGAAAATTCGGGTCTGTGTATCCTGTAGACTCATTTAGTATATAATTTTGATCTACCAATAGTTCACTGAACATTTAGAAGCAACATAATTCACTAGCTTCTAATTTTTTATTTGAATGATTTTTGAGACTTTTCATCTGCTTCTTAGCTAAGTGCTTCTTTAGCCCCATGTGTTCAGTATTTTGAGAGCTGCTTTTAATAGACTTGCTCTTGCATGCATTTCATCTGCAGAACTCCTCCTCAAGAAACCTACGGCACAATAAATAAATAAAAGAACTTCAGTGTATCTCCTCAGTGGTTCTGCACGACTTTTACTTCACCTCTTGAACCTCTTCAACACACTGTCAAACTGACGGTGCTCTCTGCTTATCTGAGATTACTTTCTCTGCACCGAAATGCAGTTCATTACTTTCTTCAATGGAATTCCAAATCTGCTCTCTAATAGATTTCTAATCCTCAGCAAACCCAGGCATTACGAAGCAAGCACTGGGCTCGCCATATGGTTAACCTGATTTTCAGTGACCCTGCCACATAATTTTCATTAAGAGCATGTGATTAGGAAAATACCACACCAACAAGAATGTGATTCCCATTTCCAGCTTTCCCTTATTGTTCTGGGGAGATTCTGACTGTCACACACCCTTCAGTCTCTACAGAGAACTGCAGTTAGTCCCCTCAGAAATCTGTTATTACTTTTAGGTATATTCAAGAGCGTCATAGATTGTTTCTCAAGCTCAGAGCAATGGCTGCACAGTTCCCTGGACATTGCACTTCACTGGCTTGTAGAAGAATCAATAGATCAATAGATTTGTGATCTATTACAGCAAGGATGGAACTATAACAGGAAGCGTGTTTCCATACTAGCACGCTGTTAAAATAAAAGTAGTGGGTTATTTTTATCCCATTTCTGACCCGGCAAAACATTCTGACCACTTGTGATCATTAATAATCTTGTGCACCTTTTCACAGCAATAGAGGACTTCATCAAAATGTCCTTGGAGAATTCCTGCTTATGTAACTCTGTATCACCTAACCATATCCTTATTTCACCAACTGGGGGTTTCCAGCTCACGTCCTGTTACAAGCTGTTCTGAGATCATACTGAATATTTTTCAGTAGCAGCAACCATTAACCTTCGAAGTACAGGAATTTTGGTGTTGGAAGGAGAATAAAAATACATACACATCAGAGGATGTGTAAAAATCAGTGATTTTTAAGTATCTGTTGCAATACACAGAAAAAAATCTTTAGTATTCATAGCAACTAAAAATACAAACAAGCGATGTTTAGGACTGAGGGAGTTTGAGACCTTTGGGTGGAAGGTTTTATATAAATGTTGATGTTTTCATGTTTTGCATTATGGGGGTTTTGATAATTTATTATGATGTGAAGATTTTTCTTTAATTAATTACCTAATATTAATTTTAGAGATACTTCCCAATGCTAGGCTGTACCAAGAACCTTGGGAATGAGGCCTGATGAAGACAGATACTTAGAAAGTAACAACCACTCAGGTGGGTGAACATGCTGTTCTTTTCACACTTAAATATACACAACTTGCTGTTTTCAATTAATATCCTGTCACCACGGCAGAACAACTCCCCTTGAGGTTCTGTACACACTGGAGTCATGACTGTAGCAGTGGTAACCAGTGTGACACAGCCCCAAACAACAATCCAAACACGTGACGTTGCAGTGCTTGAGTAAACTCCTCTCTCAGCACTTTTTGCATTGTCAGCTATTTATTTCAATATTCTGCATGTCATCGGTGCTTTGGCAGCCCAATTTTTTTTCTTTTTAATACTCCTTGTGTATAAACAGCACATATAAGAGTTCCATCTTGGAACAGTTCATTAATCTTAACTTGTTAAAGTCTGGTCTGGTAAATGCATCATTTGTGTTATGACATCACCGCAACTTGTGACAGTAAATGCCGTAAGAATTCATATCAAGGTGTTACAAGTCTTGCATTTATATGTTTGACTGATAATTTCACAGTGGAAAAATACCTGGGTCATCATTTTCCAGAGGCACTGGTGTCTGTGTTTCTATCCCTGGTCAGCATCAGAACGTGTTCCAGTGCCTGCTCAAGTGGTGTTTTCCCTGCTGACACAACTAGACAGACAGAACTGTAAATGTTATGGTGAGACACAGCAATTTCCATGTGGGAGAAGGGCTGATAAGTTTTAACCTATCCTCTTTTGACTTAAAGAAGCCTTCAATGCTTTTATTATACCCTCCTGATTTAGCTGTTTCTGTTGAAAGGGCAGGCTCTGACCTCCTACGAGTGCTGTAAACAAGCTGCATGCAGGATTTTAAAGATGCTCCCAGTTTGGGAGCATGTACGAAATCCATGTCAGCTGCTTGATTTACCTGTAACTTCAACGCATGAAAACCAGCCCCAGACTGTCAGAAATGGCTCAGTTTCAAATATTAAAGTGAGATGAAAAACTAGCAATGAAGCATTTTTTTCTGCACCTTTGAATTGACTATTGATCTCACTGACTGTAGTGAAGGAGGTGCCAGCACTGAAAGCTGGTTATGGAGAAACACCTGCTTAGAGAGACAAGAATATTCCTCTGTCCCTCCTTGCTTCATTAACACTTCACTGAACTCAGCTGGGACAAGAGCCTCCAGAGCCCACTTCTCTTGGAAAAAATGTTGCCTTTCAGAACCTGACATTTCCCAGCTGGAACTGGATCTGTTTCTATGAAATTCAAAAAGCAAGTGTAGCTCACGGCTATTAAAGCATAATTTTTTTGATGTGCATCCATCATTCAAGTTGGTGACCTAATCCCTGTAAAGTCAAGGGGAGAGAAGAAAAGAAGACAATTCACAGACCCTAAAAGACCCACACATCTGCTCAGAATTCTTCCACAATGCTCACTGCACAATGGGTTAAAATGTGAAGTGTTTGCAGGAAGAATTTGACAAATAATATAAAGTAAGGAAGACCTGAGAAAACTGTGACCTCTTCCACAGACAGTTTCCAAAGAAATGAACAGAAAAAGAAACATCCATTTACATAATTTAGAAATAATTACTTTTTCAGTTCTCTTTTCTGTCCATACACTGCCAGGGAGGGACATGCCATAACCACAGCCATATGTTTTTTTCTCTTGTTTAATGTTTTTATCTCCTGCGTTCTTCAGAAGTGTTGTCAGTTTTGCAACCAGTGCAAGTAGGCACTTCTCACTGAGTTCAGCTATGTGATTTACACCAGCGAGGACCTCCAGCTCTGCTTCTCTGTCTTTTTAATTCATCAACTTGCATAAAGCATTAGTTGACGCACATGCACAACCCCCTGAATTATGCACCAGGGTAAGTAAAAGTTACCTGATTAGGCTCCCTGAATCAGGTTTTTGATATAACTTTAGTTACAGACTGTCTTTTCATTTCCTAAGTGTCATTCAGGCCGACAGCACTGGTTGCCACCTGGCCACAGAGAAGCACAAGGAGCCTGGGTTCAAACCTGTACGATGCTGGCACATCAAGCTGCATTCAGCTGAGCTCCAGATGTACTTCACCTACAACCTTTGGTTCCCTTCCTCCTCACTAGGGTGCGTAAAACCTCCTAATAAACATCACTACAAGAAATAGGTCTTTTATCTAACCCTCTTGAGGGAGTTATACACTTCTGGGAGCCTCTGAAAACAGCCTGTCCTATGAACCTGCAGTAACAAGGAAACCACAGACAGCAGAGGACTAGAGATTCGTGTTCATAAATTGTCAGGCCAGAAGGAGAAGCTACACTAAGGAGGCAAAGCCCTGCTTAGGTCAGATAACCATCCCTGTTGCTAAGCTATCCATGTAATGAGCCCACTCATCAACACATTTGCCAGAAAAGCACTAAATCACCCCTATCTGCCCCCATCCCTCCTGCATTACCTTAGGTGATATTGCTCGGGGAAGAGGATCACTGGATTAACAGGTTATAAAACCAGGAGCTGCTGGGAGAAACTGAAATACAAAGCTGAGCTCCAGACCCTGAGTTGCAGGTGAAGACTCCTCATTGAGCTAGGGCAGTTTCAAGATCTCTTGAAGCTACACTGCTTTTTTTTTTTAATGTCAGCGTATCTCAGAGCTATTTTAAATTGGAGTCTGCCAAAACCTCCAAGGGGCCATTATGACAGAGATCACCAATGAATAAAGATTTCTGGTATGTCCCCTTTATAATATTTGCTGCAGGGTTGTAGGATGAAAATTAAGGACACTATCTCCTTAAAGCTCTTCCACATTTTCTGACTTTTCAGATAGTATTTCTCTACTCCAAATCCCTTTATCATTTTATTTCATTTCCCCTGGCTCCTTCCCTTGGCCTCACCCCTGGTTTGTTCTACAGTTTGCTTCCTTCCCTTCTCATGCTGCCCTCAGCAGCTCCATTTCTCTCTGAAAGCCCTCTCCAGTACTAGATTTCAGCTTTGCCTGGTATGCTTCAGGCCACTGTCAGCTTTCCTCACACTCAAGACTCATCTTTCTTCCCATTCCCCATGTCTTTCTCCCTCCCCCAGCAAGTGCCATGAGCTGCTATGAATTTTCACATAGATTTACTTCTCTCATGAGCTTCTTCAACACTTGACCTGCAGTTCCTTTCAGTTTAGCCCTAATTAGTTTCAACAACCTGTATTTCCTCTTCCCATACTATATGCGCCATCAGATGTCCACTTCACCCATCAGAACTATTTGTCCTCCAAATCCTTTTTTGTTTCATTTTCTGTAGTGATCTTCAAAATTATCAGTCTTCTTGAAACACTTCTTAAAGTCCTGCTGTCTCCTGTAACTTCAGTTTTCTTTAATGAATAGGTTGGTGCTGATATAAACCTTTAATTTACCTCTACTATTCATGTTTCAGCGGCCTCAGTTCTATTCTATTCTATTTCCAGTGAGAAGTTATATTCTGAAACACGTACTCTATTTGCATATTTCTTCAAATGTAGTATCTCAGCTGTAAAGCCAAGCATGTTTTCCTCTTCCCTTTTAAATCAGAGAAACTTTCACTTTCATTCCCTGTCCCATGATCTGAAAGTACTCTCTCCTTTTCTCACTTTTCTTATCACTGCTAGTCTGAATATAGATGTCCTAGTAGGAAGTTGCCTCAACAGACACCAAATGAGACAGAAGTCACACCAGCAAAATAAGAAAATTAAGCAGACCAAGCCCGCTTAGTTAGAAACATTTAAAAACCCACAACAACAAAAACCCAAATAAACAAACAAACAAAATCCCAAAAACCAAAACCACTAAATGACAAAAATACCCAAGGGATTCCACTTGCCTCATCTATCTTAGCTCTTCTTGAAGCCCTCTTTTGGTTGCGGTGGCAAAATATCTTAGAGTAGTTTCCCAAAGGTCAACACAACGCTGCAGAAATATTTCCTTTCCTTCCTTCAGTAGATTTATTTTATCAACCATTGTTCTCTGCCTCAGTAGAATAGCCTCATCTCTTTTCTCTATTTAGCTCTTGTGGGGCTGAATCCTGCAGCAGCAGTCCCAGTGAAGTCGGTGGGAGTGCTGACTCTGTAAGAACCAGATGTGTCCCACTGAATAATTATCCAGGGCTGAATGAGCTCCCAGAAGTTGTGTGTTAAGACAAGCAACCACATTGAGAGGTTGTTAACCAAAGCAGGAGTCCCACTAAAACAACTTTCCCCACTGCGTCCCAATAATGCCCTCACTGACCTCTTCAAATAAATGTTTCCACTAAAAAACCCCAAACAGATAGAGATAAGATTTCAACAAAGAGAAATGGTATTATTAAAAAAGAGATTGGAGCACTAAACCTTCCCCAGCTGTAAGTCAATTTGATCTTTAAACAGAGGTCATCTCTGTTTTTTCCGCGTTTTTTCTGTGTTTTTTCTGTAGAAACACATGCAAACCTTCCCAGTAGAAATGCACTTTCTGAAGTTTTAATAAAAGTATGCCAGAGCCACAGGAAGGTGGAGGTCTTATTACTATTGAGGAGTATTCAGTTATCACAGGATTTAGCAATTTAACTACTAAAGTAGTATCTTATTGACATATAGTTGCTGCCTTATTGCTGCCAATTTTCTAGCTTATCTTCCACATTTTTCTTTCCAGCCACTGCAGACATATTCTGTGTGAAAAATAGGGGAAGAAATTGTTCTCCAGGTGAAATCAGTGAAGACTTAGTGTCTTATTTTAATAAGTATTTAAAATTTACAATCAAGTGTTAAAGGCAGTCTTCAAATTTTAAAGTACTCTTTCTGGTAAAAATTAGCATGAACTATGCAAAACCTGAAACAGTCAGAAAGTGTTTCAAAGACACTGTGCCTAACATCTCAGTGATGATGGTGAACTCAGTGGTAGAGAAGGGTACCATTCACCTCTTTTTTTTCCCTAGTTCTTTTAGGAGATGAAAAACAACAACCCAGAAGAAGAACTCTGTGCCACTGGTGGGATAGAGGAGAATATGGAGAGAGAGACAAAATTCTGGAGGCTCATTCAAGGAACAAAATCCCTTTTGTAGCCTTTCTGGCCAGGACCCACTGTTTCCCAGGGGTTGAACATTGGTGCACTACACTTTTGCTCAGGGAAGAGGAACTTTATAGCTTTTTCCAAGGAAGAGAAAGAGAGCAAAAAATATAGTGCTTATTAAAAGCACTGTTTCCTGAAGAAGTCTGCTTGCAAATTAATGTTTTTGGGTCTCTGACTTGCCACCCTGAATCCAACTGGATCTTGTACTGCAAACCAGAGATTCTTCCACAGCTTTAGTTAAGCTGATGTAACAAATCCATGTTGTCAGAAGATCCACATGGCAAAGGGATAAAGATTTTTTTTTTCCTTTCCACTCAACTGGGTTTTTTTTGATTTCTGTCTTTCCTGCAAAGCCCATAAGGTGTATGGGTCTGAGCCTGCCATGGGTTCTGACTCAGCTTCAGCCATGTACATTGGATTCATTAAACACAAATATTTAAGCAAGTAGAAGACATCTCCAGAAAGTCAATGGGACATTTTGCACCATCAATTACCCTGCCATTGTCAACTGACTGGCACTCTGTAATTGCACTTGGATTAAAACTTACAGGAGCTTTTCGATTTTGGTTTTGTTTTTTTTTTCCAAAAATCTCCATAAAGAAGATAAAAAGGTAAAAAATAACCAGAGCCAACTGTGCAGGGAGACTCAAATTAGTTCTGGTGATGACAAACCCAGGAGTGTCAGGTACTGCAGTGGAAGGGAGCAGGAGGTCGTCTTCTCCCATCTCTAACACAGTGCCCCAGTGAAACTCGTAGTGGGACAGGTGAGTTAAAACTGGAGCTTGGATTTCAGATGAGACATTATTGATCCTGCTCTGGCTTACCTTGAAAGCAGGGGCTAAGAGTCACACCACCACAGAGATATGGCTCAGCATGGAAGAGTAAGGCTTTGATGTTATCCTGATCAAAGTGGCATCCCAGCCACGGGAAGCAGGGGAAAAGGTTGGACTCGATGATCTTGGAGGTCTTTCCCAACCTAAATGATTTAGTGTGGTTCTGTGTAGGGGGAAGGCTGGCTGGCTCTTGGGAGTGGTCATGACCCAGGTTCATTCTCCAACCTCTTTCTGGGGCAGGCTGGTATAACCCAGCCCTTCATATGTCAGTGACCGGGGGAGAGCACTATAAATACAGAACATCAAAATGTCATTTGCACAGTCACTTTAAACAGATACGTCCTAGCACTCCCTTCCTCCTGTGCAGGAAAGATAATAATCTGTTAAACTTTCTCCTAGAACTGTATTTTAGCATTTTAATTACAGACCCAAGGCGCGCACTGAACACACTCTCACTAAAGGGCACGCCTCACTAAAGTCGACTCATGGTGCTGCCGTGACCCAGCAAGGTCAGCGCCTGCCAGGAGTGCCCAGCGAGGCCCTGGCCGCGGGCCCGGGCACGGGCGGAGGGCCCGCACCGCGCGGGAGGCCGCGGCCGCGGCCGGGCAGGCAGGGAGGCAGGGAAGGAGCCAGGGAAGGGAGGGAGCGCTGCCACTGACCCACACCACGGGACAGCAGAGCGACTGAAATGCAATTACTGCTTCTGATGGAGGGCTGCTGGCGGTGCTGTGGCTGGCCCTGGGTGCCCCGGGGAAGGCCGAGCCTTTCCCCCTCCCTTGAGCACTGTCTCCCTCTGCTGTCCTGCCGCAGCTCTGCGCTGGGGCGACGCAAGGTGACCTCTGAGGGACAACCCAAGCACAGAACTTGGACAAACGCCTTGAAAAATTTTTGCTTGACGCTATTGAGTTTCACAAGGAACACTTTGATGGCTGGAAGTATCAGTCCCAAGGACTGAGGCTTCACAGTGGAAAATACATGAATAAAGAACAGATGGGAAATGCATTTTCTCCTTACGGAGCTGCCCAATCAGGTTTGCATTGCTAGTAAGAAGTAATAACTAGTAGCAGCTTCTTCTCAGAGAGAGAAGTAACGTGAATTTCTAAGCAGCAGAGGTTCTCTGAAGAGAGTGGAATATGAAAAATGTTCTCAGCTTTTCCTTTTTGATGGGAGGAAAACATGGGGTAAACCTCAGACTGAGGTTGGGGCAGCCTTTGCATGTCCCTATATCCACATATAATATATCAAGATTCAGAAGGCTGGTTCTGAAGATAGCCCATGAGGTGTGTAGGACTGGATAGCACCTCTGAGAAACCTGAAAGCTGGAATAAAATCAGCCATGTTCATTGGCACAGATGATTTGAGCTTGGTGATCTTTATCCCTTTCAGACAGCATGTGATCAGCCTCTCCAACAGGCTCTGGGCTCTTCTTTGTTCGCAGATCAGCAGAACTTCTAAGCCAGTCTCAGTTCTGAAAGGTAAAGTGCCAATACACTTAGGATTTCGGTTTAATTGGTATTTTTCCAATGTTTTCAGGAGAAAATCCAAAAGTTCTTTTCCTTCCATAAACCCATAATAAGTATAATATTCTTGAAGCATTAAGGTGAGCTCACAGTATGTTTGCAGTGTCAATAGCTATTTTTTTGTTCTCCATGAATGAGCCATGACAATACTGTCCTGTGTGATAAAATACGTATTAAATCATGGATTGCAAGTGTGATCCTACAGTCTCAGTGGTTTGCTTTTCCAAACACAAGATAACAATTTGCTGAGTGAGCTGCATTGAGTTCCTGCAGGCACTGTATTAAGTTCTACTGTGATTTAACCAGGGCCAAAATTTGCTCTTATTTGGTTGTGGTCTTTCAGCAGTCAGTGTATGCACGAAGGCACGTTTTGCCTCTTTCTATTTAATGTACACATTACAGTTCAAGTCCTTTTAAATGCACTTAGTGTGAGACACACTGAATGATATTTTATTTACACTAGTAGTGGGAAAGGTGTTGAAATTTTCATTATTCCAGTTTTTAATAGTGCTGAAATAGGAATGTCATGTTTCTCAGTCAGCACCATTTTTTTTTTCCCTGTGACCTCTAAGTAGAAGTAATTTGCTCCATACAAATTAGGACAGAGACTGGAGGAGAGGTTCAGCATCATTCTGTAGCTCTATGCAGTGCCTCGTGCATCCAATTAACTAATGAAATCCGAATGAAGGTGGGGGGGGAAGTAAAAATCTTTCTTTCCTCGTAACATTCCCAGTTTGCAGCAGACAAGAGTGTGGCTAACAACCCTCTTGGAGTTACCATGTAAAGTAATAAACCAGGCTGCAGTGTCAGACTAGAGAGAAACCTGACCCACAGACATTAATCTGGGTGTATGGGTCCAGGAGAACAAGGAGTTTTCAAAATCCTCTGCCTTGTTATGGATCCCCATGGCTCCTTGGCAGAAGTCCAGACCCATGCATTAGCCATCTCAGAAACAGCTTCCTCAGGTTTCCAGTGCCCAAATAACCTGATAATATTGTGCTCTTTCTGGCACTAAAAAGCCTTCCCTAAAATTATATGTCTTTTAATTCAGGTATTGGTTGACTGGTTTAGCAATTCTGCTTTTACCTCAGCCTGCACATAATTCCAGAAAACTATAAACCAAGAACAGAAGGGCAACAATTACACTGTGTCCCTGATAGACACGGACCCAACATCCACACATTCCCAAATTAGTATACTAATGATGTTACTGCTTTAATTAACCATGCTACTGTGCCTGTACTGGACTCTTTCCCAAGAACTGTTCAGGTTACTGCAGAAGGCAAGGACACTGATTTTCCTTTAATGCCTTTTTTTTTTTTTTTCACCCTTTATTGACAGGACTGCCAAGTTCACAGAAGAATCAATAGCCAAGGATATTCACATAGGATAAGATTTACAAAGCATGTTTCACAGACAGTAACAACTGGGACCTCGGAGCACTTACTGGAACCAACAAAATGACAACTGATATGTCCTCCAGTGAATCTATGTTAAGACGTTCTGTCTGCAGTAATTAAAAACTAGGTAATGTCACCTGTGTGAAAAGCCCACCATAAAATCAGCTCCACTTAGGAGTGTAACTTGACATGTTGACTTTTTCCATCAGCAGCTCTGTCCTCTAAGCCAGCCTCTGGCCCTGCTATGCTGAGTAGCACCTTCCTTAACTCATATCAGCCAAAGTAATACACTCTTGAGATCCCTCTTATTTTTCCTACCATCTCTTTCCTTCAGTATTATGTGTGGGATGGTCTGGTAACTCGTTAATTACACCTGAGCAAATTACCCCTCAGTGAACACACAATATATTTTTTCACACAGTTCTTTTTGTCATACATAGATTTTGGAGCAATTATATTTCTCTTTCAATTCTTTGAGCTTATTTAGGCAAAGTGATCTTGTGCCAGTAAAATACTCATGTTTTCTGTTGTGTACTTTTAGCTGCTCAGGACCTAGATATCATTAAGCACAAGGATTTCCTGGGTATTCATGGTGTACAGTATAAATTAAACTGATTCTACTTCTTCCTATACTCCAGAAATACCTAAGCTTCTAGCAAAATCATGACACACACACACAGAGCCTGAAACAAGTCTTTTCCATGCTTTTTCTCGTACACGTATTTGTACTGACTGCATGCAGCAACTTTTATCCAGAGAAATAATGAAGGGGAAAAAAAAGGAACTAACCTTATCATAGGTTATTGCATGTAGGAAGTATTATAAATATTATTAATTGCTTGGCTCTCTTCCTTCTCTGTCATATTTCCCTCAGGTCTCTGTTCCATGCTCAAGGCCATTATTTGATGGGGGAGGTATAAAGTCATAACAGGCTGATGTAAATTTCCTTTGAGATGCCTTATATATCACAGATTCCACGAGGGAGATGAAACAGCAATTTTGTTCTTGCTCATAAGTAAGGGTGGAAGAAATGCTTCTTGTGAAGAGAACTAAACTCATGCCTATTCTCTAGCTGAGGCCAGTATAGTGTATTATTCTTCAGGTAAATCTTTGATAACACTTATTGCCTTTTGCAGGTGAATCTTTGATAACACTTACTGCCTTTTCCAAGACCCCTTCTCTAAGGAGGACTTGCAATTCTGAGGAGGAAATTAACAACTCCAAAACTGAGGGAGATAAAGAACATGTCTATATCAAGACTCTTAGACATGGCCCATCAGCTGAATTTTATGTTCCTGATAAATTAAAATCAGAAACTTATTACAGAAAATGAAACAGGAAAGTAGTTCAGGCAGTCACTTTTTAAGATCATCATCAGCCTCTGAACAGCTGAGAAGCCTTTTATCTATCTCCTGTAGATACCTGGGTTGCTGGCTTGAAAAGATGCAGAACTAATACTCTGACAGGGTTGGTGTCAGGGCTTTCCTGAGCATGCCAAGAAAGCCACTTATTGACCTTAAAAAGCTTAATTAAGCTGGGCAAATGATGATAAAAACCGGGGGAGAATACTCATTTCACAAATATTATAATGGGTCCACCAGGGAAATAAGATAGCACTTAGGTGTGCATGTTCCATGTCCAGTATCCATTTCATCTCCACACACTGCCTTTAGAAATCAGCTATTATTTAAGATGCCAGATGACCTTTTAATAAAACACCAGTGAAGTGACATTTTAAGATATTTCCAACTTAACCACAGTCCTTAGCTTTTGACCAGCAGCACGTTTGTGCAGTTCAACTGGTAATCTGATTTTTTCTTCCCAAGGCATTTTACCATCCACATGAGCAACAGAACAGAATGTGTGCAGATGCCAGTTTTTGCAAGTCTGCTGTAGACAAGGGAGGCACAGTGCTTCTTTACACCATTCAAGGTTCTATTCCAGAAAGGATTTAGGCTTTGATTCCCTTGAAACTGTCACAATTATGTTTTCAGATGAGCCAGCTCAGTTAAATAAACTGGAAGGGGTAAATGACAGTGGTTTTCCTACAGCTGTCTTCTAAACTGGGTGATGAGTAGCACTTTTGCTACATCAACAAATGCCATTAAAATCACAAAGCACAGCACAAGAGGACAAGAATTTGCTGAAATCCAGCTCCTGTTCACACGTGGACAAGAAGGTGCTTTTACACGCAGGTTTTGATCACAGCAGTTTAATCAGTAAGGCAGCAATATCTTTGCTCAACTAAAGCTATCTGACTTCTGATGGGAAGGATTGTTACCTATTCAACAAAGACAGAAATAATCACAGTGTTTCGCTGTCAAAATCAGTGGCAGCACTTTATAAGGAGAGCAAATCTAAGGATGAGAATGGGTGTCAAAATCTAAGTGGGCAGTATCAGCTGAAAAGTAGGAGGGAGAGGAACTACACAGTCATTTAAAATAGAGAGAGCATCAGGGATTGATGAGGAATGAGTTGAAGAGCCAGGAAAGTGTCTCTAGCAGAAGTTGGCAAAGCTGATAATTGAAGTCAAGAAGATAAAATATAGATGTATGTTTCCTGGAGAATGGGTTTCCCAGAATTTTGTGTGCTATTGATTTTTTGTTCACTTAAGTGACATATTTGGTTTTCAAACCTGCTTTCACTGACACTCTGTAGTGGTAAAACCAGAACTGGCTTTAAAAAAAGAAAAAAAAAAAAAAAAGAAGGAAAAAAACAGGAAAAAAAGCAGCAATGCTCTCAAATGTGACAGTAAAATGGACCTGAACAGTCAGAAACAGCCAACGTTGTAGATATTCTTAAAATTTCAAGGGTCAGGTTATGCCAACACATTTAATCCTATTAATTTCAGTGGAAGTCTTCACTGATAAAGATACTAATCAGTAAAACTATGGAGAACAGCAACCAGCCCTTAAAGGGAATGGCATCACTGTAAGAGTTCTATTTTTCTGGGTCTATCGCAGGGTCATTGTAACAGTTCTAACACATTTATCTTTCTTGGCATATAACATGTTTTAAATTACTTTACCTTCCATTATCGAGGCCTTAACCCTATATATTTGGAATCTCAAAATTTATCTTTCATGCTAAACATGTTTTGCTGCTTGATGCTGAACTGTAGAGGACTATTGTATCTCTGTCTTCGAGACATACTTTCAAAATGCTGATAATATTGTCTGATAAGACTGTCATATTTAATTACCAGGCTAGCAGTTATGAAGACATTGGTATCTGATTCCCCTAGGTCTACAAATACATGACCATAATGTTGCAAACAGCTGTCCATCAACAGCTCTGCTTATCAACATCGATGTGGAAGGGTTTAAATGTCTTCTCCCAGTGCTTCTGAGCTAATATTCTCTGCTGCATTTTCTGCGGCACACGAGACTGGTCTATCTGCCAATCCACGCTCTAATCTCAGTGAGACCAGAGGGGAAAAAAGCCAACAAAACTTACTGCACTGTCTTTAGAAAGATAGTGAAGGTCAGACTAATCAATCTCGAATAAAAATGACACTACATGAAAATTCCCATTTTACTTGAGTCCATATTAATTCCTCGCTATCAGAACAGTGATGTCCTGCTTCACAAAGCGAGTTTTTGGGACAGTACTTGCAGCTTTTCTATAATCAGCTTCTGAAATTTCCCCCTAGTTTATTCAGCGCCTGTACTCATTCATCCCATTCCGTACAAAATGCTGCATTCCTTGCAGTGTCACACGGCATCATCTATTTCAGTCGCATTGCTAACAACATTTCCTCCTGTTTTGGAATCCATGTAAGTATAAAGTCATGCAGGAGTATGATCCTGTTGGTGTATAACAGCCAGGCAGCCCACAGCTCCTCATACTTTCAGTAAAATAGCTACTCAGAACAGTAACAAGATCAATTCCTTTAAACATGCATTTAAAAAACTGCTACATTTTTACAGCTAACTCTTAGCTGGTGTGAATTAGCAAGGATTGATTGACTTTGCGTTAATTCAACCCTCATTGGCCTTAATATAATGATGCTAAGTGGGGGCTGACCCCGAGCAGTTGATCCTCTGGAAGCCACAGAACCACACTAGAAAAAGGACAGCACTCGGAAAGACTTTAAGTTTGAAAAAACAAAGGCACAGCAGCAGGCTGGAGAGAGGACTGCTCAGCGGGATGGCCAGAACAGAATTTACCTCTTAGGTTGCAGCAGAGTTCATATCAGAAACACTACAAGGTGCACCCCAGAGCAAGGCTTTCAATAAAGACCTGCTTAGGTTCAAGTGAATCCAACCACCAGGAACCAAGCCTGTGAGAATCAGGCTCTGGAGTTTTACCCCCTGCAGATTTGCCTCTTACATTACCTTTTCATTATTTGTTTTGGTCAATAAAATTTAGCTCACGTTAGTTACCATGAAAAACAGCCTTCCATTTGAATTCTTCCTTTGGATTGTTTGAAACATCCCTGCGGGTGTAACACAGCTTCTACCCCTGTTAGAGTTGTTACAAAACTCTTTCCCATTTTCAGCATTTTTAGTGTGTTTTGAAATCTATTTCTGTAGTAACACTGAAGTCCTGGCTTGGAAATTTATGAAGAGCTTCCTTAAAATTCAGATAAATTATGAGCTGTCAGTGTCAATCTTGAGTGTAATCTTATCAAAAAACTTGAGGTTAATTAGGAAGGATCTCATCCTTCTAAATCCATATAAGCTTAACATAATAATTGAGAGTTGAGATCAATTACTCATGGTGTGTCAAGGGTATGAACTTATATGGTAATGATTGAGTGCTTGGCCTGAATGCTCAAAAGTCAAGGTCAGGAAGCACACCAAATGCACATTTAAAATTTCTTGAAGTCAGAAGTGGTGGGGAAAGGAAAGGATTGAAAATCTTGTGTGTACATAGCTAAGGTGCATACTGATGTGAAACCCAGAGGCCAAATTCAAAAAAATTGAAAAAGTAAATACAGGGAGAGGCTGGGAATGACTGCATCTGAAAATGGGATTGGTAAAAGTTTGGAAACATTTCCATGGAGCAGTTCAGAAGCTCCATTTCAAGAACACACATCTAGTTTTCTCAGTGGGTTAGCAACTTTAGCTAAGGTAAAAGTAAGGCCCTCTGTCCCACGCAGTGTATGACACTTTCTTTGTGTCACAGACTCACCTTAACGTGACTCTGACAGTCTCTTGCAAGCACAGTCTTCATAACATTCTCCAGTCCTCTGGAAACACACTGCCACTCTTACTTTAATCACTTCAAGACAAGGAGAAAACAAAAGTCCTAGGGCTGTCCTGTTCACCCTGGGAGGCAACAGTGAAAAATCCCAAAAGAAGATTGGCCTTGTTTCTCTTTCTTTTTGTTTTTTTTTTCCTTTTCTTTTAGAGAAACCCACAGCTAAAAACATAGTATTGGCAATACTCTTGAAGGAGCTGCCTCTCAAGTGAACCACTGAAACAGAGTGGACTGGATTTTGTTTAGATGTGCATGAGATATGCATGAGTGTATCTCTCTCATTGCACTAGAAGTCTAGAATAAAATGTTCAAGAAGAGGATGCAAAGTTACAGTAAATTACTTACAGCCTTGGATTGCAGCTGCCTAAAGCAGGCTCTGTGGGCTTACTCTGTATGTCAGAGGGGGTATGGACTTGCAGAGAGTTCATCCCAAACCTCTCAGATGCTGTGGCATTCGTAGTTTGTGCATAAATCCCCCCGTGCTGAAAATGGGATGGTCTCACTGTGAGACTGAGAGACTAAACACACGGGGAGGATCTCCCAGCTGATACAAGGCTGTGTACAGTGAAAGATTAGAATCAGACCTGAGCAAGCCGGCTCGGTCACCAGGAGCGATGTAAACGTGTTAACGCAGCGTTCCACCGTGCTGGTTTGCACAGTCGGCAAATCCCCGTTCTGCAGAGAGCTGCCAGGCAGGGCTGAGCATTCCTGGTCCCAGGCTGGCCCAGTGAGGTGCCCCATCCCTCCAAGGTGGCTGTGCAATGCTGGCACAGGCTTTAAAGAGCATGGAGCTCCAGGTCTGCAGCATGTGGGTACCGTACGGCAGCATGTGTACACGTGAACATTTCAAACATTTCTGCAGTCATGCCCAACACTTGTGCACAAGGGAGCATTCCCTGGAAGTTAGGGCTTCTCCCCCAGTGTGCTGACAAAACCTGTGCCACCTGAGGCCACCACCCTGGAGAGTGTTATGGCTACAGCCGGTTCAGCAGCTCTTATTATGTGTGTAGGCTACTACAGCTAAATCTTTTTGTTAGCTACGCTGACTTCCACACTGCACAGCATGAGCTGAGGATGCCACATAGGAACCCAGGACTGCAGACTTGAGACTTCATTCCAGCTGTGCTGATGCAGCTCCTGGCTCTGTGTTCCCACGTGTGGCAGAGGTTTCCCTTTGTGTCTGCCGTCAGCCAGGAATGCACAGTGGTGGCACAGCTGGTGCCATGTAATTTGTCAAGCACAGTTACTCCATCATGTGTTTGCACTGCAGGCAGTGTGGAGAACAAAGGAAAACTGCACTGGGAGGAAAGTGGTACAAGCTTGAGAACAGGAATCAGGGGTGAATGAGGAAAGGTAAGAAATTAAGAACACCATGTCAGAAAAGTGATGGAGGTAAGAGATGAAAACTTCCTGGCAAGTGCATGAGCCCACTCTGAAGCAATACCCAAGGAGCTCTCCATCACTAGAGGTTTTCTTTCTGTTTCTTTTTGCCCTACAAATTTAATCACGGCATTCAATTCCTGTCTTCATTTCCAAATCCATTACTTGAAGCGATATAAACACTTACATACTTACAACAATGCAAACTCAGATGAGGCAAAGCTCTAAAAGCCTTTTTGGAAATTCAGACAATAAATTTATCAGGCTGCTGTGTGAAGGCTTTTTTGAGAGTCTATATCCTGCTGGTATCATTACAAATCCTTAGTTTCTAGCTTGGCTGGCTGAAGATCTCAAGCAGGTATTTATTGATACGCTACCCAGAGACCCAGATTACTCTGCAGAGTAACTGAATTTCCTGAGCAGTCAGCTACCACATATAACATTGTTATGCATATCCTTTGCAATTAGGCTGAATCTTTAGTGATCACCTGTGGCTCAGTGTCCTTTTTGTCAGTTCCTCAAAGTCAGAAGGTGTATTTTTGTCATGTACTAGCTCCACAGTTGCCTGCCACAAGCCTGCAGCTTGATAAGTTATTTAAAGCCTGCAAAATGGTTTTTGAATGCTGTCCCATGCTAATGTTTGATAACCACAGTTGTCATGACTACTCAGCCCCTTTGTGGGGGCTGTGTTGGGCAGCTATTGCGATGATTCCCTGGCATTTTCCCTAAACATCAGTGTCCCTTCCTCAAAGGCTTCTTCTATGGTCCCTGGGACATGAGGCACAGAGGCAATTTTGCCATCCAATGGAGGAGACACTGCAATGCCAATTCCAAGCTGACTGCTGTGCCTGCCCGTGAGGCTCCTGTGGCAAAGGCAAGGGGCTAAAGGGCATTTTCCTGGCAGCAACACTTTGCAAAGTCCCTGGGCCCCACAGAGAGCCAAAACACCATCTCCAGCAGCTCCGACCAGTCCCACCTGCCATGTTTAGCACATGGACTACTGGAACCAGAGGGTGATCATGGCACATCTCTTGCCATTCACTCTGGGGGTATGTGCCAGTATGTGCAAGTGAGTCAAGTTAGAAGCCTACAGTGTGAGGCTTGCCTTGTAGAGAGAGATCCCTTCTTCCTTAAATAAAATCAGTTACAAAACAGTCACAACCTTTCCCCATGTTCATTCCCCAGCTTTTATTCCCATCATTTCAGAAACTAAGCCACGTAACTCACCCCACAAATCCTTTCTGGCTTCCAGAGACAGAGCACAGAGCCTTAAGTTCAAGATGAATATTTTGATGCTAGAAGTAACAGCAGAACTGTGCTCCATTTTGTTGCCTCTAGAGAGGGTTTTGACACTAACTTAATAGTGGTTGACTCACAAATCAAAGACTGTCTTTGAGAAAACTTTCTGCGAGGTTGATAGACAGCTAGCATACTCTAAGGCATTTTCTTCTGCATTACTTGGCAGGAAGCCTGAGACAATTTGAACAACACTGTGCAGAACGTGCCCAGCTCAGCCAAAACTCATTAAGGGCCTTGTCTTCTCTTGTGCACTTTGTGAAGCACATTACTGCACCCCTGATGGGCAGCAGTTATGCTAAGATAAAAGATCACCAAATACCTTTAATGTACCAGTCAAATTGCATTTCTCAGTTGTGTATACACTGGTAAATGTTCTGCTGCTTTACCAGATGAAGGATGAAGATGTAATGGCTGCTCTCCAGCTACTGAGCTTGGTTAAGGAATTGCTCAGAAAGAGGCTTCATGGGATGATAATCTCAGCAAAATGTAAGACAGTTGCTGAAAGATGCTCAAGTTCATGACTGCATTAACTCTGGTTGCTATTGAAAGACTCCTCCCTGGTGAACAATGTAAGACACATGCATCTTTGATCACTTTGAAATATATTTTTAAAGAGTTGCTCTGGATTTTGCCTTGGGAGTTTCGCTGATTTGTGAGGCAATCACTTTAGTTAGAACTCCATTCACAGTGAGCATGAGAGCACAGCTGACTCACAGCACTACAGACTGAAGGGAGAATTCAGTGCTGCACTTCTGCTAAACTGAGTGTTACAAATACCCTCTTTCCTCCTTCATGTAAGTACATGAACCCTTTCTCTCTTTTTCAGCTGGTGGGAGTGTTCAGCCAGGGTGATATTTGCTGTCTGGTTTCCTTGGTTTAACATTGCCAAACAACAACTGCCACCACCCTACTTTCAGATGTTTACAGAAGTAAACTTCCCTATGGCAGCCAGTTCATGACAGAGGCCTTTAGCAGAAACAGCCTTTTGATAAAGGGTAGATGCCAGATCTTGGCATGATAATTTGATCTCTTTCTAACTGCAAGACATAAAGGAAAAAACACTTCCTGAACTAAAAGTTTGTGATACCTTCCTCTGTTTGACTTCTATGAATTGTACTAGTTTGAAAGCAAACTAGTGAGAGACTTCAAGTCAGAAATACAATTTAATAGGAAAAATAAAATAAATGCAATAGTACAAAAAGAAACAACCCACTGACAGAGTCAGAGTACAACGTGACCCCCTGGCGGTCAGGGGGTTGGTTGCTGTCCAATCAAATGGTGGCTGCAGTCCTCCTGGAGTGAGGGTTCTGTTGAAGCAGTGATTCTGTAGAAGGGTCTGGTCTTCCTCTGAAGGTCCCATGGTGGTGTAGAAGGGTCTGGTCTTCCTCTGGGAATCCAGTGGGAAAGGCTGCTTGTGGTGTTCCAAACCTTAGCTTATATCC
Source organism: Platysteira castanea (assembly GCA_013397175.1). Lineage (NCBI taxonomy): Eukaryota > Metazoa > Chordata > Aves > Passeriformes > Platysteira > Platysteira castanea. Next base: position 1,454,884 of record VYXC01005332.1, on the reverse strand, counting down.
AGGATGGAATGCCTGGTTCCTCTCTCTGGACGGAGCATCCCACAATGGGATGATGTAATTTTATCAGTCATTTGGTGAGACTAGATGTCCCATCAACAGGAGATATCCCCCTGGAGGGAGGATGGGTCATGGGAGAGATAAAGAACTCTGCCCCACCTGGTGTCAACAGCTGGCCCATTAACAGAAGATACCCCCATGAGTTTATCAGGGATGAGTCATGAAGGAGATGGGGGAGCACTGTCCCACCAGTTTTTAACAGCTTATGAGGATGATGATAGAATACATACTTTTAGGCACATCTCACATTGTAACCTAGGATAGAATGTAAAACCTAATTCAAGGTGGTGAACACTCAGCAGATATTAGTAGGGACAATAGGTCACAATATGGAGTTAAGAACGAGATGAATTTCAGAAACAGAAGTGGATGGATTTGCCTTTTTGTAAACTCTGTGCCTGCTAATACAAAGGACAAAAGAGCAGATGAACTGGAGGAGTGCAGCAGAGGGAATACAATCTGCCAGACGGATTTTCTTTACCCTCCTCACTTTTCCTATTTTCACTACTGCAAATTTGCTTTCCCCCTGCCTTCCCATCTACAGCTCAGCTGAGGTAAGAAGCCACTACGGGAACTGTCACCTTGATAACTCCAAATTCCCATTTTTCTGTTAGGAAAATAACATAGCCTGGTTCTTCACTCAGTGAATCTATACTGATTAACACTGATCATAACATTCCATAAGCACCATTCACAAACAATGATGCTGCTAGTGGCAAATAAGGAGAATAATTCAACGAGTGCTCAAATGCTGTGAAAATGACAGATGAAAGCAGCCTCTGCTTGAGGTAGCAGAGGAAATATTTTTGCCTTGACTGGCTAAATCATGAAACAGAGATACGAAAAACAGCTACAAGACATCTAAAGCAAAATCTGCCAAGAAGTGGACAAGATTCAAGATGAGTCAAGGGTATGTACAACATGAAAAGGATTTCGGCCAAATATGGGTAGCTCAAGAAGAGCCAGAAATTATGACAAAGATTTTTAAGAACAGATTTGACAAGGATCTTCAATGCACACCGCCTTCATCAGTAGCTGATAAGAGTCCTGCCAAAGCCTAGTAGTGACAGGCTTTCTTCACCCTGCAACTCAAAGGCACCTCTCTCCCAGCAGAAGGAGGCTGAGGCAAAGTGCCTATAGAGCTTATCAGGTTAATCAACCAGTTCCAAAATTAGTCAGGTTTGAAGGAAAATCAGATAGAGAAGAATCTGTTACTAAAATTGTTCTAAATTAACCAGACTAGGAAAGGAAGAGAGGAAAGGAAAGCATCATTGTTTAAATTATACAAGCATTTAGCAGGGCTTTAGACTTAAGAGACTTTCCCTGCATTAGAGTAATCAATTAACAACAGAAGGTAAAAAGAATTAGTCGGGATTAGTAGCTGCACTCACCAGGCAGTTTGGAGTTGTGCATGAAAGCAACAACAGAGATGCAGTTTAAAAATTGCACACAAGATGGCATGAGGATGCTCCACCAGAATTAACCGAGCGCTTGGTCCACCAACCCCAATGCCCTCACATGACTCTTCGGCTGGAAACACACGAGGACAGGAGCTTAAAGAATAAGCTGTTTACTCAGAGCTGTACCCTGGTTAACAAACATACATCCAGTAACATCCTGAAACTACCTTGACCTTTAACCAAGATGCTCTGTTGTGTTTGAGGGATCCAAGCTCATCTTTTGCAAGCACAGCTAACCCCAGCTTGTGTTTTGTCTATAGGCTATGAGAATGTCCTGCTGAACACAGGACTATGGGATACATTAGGCAAAGTCTTGCATGTGAACACCTTTAATTTTTATATTGCACAATTTTTAATGGTCTCATGAAATCGTTTTGCAAATCAAGTAGAGCAAAGAGGACATGAAAATAATTGACTCCTTCAGTAGGATTAAACTTGGAAAATAAAACAATGAGCATCTGCAAACACAAGTAAGTTTGTTAGAACAAGGAAAGATGCATTAACAGAGTCAGCTTTGAGTATAGATAGAGCTTCTGCCCCATGAATCCAGATCATTATGAAGATGTTAAATGGTACCAGACCCAGGACTGACCCCTGGAATACACCACTAAGGACTGGCCTCCAGGTGGACTTTGCACCACTGATTACATGAAAGAAGAATGCACCAGTGAACAAGGATAGGTATTACAGTCAGCATCGGAAAGTTGCTGATATTTAGGAAGCAATTCTGAAAGACACTTGGTTTTTCCAGTCATTATTTCTGCAAAAGACCTGAATGTATTGCCCTCAAATAGCACTTAAATCAAATGCATTAAAGGTAAACAGTGATGTCAGAATTTGTAAAAAAAAAAAAAATGAAAAGACACAAATGGATTGTGACAAAAATACTGAGTACAAGTACGTGGCTATGTGCCTTTTATCTCAGAAAATGCTAAGCTTTCAAGAGAAACAAGTATGTCCTCTATAGTTTTAGGCAGTAATAAATTTCTTGGTTATTCACCAGGTAGCCGTTTTACCCAAAAACGATTATCACTATAGTCAGATTAAATGGCAAGACTTGGAGACCTCAGGAAACATATGGATTTTATAATCAGAGCAAAAACATCAAGTGACTTATTCACATTTAATTCCCGGTAAGGGTTATAAATTTAATAGAAAAAAATAAGGTTATTAACTACAGCAACATAATTTTCCATGTGCATCAGTGAACTGTGTAAAACATCTGAAGGGAAACTTGCTACAGAGGAGATTGCAGGATAGATGGAGAAATTTTCTGTTGCCCTTGCCTACCTATCCTCTAATCACGTCTGCCTCACATCACTAAAACATAAAATAAAAGTGCTGTTATTTAATTAGTTTGGGGATATCTGTAACTGGAGATGAAGGAAAGGAAAATTTGTGGCAAGATATGTGCACCAGAAGAGTCAAGAAAGGAAGGATGAAAATGAAACCATGAGGAGAAAGCACCTTAATCTACATCATTTTTTTTCACTGCCCATAGCAACTTAAGAACACCCTGCATTTAAAAGGGTGGCTTTGTGAAATTTGGGCACCCATGACATTTGAACATCTGTGACAAGGCCAATTTATAGACCTGCCACTCCCTCCACCCTTTCCTCTGGCTCTGTTCTCACCTCCAGTCCCTATCCATTCCTTGGTTACCTGGGATGTGCTGATACATGGGCACATTTTGATCACCTTTCTGACCCAGGACAGGGCATTTCACTTGGTCCTGAGGAACTTCAGCATCACTCCCAGCTGTACTGATGGGTCCGTAATAATGCAGAGCCAGGGAAAGGCAGGGACTTGTTGAGCTCAGACTACATCTGTGAAGCTACACCATAAGCATCAACAGGCTGATCACAAACGTCTGGAAAACAAAGGGCTTCCAGATAACAGGTGTCAGCTCAGATTTAAGAGGCAACTAAAATAAGATTCAACCTAAAATCTGAACCTTGCAAATGTTGGCAGTAGACTCTCAGACATGCTGAAGCAGGAAATATTCCTGAAGACATGCAGGGACTTAGGCATCCTGCCCTGCTTCCTTTCAGGAATGCTCCACACTCCTACTTGTTCTGCCAGGAAGAGTGGGAATTAGTCCTTATTTCTCTTTGCCTTGGTTAGTTGGGCTGGAATACATCTCTGCAATGTGGGAAAGCCTTGCTCCTCCCTGGAGCAGGGATTGTAACCTCGATGATCTCAATGACAATGACATCACCACTGACCTTCACTTATTTTTAGACAGATTGTTGTCAGTCTCACTTGTCCATTTCGTACAGAATACTCTGAGATTTCCTGAGCCAAGGACAAGGTTAGGTTAACACAGCACTGGGTAGCTCTGGATGCTGATCTCTGCCCAGTGTTTGACTCAGACAGGAAAGTCCCTCTGTAAGTCAATCCCGACATGACACTGGCTGTTGCTTAACTGCCTCTGTAGCTTGAAGCACGTTTTGATACCAACCACAAATTCCTACTCCGTGAAGATTTCCTGGATTGAGAGTACGGCTGACGAATCTGTTAATCTGTACTTTGATTTCATACTTAGCTGAAGATTAGACGTTACCCAATTATTAGATTGAGAAAGGTAGCAATCCGAAACTTGGAGAAATTTCTGTATTGTACCAATCAAAACCGAATGATGAGCCAGAACTGAAACAAACTTTTCTTCAGTCACACATACGATTTGAATAAAGCTGTATTTTAGTACTTACCAAAAAGCGATGAAAATAAGTGGGACCTACTCCATTTTTGTTGGTTAAAAAGTTACCAGTTGCAGTTGGTAGGAGTTCAAGAGCACTTGTCTTGAGTCAGAATTACCTATCTAGATGTATGATTGTACAGCTCTTGAACTTGCCGTATCTCCAGAGAACATCAGCAAGAAGGAATGGGCTGGGCTCTGACTTCAGTCCATGCTGCCTGACCATGTCTTTGAGCCCCGACAAAGTGCAATGCAACTGGCTAAAGATACAGGTAATCAGCACCACAGGAACAGGAGGGGGAAAAAAGTAACATGGAAAGAGTCATACCTTAGAGCCAGCTCCCAGCAACCACTACTCTCCAAGGCTGCTCCTGAGGGAGGATGATTTATGGAACTCAGGCTTTAGGACAAAGGTATTATTGTAGGCTGTTGCCCCTTCTGTTGCATGGGAGTTTCAGTTTTCTTCTAGTTAGCCCTGTAATTTCCAAACTTTCACCTGAACTTGATTCAATTAGTCCTCCATCTCTAGCACAGAGATCCCCTCTCTTCTCACACCCTTTGCAGTCACTTAAGTACAAACTCAAAAGTCTCCCATTCCTCCCTAACAAGAACAAAGAACGCTGTGTGTATCCCTCATTTGCAATCTCTGTTCCAGTTCTTCCTCTCCAGCAGCTCCTGAAGTCTAAGAGTCAGATCTTCTGCTAATTCTCAGAAGTCAGTAGATGTTCAGAGGAAATTCCTACCTATTCCTCTTTATTCCTACATACCTCATACATGACTTCTCTGCCTAGGGAACTTGGTAAAATAGGAGCATTTGTCTGATTGCCTTCCCAGTGCTCTTTCCTAAACATCTGGCTTCTCTCCCGCTGTCCCCACCAAAGCTGTTTCTTAAGTCCTCCTTCATTTTGCTGTCCTCCTCTGAAGAGTCTTTGAAGGTCTCTTGTATTCAACTTTGCTTCTGGCTCTTGCTCCTTTTCTCTTTGGAAAGAGATAGTACAATTCCTGTCTGGAGCTATGTTCCACCCATGCCAGACTTCCCCTTGGAGTCATGCCAGTGTCAGATCTTCCACCTGCTGAGCACTGGAGCCACACAGCTCAATTCCCAGTGACTGCTCGTCATCTTTTCAGTGCTTTCTTTTAAAGAGGCCACAACATGGACTTTCTACCCTAGATCCTAGAGGATCTAAAGAAAATCCCATTAAGGGACATGGCTGGCAACTTAGGCAGAGTCTACTTGTTTGAATTAGTCACCTAGACTCAGTTAAATTCAATAGAGTGGAAAAAAGCGGTTCAGCAGCAATTCATTTCATCCAGAAATAGGTATCTAAATATGATTAGGTGATTTGAACTCTAGAAGCTCTTATTTACTACTCAGAAAGGCACTGTACAGTGGCTGGCTTAGACGAATACCTCAATACTGCAGAGGAATGAAAGGACTGGCAAAATAACCTGAAGAGAAGTTCTACCACTGTCACCAGTGTTTTGTCTTTTAGATGAGTGATCTTATTTCATACCCTTTCCTCATTCAGCTCTGCATATCCTAGCAGAGATGGCAGAAACATTTAAATTACCTTAATTGCTGAAGGAGAATAGGGACACCTTTTCCTGTAATTGTTTTTGGCCTTTTTTTCAAGTAACTCTGTACACTACCATATATGCAGCACTGTTTGAGTGCTTGCAAACACATTCCCTGCTTTACTGTACGTTTTTATAACAATCTTTACTCACCAGCAGGTGTTGTGTCAGGTGAGCATTCCAGATACCCGTCTGTGCAATGTACATTTCCAAAGCACACAAGTCAAAGGCTGAGTGCTTCCACCAGTGTGGATACACCAGGTCATGGCTAAGATGTACTGTTGTTACTTTTAAGCAAGCACGTTTAAACATGAACATGGATTACAAGGCACTTATGTAAAAGTGGCTGGTTTAAGTCTGGATGCTTTGCAAATATAAGGTTTTTACAGTGTAACTCGGTTCCCAAAGCCAGTGGAAGTTTCACCAAACACTTCTTGAATAATCAGAATTCTGACAAAACTGACCCTTGGGAGAGTAGAGAAAGAACAGGTTTGTTTAGCCTAGAGAACTGAGGACTGAGAGGTGACATGGTAACAGCTTTCTATTATGGTCAATGTTGCTATGAAAAAAGAGGGAAATAAACTTCTTATCCCTTTTGGAGAGGACAAAAATAAAGGGCTTAAATTGCACCAAGGAAATTTCAGCTCCCAGGGAAAGCCTTTTTTTCCAAGGCACATCGCCTGGGTGGGCCACTAAGTCCTCATGTTGACAGTTTTTAAGAACAGACCTGACAAAGCATTTCTCAGGGTGCTTTAAGTGGGACTGATCCAGTCTCAGGACAGAGGGAATGTCCCTTCAAGACCCTTTCCAACTCTGTTTTTTATCAATTTATAAATCACTGAGAACTAGCATTAAGTAAAATCTTCTTGGGAAATCTTACTATACTATTTATTCATATACCAGCACTGTTGTGTTTAATTAATTAGCATATTTCATCAGACAAGTATTAACCTGGCTGCAGTACAAAACAAAAACAATTGCCACAAAGGAGTCACCTGTTTGATGAACATGCAGCAATCTATGTCCATGGAGCTCAGCAACTCTCAGCCCACTTCTTTCCCTGCTGGGGATGCTCAGAGAGCACAACAAGGCTGTTAGATAAGAGATGCTGTCCCCAAGAATATATATAATCCTCAAAAACTATTATGAGATCCACTCCTGTAAAATAGCCTCCTGATTCTCTGACTGCTTCTTTATGATTTCCAAGCATCCATTTTAATTTCCATAGCAAATTTCCCTCAAGTGGAAGGCAAATACATCACACAAACCAGACTATTTACACTCATATGAATATTAGTTTGTAGTGTTCTTTGTTTCTCAGGCATCTTAGGGTTTGCAATGAGGAATTTGAAGGATAAAATAAAAATTCTTAATGCCAGGCACAGCAAAGCACTCTGAATTCAGAGTTAAATTACTCTGTGTCTTTTCTTAAGAAATGGATCACATGCAATTCAGTGACAGAAATACTGTCTCTTAACCTAATTTTATCATGCAATCAGACTGACCTCTCCTACACACAGTAATTGGGGAAAAAAGGAAGAGACTCCAACAGCCTAAACAGAAGCTACCCTAGTTTTTAATCAATAGGCCTATTCCCACTGGCTATGTATTTCAGTCCAGAACATTGTAATTAAATATAGTGATGAGCTGCATTTCTTTATGAATGAAATCACTTGCTCTCATTTATATATGTGTAGATATATATAATATAGACTATAAAGTATTTACAGCTAAAATCCAATAATGTTGAGTCTAAACAAAAAATGTAAGAAGAGAGATTTTGTAAGAAGTGTTATTTTTGAAGGAGAAAATCCCTTTCATTCACTCATGTCATGGGGTCTTCAGAATACTGGAATGATAGTAGTTTTGTTCAGACATAAAATTACATCTTATAAAAATAATACTATCAAATGCTACTTAAAATTAGATTCGGGACCCTAAGGATAATTGATGTCATCATATTCCAGCAAGTGCTCCCACTGACTCCCTGTCATCTACATACAAGACTAAGGTGAATGGGGTCCAGTCCTACATAGATATTTTGAACTTATTTTCATTTTAAATATAAAGGTTTAAAAGAATGTCTGAGCCCAAACAGAAATACTGGGAAGTACAATTACAATCTACCATTTTGCCCACAGGCAGTTTATGATATTGTAATTAGAACTACCATTGCTTAGCAATCACACACACAGAAGTAATAAAATACTTGGGAAACAACTGCATTTCTAATAAAGTTTTGCCACTTCGTGCTAATAGATAAAACTATGATTTGTCCTTAGAAATGGGATCATGAAATCCTTGTAATTTTGCTATTAA
>VYXC01005332.1:1324609-1440401 GCA_013397175.1 Platysteira castanea | reverse complement strand
AAAAAAAAAAGGAAAAATGGGGGAAAAAAAGGAAGAAGGGAAAAAAACCCCAAACAACAACGAAAAAACCCCACACCGGAATAAGACTCCACCCAAATACTAATTTTTTATCCCTAATCAAAATAGAGTTTTTCTGCAGAATTCATGAACTACAGTCATCTCTTGTGCAACTGTGTTGGAGTCAAAGGAGTCACCCTGGGAGCAGATTTGGCCCATTCTGTGGAAAACAGAACTCAAAGGGCAGGGTGACCTGTGTTGCAGCAAGAATGTAAATACAAATGATGATTTTTTTTTTTTTTTAGTGACTAAGCTGCAGAATAAGAATCTAATTTCTAGACCCATTGTTTTGTTCAATGAGGCTCAGCAACATGAGCACAAGACTTTCTTCATATTGTGTAAGAAATCAGTAGTAAACAGCACATCAAAACATGCATCATAATCTCTTTTTATCAAACTATTATTACTATTACTGTAAGATAAATGTTATTAAGTACTATTTTACGCACCTGGATCTGCAAAGTGTTTCACAAACTGGCTGAATGAACAGTAGAGCAGAAATGTCACAGCCTATTCCTAAAATGCAGCCACTTCTGTAACAAAAACCAGCAGCTGTTAACACTGCACAGCTGTACCAGACAAAACCTTGGGGCATAAAAGGAACATGATGACTCTACTTATCCAAAATTGCAAGTGAAGTGTAAGTAGGTAGAAAGCATGGTAATAATCCAAATACAGAGAGTGATATGCTGCCACTCTCTTGCCAGAAGCAGGAGATTGTACTTACAAGGACATCAGTCTTGTCCAAAACCCCTGCAGATCTTCGCCCACTACTGTCAGTGCAGTCTCCAGCTGTAAAGGGGAGGTCACAGTACTCAGCCTGCCAACTGCATCTTCTTTTTAGAGCATCTCAATCCTTCCCCAAGAGGGCTGCCTAAAACTGGTCTCTTTAAACCAGGAGTTCTCACAGGTGCTGCAGCAGGTCACAAAAATCCAACTTTCTCATGAACAAGATGTGTTTCTCATTTCCCTCTTACCACAAGCCTCTTCCTTTGTTTGTTGATTTGGATGTTTAAAGGAGATGGGACTGATGAAGACTCCTTTTTATATTTTCCAAGCTCTTTCCCTCCAAAGGAAAAAGTATTTGCTCAGAAAGAGTGACAGCACAAAGGACAGAATCTGCCATCTTCCCTCTTCATTAAATCACCTACCTCATAGTAATACAGCAAGAGATTGTGTTAAATATTGCCATGCATGTATGTACTCTGAAAGCCCCATCAATACACCATGCTTCATCCTCCAGCCAGGACTGCAGGCCCTGCTTCTGATATCTGTTGTGTCACAACAGAAAAGAAGATTCTCCAGTAAATTCAATGCCTTTAGACTATTTTTTTTAAACTGAAGAAGTATTTTTCAACCTCATTTGCAATAGCAGGCTGTTCTATAATCAAGCAAAGTTCCCATTAGCATGTGCCATCTCCAGATGCAAATTACATAACATGGTATTTTTTCTGGCTCCATTCAGACCGTGGTTGTCATGAATAACTGTCAACTGGCTCACAAGAGGAGAAAAACACAAAAGCCCAGGAATTTTTTCATCATCAGAGACACAAGCTTTCTAGATGTTCCTGCAACATGCAGTATTCCCTTAAATTCCCTCTTCTTCCCTCCCCAGCGGCCCTGAGGCCTCTGGAGAGACCCTGTCCTCTCTGCCTCACTGATGGATATCCCCATAGTGGGGGGTATATAACCATTAAGCAGACTATTAAAAAAATCTGCCTGCCATAATAACAACAAGAAGAAAGGGAAGATTTGCCTAAGATCCCAGCAATAGATGAAAATGTCCTTGGATTGTCAGGTTTCAGTGAAGAAAATGCCTTACAGCCAAAAAGAGAAAAGGGAGAAGCAAGGATGCCATGCCAGCAGGTGAGAGCAAAGGCTTTTTACTTCATGTCTCCCAGGAGCAGGATGGAAAGATATACATTTCTCAATGGGCTTTGTTCCCTTCTCCCTTGTTTATACACCTCCAGCTGACCTGATTATGTCACTGCCTCCTGAAGCTCGTTGTAACAAGTTCTCCCATTGCAATGACACTTCTGGTGAAAGCAACATTGAGCTGACCCGGGGAGCGGCAGCGGATTCCTGGAACCGGCTGTGGCTCCTGTGCCACCGTGAACTTTACAGATCAGGGTTTGCTACCCTAAAAGGAGAAAATGGCACACTCTGGGAGAAGAGGCAGGCTCGGGGTGGTCCTAGCAAAGTTTTCATGTAGTGCTTTCTATATTCTTCCTTTTCCCCTTTCTTCCTTGGGGAAGGGTGTTTACATTAGCTGTATCAGTGCTAGAAACAAAACAGGAAGCCCCTTACAGCACTAAAATTACTGTTCTTCAGGGGACAGGGTGTTTGTTTACAAAAACATCTTATAGCTCAACACAAATGCACTTTGTTAAATGCTAAATGCGGTGTGTATCCACCAGCAAAGCAAGCATGTCAAATTTACAACTGTGACTAGCAGAGACGAGAGGATTTTTTTGCTTAGGTGGTAATGTGCTTTAAAAGGAGAGTGAATCTGCATTTCTTGGGAGGGAAAGCTGGGATACAGCCAGAATTCCAGCCAAATGATGACTCCTGATGTTCTTTCACTGGCTCAGACTCTCAGCTCCTCTTTTTGATTTTGTTGGACTTTCCTTTTTACTACAATTTACCTCAATTTCCTTAAATAGTGAGAACTTACGAAACACCAGTAATTTAATTTGTTTCTTCTCTGACTTGGACAATCTGTGATGCTGGATAAATATTAATTCATTATAATCATGTATTTCCAGAACATAATAAGGTCCTTTACACAAGGAACTAAAACATATATTTCTGAGCTACTAGCAGCAATTTTTCAGTAACACAGAATTGACAAAATCTTTTCTGTACTACTTGTGACCACTGATTTTGTGGTATCCTCACCATGGTCACAGACAACTGTTTTGTGCTTTGATTTGACTTTGGTGGCAGGTCAAGAAATGGTGCTTTGGGAATAGTAATAAACATCCAAAATCCCACACATACAAACACGTATTCCTTTAGTACAGTATTCAGCAGTCCTGATGGTCCTATGGCCAGTATGGTGGGATTTTAGGCTGAGATTTTAGCATTTTATCATATGAATTAGGCTACGCACTTATGCCTTTTTTTTTTTTTTGAAATTGGTGAGACTGAAACAAACAAAATTTTTATAAAAACAAAAATCTGATCAGTTGTGATTTATTCATTTTCTATTCAATATGTCTTTATTTGAAGCCTGAAAACTTCTTTTGGTATTTGTTTTCCTGTTCACTAGCATCTCTGATTTAAACACTTGTTCTTCTGAAATAAAGTTACCTGTCTTTTGGCCCCACCCAAGGAACTGCACCAAAGAACACAAGAATAAATTTCATTATCTGGCTTTGGTTAGGCACAAGCCATGATACAAAAACATGCTTTGATCTTTATTCTGTGTAGAATAAAGAAGAAGTACCACTGCTGAGAGAAAAAAGAATAAGCAAATTATAAGAAATTTGGACATGAAGACAAAAAAGACCATTAATGGGTCCCTCCTTCTGTATAGTTCTATAGTTTATCCAATGCAGTGTAATATGCTCTCCCTTCCTGGCAAGAAAATACCATTCAAGGGAGGAAGATTCCTCTGCCAGAAGCCAGCTTAGCCAGCAAGGTCTGAAATGTAATTGGTAACCTGATTGGAATGCTCTTCTGTTAAACTGTTGGAGGTACAACCATGGCACAGAAGAGAAGAAGAAACAGGAGAGAACTTGTTTACCCTGGTGATGGCTTATGAGAAGTTCAGCTTTATAGGATGAGCTTCAATCTTAAAGTTTCCTTTGATTTGTACACCACTATCTGCTTGGCTACTTCACAAAGTTTAGGCACATATTTTTAACACCCATAGCAATGGATCAACCCCACAGACCTACTTACATGGGAAAAAACCCCAACCAAATCCAAACCTTTTCCCAACCCACCATGAAGAAAGAAGGCTTTAATAAGCATGCAGTTTGTTTTTCTAATAAAACTCCTGCTCAGCCTGCATCTCTTCACCATTGTGTCCTGTCATCCTTCATGATCAATTCCCAAATTTGATTGCAAGCAGTTTTCAGCAGGGATCATGTCGTCGTCATCCCCGTGGACCTTCAGATGTCTTCTCTGCAGTCATAAACTAATAAAAACAGACACACACATCCATCAGCTAACCTGGCATAACTAGTAGTCACTACAGACAAATCTTTGTGTGTTATTAGACCTACACATAATCTAAGAGAGCAACAGCTGAGGAATGAAAATGAGCTAAGGTGAGATTTTCCAAGCTTGCCTGTAAGACATACAATGAGGACATGAAACACATACCTTCAGAAGACCCTGATTTCTGGCTGCCAAGGAATCACTTCCTGAATTTTCTGTATGGCTCCTTATTATTGCCAAAGCTTTCTCCTTGCACTCCTTCTTGAAACCTCTCCTCCTGCTGGGCACTGTAAGTCAGGGTCTTCCCAAGGCTGCGTGGTCATTTGTTGTGAGGGGTAAAACGGGTGCCAAGGGCCATCAGTGAAAGACTCTTGCAGGAGAAAGTTTTAATTGGATCAAGTTCTACTACAGAATTGGTGTTTGGCCCTCAACTCATCAGTCAGCCCCTCTGAGCTGTGTTTGAACCAGCCAAGGGCAGCTGCAGGCAGGGCAGAACTACGCCAGGAAAGGACGGATGTGACCATTGCCAGTTGTCAGTGTTATTCTTACTCTGACTAACATGCCTAGAGCTGTTAGTGGCCTTCCCATTTGGCTGTAGTAAGTAGGGTGCTATCCCCCCTGAATGCCCAAGCAGGATTTATCATTCAGTTACATCTCCTCTCTGTCCCTCACCTTGACCAGACTTAGCCTGTAAGAATCCCTGTGCAAGCTGGAGCAGGTTTTTAATTCCTCTTCCTTCCTTCCACGCAACACATTTCAGCCTTGGACATTTGGCTTTGAAGGACTCAAGGGCAGAGTGTGTGGGATGTGACATTTACCAGGATTCCTCTTTCATTCTTGTTTCAGTGTGCAGGGCCAGGTGAGAATTTTGCTGTCCAGTTTTTATAAACTCTGTCCATCACACACCCATGCAGAAAGCAGTGAAAAGAAAAGCTACCTACATTCAGCATGGGATAAAGGTACAGACCTATGGGCTGAATGCAGGACTGACAACAACACTTTGAGTTTGAAAACTTTATCCTGACATGGTTTCATACTGAAACCATTTAACTTTTGCTCTCCACTTAAATAAAGATGATAATAAATATTTGGTTTATATTTTATCTCTTTCTGTAATACCTGTATGCTCCATTCAGGAAAAAAACAAAACAGAGTAGTTTTGTCCCAACAATATATTCCTGTATCATATAATTACCTCCTGAAGAGCCCTCTATGTGCAGTACACACTAACTCATGTGCACATGGACACTTTCCATCCATCCCCACGCTCACGTGCAAACACACTCACGCTGCTTTTACATGTTCTGTCTCTGTGTGGGAGCTGGGAGATTGCAGGAGGGGCTGGTAGCAAGGTTTCCCAATGCTTGTTATGATAAACACCCTGCTCTCAATTGCCTGTAACTTTGCCAAACTTCTCCTGTCTAGCTCCAGCTGAAATTTTCTGTGCCAACCAAGCTGAATGCTTTTTGGAAAAACTCTGCACTAAAGCAGTTCAGTGATCTGGATCAGGGAAAAACACACTGTTGTGTCTGTGCTGGAAAACAAATAAAATCTGGGTAACCTGCTAGGATAGATGCTCTTATTAACCTCATACTTTTTTTAGCACAGATTTAAGCTTTTCTGGAGGACTTGAGCCTTTGTTCTAAGAGTGCTTTTTGCAATCCACATGAAAAAATGCCCACTTTGGCCTAGTGACCAGACTTTGAAGCCTCCTACCTTGCAGCTGAGAATCTGGAAAACCCTCAGAGCTCAAAGCTGCAAAGGGAGTGGGGAAATCCTGCACAGCCTATGAATTGCTTGATGCTGCTGGTGCAGCAGGGGAGGGACCAGCTCAGCCAAGAATGAGACCTTGCCATGGTTCTCATGCTCTCCTCCGAGGCCAAGGCACAAGGAAAGGATTCTCTCTACTCTGCAAGTGGAACAGAAGAAAGCTGGCTTTTATAAGCAGATCCCTAGCTCCCTTTCACTGTGCCCTGAAGAGGTGGCCATGTCCCCATCCAGGACAGGATAAAATTCATGTTTAAATTGATGTTTGAGAAAAAGAAATGTTACTAATTTTCTTATATGTAGCAACTCGAGTGTTCTTCCCTCCCCGATGGTTTTTGGCTAACGCAGCACAAACATCAGGTTCTAGCACACTCACAGTTTCACTTCACAGACCTATTTGAATTGTGTTACACTACCTGGTAATGCAGACAATATTTTTAAACAGTAGAAAAGCAACGCAAAGCAGTAGAAAACCAGGCTAATTAGTGCCTTTCCAAGTAGAGGCACATTTTTGCCAGAATTTTCAAGAGTTCTTTTCCTCTGAGATATAGGGGATGATCCCCTAAACAACAATTTGATTTGTGTGGGGGTTTTTTTCAGTGTTCAGCTGACTTTAATCAAGAGGTTTGAAAAATCTTCCAAATTCAACACTTTCAAGGTGCATGCATCCATACTTGCCATAACATCTAGCCTGCCTCGAGATTTTTCAGCTAATCTAATAATCTTAATAAAGCAATTTCATGCTCTGGCACATCTGCTTCCAAAAAACATTTTGCATTGTTTTTCTTATTGTGTTTCTGCAGCTAAAGAAAACTGAAATGAATGCTACAATTTACACTGAACACTGTTGAGTTCATAGAGGAGATGACAAAAAATTGTTGTGATTGGACACACCATAATATGCAATAAACGTTTAGGGAACCATAAGACATAAACTCACTTGTGTTCTTCCTTTCTTATGGTTACAAAATTGAGAGGATATTGACATTTTGTCCCAGAAGCTTACAGCTTTCTCTTTCAGGAAATATTTTCATCCAATATTCTTTGCTGGTTTTTTTCAGCTAAGTTCTTTTACCTCTGACTACATGGATTCAAAATAATTCTATTTTACACCCCAATAACACTAACGCTAGGACGTTTAAGTGAAAATTTTACAGCTTCCTATGTTGTTCCCCAGACTAGTTCACAGTAAATAGTATCCCTGACAAACAACTGATCACAGATAATCTCCATCTTGCTGAGACAAGAAGCAAAGATTTTTTTCTTTCATTTATATTGTAGCCATAAGGAAGTACAATTTATGTTCTTAAATAAGAATTCACAATGCTACTTGTTTGATTATTTCCTAGTCAATAAATCCATAATCTCCTGGGCTGCTGAGTATCACTATTTTTAATGCTTGATGAAGCAAACCCAGTTGGAGAAAGAGATAAAACACCTCCAGTCTGTAAGGAAAATTTTGCTGAGGGGCAACACTAAAACACTGGTGTATGTCCTAAAGGTAAAACCCAGCACAGTCTGAATTACAAACCCCTCTGCAGTGCCCGACAGATTCATGGCTGCTTCTCCCTTTGCTTGTATACTGTACTTGCCAGTTCCTGGAAAAGAGTTGTCTCTGTCACTTTTTGTATCCAAACAGTATCCCCCTAGAGTTTTAGCTGCTACACAAATAGAAATATGACATAAAGGACAAAGGATAATTTTGGCCTGCTGACAGTTTTCGTGTCCGTGGGTTAAAGAAAGTTAATAAGAGAGTTTACTGTGTGTACCACTTGAACACTAAAAACGTTCCTCAAGAGGTTAAAAGTTCAAAGTTGAGTCAAAGTCTGCACTGCCTCCACTCTTCCCTTTTAATTATCTGAGGTCAGGAAGTTAATAATACCAGAAATCCCCAGTAGAGACCTCTTGCTCAGTGTATGAACTTTAAACTTGTTCAGCTTTTTTCAAAGGGTAAAAAGTTCAGTGAAAACACAGTGGATTTTCCCTCTGGTCTCCACCAATTCAACCTCAAGGGTTAAAAGTTTAACTGTAAAAGAGGAACCTTTGTTCTCTGAGCTACATTTACAGAGTTCACTTATTAAAAGGTAAAGATTTCAAACAGCAGCTAAAGTCCAAAGTGATTCTTTTCCATAATGATGAAAATATCGCAATAAAAGCAAGTCCTTTGATCTGTTATCACTTCCCTCAGAAGTGACTGTCAAAAGTTATTTTTCTCTTTATTTTGAACTTTGGACAAGTAGTGGAGCCACATGGGTCCCTAAGGCCACGTATATCTGTTAAACAGCAACATGCTGCATTTGTGAATTTGTTCTACATTTTTCAGGCAGACAGTATCTTTTCCCAACTGAAACGTTTGTGGCAGATGTTTCTCCACGAGGACTTTTTGCACAGTTTATTTCACACAAGCTCAGGTTCACACTTCTGACAGTGGTGAACGTGTCAAGTATAGGTGTTCTCACTATCTTCATTCTCTGAAGACAAAGATCTCCCTGCTGATCCTTTGGAAACTATGCTGTAAAAAATCTAAAAAACAGTTAATCTAAAATATATCTGGTTTTATAGAACAGCTGAGATTTTAGCTGTTGGAGTTCCCTGGAGGGTATTCAATAGGTGCAAAGTGTCGGATATTAATCTGCGTGGGTTGAAGGTTTCCAAAAAGAGGAAAAACCAACAAAAAGGTTACTTTTGTTTTTAGTATTTGTCCCATGTCTAATGGCCTGGGTAAGTATTTATGCAACTGAAGTAGGAAATGCCCTTGGCTTGGAAGATAATAGACTGCTATGCATGAATTTGAAAATCTTGAAAAACAACAAATTCTAATTTGGGCCTTCCTTAGGGAATCTCTTATAATGTGAGTTTTGGATTGCAATGGTGTGAGTGGCCTTTTTATTAAAGATTAGCTTATTAAAGTTCAAATATTCCCAGAACAGCTCATTTCCCAGTCCTGCTTCATTTATGAAGAAGCTGAAGCTCAGCATTTCAGCCTTGCAGTAGCCACAAGCAAGAAGCCCTCCCTGTGTACCTGAAAGCGTTGCTCTGACCGGTACCTGTGACCCTGTTCTTTGGTACAAACCTCAGCAATATCAATACACACTCTCACTTTGCAATGCTTTAGGTCTGCCCATCTCACTCTTGGAACAGAACTCAAGATCATTCTACTCCACCTGACCCATGCTTGGGAGGACTACCCGGTTTTGAAAAACGAGGTTTCAAATTTAGGTCTCCTCTAGAATTTTTTTAACTGGGCTGTAACCCACACTTTGCATTTCCAGACCTTTCTCAGAGAACAATGTTCACTATGCATCTATAAAATGCACTTTGCAATGAACCTGCAGGTTTCTAAATCACCCTTTCAGTTTTTAATTTTGCTACAGACTTTACATGACCTCATATTCAATTTAACCTATCATTCACCAAGCATTTATACAAGCACCTCTTCTTTATCATTTTGGTCCCTTGTTTACATTGTCAGATGAAGACCAGAGCAAAGATAAGCTTTTCTTGGTTATTCTGAGAAACGTTTTCCCTCTCCTTTATATGACCAGCTCTTGAGCTCCTTCAAGTTCAGTTCAGCAGGAAATGTTTGCTATTCTGGTCAGAACTACTTTACTGGGTGCAATGGTTCCAGAGTTCGGCTAAAGATGGTGACCTTAGGCGAGGGTCTAGTTGAGCCCTGCTGTGTTTTCACCAGGCTCTCTGAAAAGGGTGCTTGGCACCAACTCTGCGTGACCCTCTCAGCAAGCTCCATTCAGACCACAAACTCACAAATTAACAACAGATTCTGTAGGTTACAGGCCATCAAGACAGAGGAAAGGATGACTGAATCTGATTATGGAGCCACTTACGAGACTTGCAATAGGTACATTGCATAATTTTTTTCTGGAAGAGGTCCCTTTTGGATATAATTGTCATTTTGCTCAACCAATTATAATTATGCTTAATACCAAAAAAAAAAAAGCACAGACTGCTCAATACAGCTGACACCAACAATATTTGTGCAAAGCATGACTGTTTCACAAATAAATTCTGAGTTCAAGTGATTCCAGGACCAAATTGAATACCTGGCAATCTAACCCCCCTAAATTATCATTTCAAATGGAGCGTACACTTTCAGATTCAGTGAGATATGAACGATTCTAGTTCACTTTTGCTTCTCTGTCAGTCTCCACATATGCCCTTTTGTCTTTAACTCTAGCTAATTCATGTTTCTATGGGCTAACTTAAATAGGCTTTTGCTGTGCCTTAACCTTCAGGCTAAAAAATAATTTTTCTTTGCAGTAAAAGAAACTTCCCATCAAAACTGCTGCCACATACTGTACTCTTTTGCAACCGGGTTGTTGGGGGTTTTTTGATAGTGCATTTGTAGCCCCAGAGTTCAAAACCAAGAGTGTTTCTTTACTCATTCCTGCCATCATGTCACCCCCTTCACAGGCATGCATTTGTACAAAAGAACTTCTGAGTGCAAAATTCACCCTCTGACAACCAGGGTAGGAGAAGTGCTTTCCAGAACAAGAGCTCTGACCCCAGAGCACCATCAAGTCGCACTGGGAAGACGAGAGGATTACACTTCCCACCTGCCCTCCTGGCTGACAATACAGTCAAGTGTTTCCACCCTCCTGTTGTCTCATTCTCCTGCTCTGTGTATTAATATACTGTGCAGAAGTTTAAATTGAAACAAGCCAGCCACAATCTGTTGTAGTTTATATGCAATCACACATTCAGATCTGTTGCCTTTGCATCAAGGGTCGTGACTGCCCCACTGAGGAACAGGGAAATGTGCTAACTTCTGAAATTTCTCCAAAAAGACTTACTAAAGAGTTACTGAGAAGAGCCCTGAATGACACACTGTACCGGGGGGTGGGGCGAGGGACAGGTACTGGATGTTTTCATCATCTCTACGCTTTGCCGGGACTCTACTATGGTTTGTTTCGTTGGCTATTCCTCCTTTTCATTCTCTGCTAAGTCATTCTGCACCACTTGTGCCCTTTTACTGTAAGCCCAACTGACAAAGCTCTGTCCCTTGCCCTGCAGGAACATACTGCCATGATAGATACTGGGGAAAATCAAAGTAATTTGAATGTCTTCCCTACAGAGAAAGCTCTTTTGGATTTGCTGCTCCTCAAGACATATTCAGTATGAGAAGAGGAGAACGTAGATTCAATCACCATATGCTACAAGAAAGCCACCCACAGCACAAAATCTGATGCTATAGCCCCTTAGTTTAGACCTAATGGGCCCTTTTGAACAAATGGATCTTGCCTCATAATGTAGCCCCTGCTCATCTGAAATGGAAAGAGCCAAGAAAAATAGCTGGATGCCAGCTGCCCACAGTACATTTCACACGAAACTTGCGAAAAAACTCAGTCACAGTGAAGAGCAGACTATCTGCAAACAGCTCTAACAAACCCTGGGCTCTTACTATTCTGTATTGTAGCATTTTCGTGTCTATTATTTTAGTGGGCTGGACCCACTTAATAAAAGAATGATGTATCTTGTAAGGAAATGATCAGATTTATTATCTGATAGCTGCAGACAAAGGTGATGTGAAAAGGCAAAGACCCTCCTCTTCTGCACCCAAATCCTTCTGCAGGTGATTCATTTGCAGTCTCTGTAGCCACAAACAACAAATCTTACGGGAATGGTGGGATTAATGTTAATTTTACTAATTCAGAGGAGAGAAAATCTCTTTTCCCCGTATGAGTACAGAATCTCCTGAGCTCAGACTCTGATGTGCTGAGCACCATTAGGCTCACAGTTACATGCCAAAATTAAGTCCTACAACACCAAGAAAAATGAAAGGTCATAAAACTCACAGTTTTCAAATAATCCCTCAAGACCCAGGCCCCTAAAGTACTAAGCCTTTTGTCCTTTCAAGAACAGCAACAAACGGAAATTCTTCAGTGTGTGAAAAAAGTCTGGAGCAAGTTTGCAAATGAAAACACATGGCATGGCTCTCATCCCCCATGCAGGGAGCACACATGGAGGGAACAACTTGGTCCAGCTTGGAATGCACTGGCCATTGAAACACAGTTTTTTCTAAAGATACATCTGACTTAGAAGAATGAGCACAGAACAAGAGCAGGATGAGGACGGAACAATATAAAAATGGCTACACGCTCTCCTCAGAACCAACTGTGGGATGAGTAGTCCTAAAACAATGGGATCTTTCAAAAACTCCCACAAATTCAGTTAAACACGCTTCTTTTGAAACCAGCTTGTGTGTTAGCCCTCTCTTTCCTTTTACAAAGAACACTGAAGGTCGTTACAGCAAAGAGCTCCAGGCAAATTTCTCAAAGTTCACAGCACCTCATGAAGACAATTCACTTCGATAAATTATTGGGTGATAACTAATAAGAATTCTGAAAACAGTTGGGCAGTACCCAGTTGGAAAAAAAAATCTGCTTTGAACTATCCAAAAAATATGAGTAAGGCATGTAGAAATAATTAATCATATACAACCCATTATAATTAAAAGTGTATTCTTAAATAGCTTCTTGATTGAGAACAAATGCCTCATTAATCTGGGACATACTGACTTAGGAACACAAGAAATGTCAAGCCGAGAATGATGACCAGGATGACATGGGACTGCACATGCCCCATCTCAGAGGCTCACAGAGAACACTCAGTCCAAGGGTCAGTGAATGTGGTGACTTGGAAAAAAACTCCACTGACATCTGATTTTTTTTTTTTTTTAAGTCAAATTATTTTCACTGTAGACCACTAAACATCGTAGGAGCTTGCAGTGGCTGCATTACCATCCCATCTGCCATGGTTGCAGTCATAGCTTCTGCTCCAGTATTTCTCTGGGGGGAAAAAAGCAGTATTTCTACTGCTCCTACTTTTACTAAAACAAAAGTACATTGTTGCAGCTGCATCTCACTCTATGTCCACATACCATTTTCTGGACAAAGCTGAGTTTGCTCTGTCCATGATACAGGTGAACTAAGAGGGGTGCAACCACAGTGGCATAGCCCCAACCCTGATCCAATACATCTTCCCTCACAGCAGGGTTTACTGTCCTGGGCTTGGTGCCCTGTTATTCAGCTGGCCAAACACAAAGCAAGCCCTTTGAAAGCTCCTTTCTGGATTGAAATATGCTTTAAAAAGGCTTCACCCTTCAATTTTATAAAACTTCATTGCTGATTTTCAAAAACGATAGTCTAAAAAATCTCTCATTATTACAACGCTGTAATTTAGAGAAAAAATTTCAGTTCATTAATGTTTTGCAGTAGAATTTCTGGTGCAAATAACATAATTTATTCTTCTTCCCTAGAGATTTAGTTCTGTTGATAGATTTCACCCAGGGAAGCAGAACTGCCTCAAGTGGCAAAGCCAAGTTTTTCAGGTCTTTACACCATCAGCAGGTAGCAGAGCTGCACCAGACCACTGTCAGCTGCAAATTTGCTAAGACAATTAGGCTATTTGGGCTCAACACCAGTTTGAAATGAAGAAGGATTTTATAGAGCAGCTTTGGAACTTTGAAAACTCAGTTAGCACCTCTTTTTCTCCTGTAGTCTATGTAATGAAGGCCCCGTCACCATGACTGTGAAGCCAGTTTCCTTCCATGGAAAGACATCACCTTTGATAAATATGCAGATGCAAGTCATGTTTCCAGTTTCTCAAAAGAAAGTAAACTTTCTGAAAAAAACTAAAATCATATGTAGAGAAAATTTGGGTTTTGTTGAAAAGTTGTTTGCTGGTTCAGAAATAACTCCACTGTACTAACATTGTCCCTCTGGCTGAACTGCAGCCATGGGTCACAGGAGTTATCTTGTGAGCTGTTTATGTTAGCTCATGATGATCTGTCTCATATCTTGCTTCTCGTCTATGTTCCAGATTGTATTTCCTATTATACAGAGACAAGTTCAGGAGATTTGTTGGACAGGGGTTAAACCTGCTACTCTTTCAAAATGTTTTAAAATTTATTCCAATTCAATTTTTGTGCAGTGTAAACTGTACAGATCTATATAAAATCATGTTTAAATAGCCATAAAAGCAGTTCTACAGGCAAAAAAAAAAAACATTTACAAGCATGGGGGACTGTCTTGCCTGCACCAGCTGTCTCATCAAAGGATAATTCAATACAGCATAATTTACTTTTCACATGTAACCAACAGGACTTCAGAAAAAAGTACTCAAAAACTCATTGAAAGCTTATTTTAAATGAGAAACACTGAAGTTATGCTTTATCAAATAATTCTGAACAACAAACGCCTCAAAGGACATCACAGACTTCACTGAGCTATTGCATGGACAGAAAAGATTTACATCCATTAAATGTAAATTTAATTGCATGTTAAGTTCTACTGTCTCTGGATATTCACCTTCATTTTCCAGTAACATAGTTAAAAATGTTTAAGCACATATTCCTAGAATAGTACCATAATTGGATCATGGTGTTTATTTTATTGTAGTTCACCCAGCTGTCCCTTACGCTTTCCGAGCCTGGCAGCTCCCTCTGGGGAGAGGCTTAGCTCCCAATACTCATCATTATAGAGGCTGCTAAATTTTCACGGGTGATCAGAAAAATGGGAAAAATTTGTCAGGAATACTGACAATTGGAATTGTCTGGGGATACTGGGTGTAGATGAAAAGATTCCCACAGAAAGTTGTGCAGTTCCACACTGTCAGGTAAAATGTGGGACCACAACAGGGTAGCTATGAGTTTATTGATCACAGATCCACACACTGATCAGTGCGAGAGCCCAAATAACCATGCAGAGGAAGGCAGGGGAAAAGTGGATGATTGGGTCAGTGTCCAGTCAGGACACAACAGAGTTCAACTTATACAATTTTTCCTTTCAGCAGCAGATCGCATACATCATGCCCACGTGGTTCCAGAGCAAACAAAGCAGCGTGGCAATAAATAGAGGCTGGAGTCACTGTGACCTGGCCATCAGCAGTGGCAGGATGTTCATTCTGTGAACTGGGATGAGATAGCACATGCTGAGCCAAGCCCTTGACTCTGAGCCAGCCTCCCGAGCCTCCCCTCCCCCTTGCACTGGGTGCCACTGCAGAGGATATGTGGTCAGATGCAGGGCACGAAAAGTGACTGGAATTCTGTGACCTGTTCCATGTCTCTCTATCTGTAACAATCCCACCAGTGTATTGGATCAAGCTCTCTTGCATCCTTGTACTTCTCTACTTGCAAACAAACATCACAACGTTCTCTTTCCTCTTACAGCACCATATGATGCCCAGTGGGCATGTCTAGTTTGTGGTAGCTCCACTAGTTCATCATCATCATTGATCAACTGATCAATTATCTGCCACAGGACTCCACCAAATTCTAACAACATTTTTCAGTAATTTAAATATGTGATCATATTTTCAAAACACACTTCATTTTCACACAAACTTTCCCAGGTTATAGTTTAAAGCAAATCCTCAGATAATCTCTTATTCCAATTAAATTTAATCCTTTAAATAAACTGCAGCAAATTAGAGGCAAAGGTGAGAAGGCTACTGAGGTAAAAGAAAGTCTATAGGGGGATGATATGCAAAGAAACTCGTAAGAAAAACTTTCTCGTGTACTACCCACATGTGCCATCTGCACAGGTATTGAATCAAGGTCTGTGCTGGGGTTTTTTCTGTTATTTGAGTTATAAGGAAACCATATTTGGCAGAATTTAGAAATGCATTCCTTGTACATAATGATGCTGCCAGTGGTCCTTGGGTGGATCCAAATTTGGTCCTGCTGAACACAGTGTACAGCTCCCACCTCTGTCCATGCAGATTGTCCCTCAAACAGCACAGACATGTATGTCCCCCTCACCAGAAAGGATCAGGCTGCAGCATTTTTAAGAGAACAGTCTGGGCTTTTCAATTTTAGTCATATCCTTATAACCTTGCTAATATGAATTTTAAGGGGTGACACAGATTTTTTTATATTGAAAATAATCTTTTTATACTGAATTGTCTTCTTTTTGCTGACACTGTCCCAGAGTTGGTCCAAACTTCATTAATGACTTTGGTGTTCATCATGGTGACATTAATAATGAAGGACTCATTTGGTATTAATCTAGATGCCACATACATATTTGTAGAAATTCCTTTGCAATCCCAGAGTAGTTTACTGTTCCTGCCAATCCTGATTGAATATTTCAGCACTACAGCACAAAAATAATTCTGAGAATTCTTGAAGTCTTTGGTACACTCTGCATACTTGGTAAAAAGTTCAATGCCTATTGTTATTGTTTTTATTAATTTGCTTAAAATGTATTTCAGCTGTCTCATAAACATTGAACTATCTCCCATGACTTGCATCACAGTAACATAAGCATGATTATCTAATGCTTAAACTGCTTTTGACAGGAGTTTAAGCCAATCCAGCTAACTTCATACCCAGGCAATTTAGGGGAATTCACACCCTTTCTGAGGTAGCTCCGCTCTCTGATTCAGCTTGGGTGCAGTGGGCAGTAGCATCTTAAACATACATGGTGGTGTTTGTAGCCCCTGGCTGAGTGCAGCCTTAGGCTGCTTTAAAATCTAAAATCTTAAAAATCTAGTTTAAAAATTGAGACTTCAAGTAACATTCCAGATGTCTTTCAGAAAATCACATCTTAAGAATTGACTGGTTTAAAATGATATTGATAATTTCTTACTTTTTCTCTTGTTCATCTCAAATCTACTTAATAGCATTTCTCAATAAATCCAGGAATGTAAAAAAAATGTATTCTAAAAAATTTATAGTATAGGTGTTACAGTGCCTCTCACTACCTTTCATATGAATTTCTGACAGGGTTAAAGGGGAGGATTTCCATTTTCTAATTGGATTTCTTTCATAATAGCATTGTCTCAATAACAAAGCCCACACGGCACATTATGACAGCGTGACAGTCGAGTATGGGAAGACATGGCCATGGAGTAGGAGTCAGGAAAAATAGATCTCAGTTAAGAGACTTCTTATGGTTATGATTCATTCAACCACGCAGCCCTTTCCCAGGCCACATATTTTGCCATCTAAAATGAAGAAGAAATTATGTTGAACTTGTGGAGTTTCCATACGTCTGTCAGAGTGGATGATCAAGCTTCTGCTCCTAACAGTCCATAAAATTCAAGTGTAAGCTCATGTGGCACCTTGAAAGATGCATGGTCGGCGTTCTACTGATGCTTCAAGGAATCAGCCAGGCTTAAACAAGCCATGGTATCTCATTATAGTCCCACTCAGGGTAAGAAAACCCAGCACTGCATAGAGACCACAGTCTAACTTCTGCCTTACGACATTACAGCTCAACCCTGGTGTCCTGAATTGTACCGTGTTCTAGTCTAGATACACCAGCCAACAGAACAGATCTCACTTTTTGACCTTTTGCTACCTGATGCCCTTACAATTAACTCACCACAGCTCAAACTTAGAGCAAAATGCAGCTAAAAGCTTTTACATCTCAGAAAATACATCCAAAAAAACCCTGCCTAGTATTCTCTCCAGGTCTGTGAATAAATGCCACTGAATTTTCAGCAGTTTGTAGCTATGAAATGGGGCAGGAATAAATGTCTCTTGGCTACTCATACTCTTGGTAGCAACAAATCTAATCACAAGAAGAAAGAAGTCTATGCTCTAGACCTCCCTTACATTACTGCTTGTGATGAATTATTTCTACTACCTCCAAAACCACTTACGCTTTTTAAATACAGAAACTTGTACACCCAGGTTAAAAAAAAGAAAAAACCACAACCCTGCAATAGAAAGAAAACTCATTCCTTTCATATGTGAAAACATTCATTATGTTGGATCACTGAAAGTGTTTCTGTAGCAGACACAAAAAGCATAACCAGACTATGAGGAAGACTGACAGCTGACTTCAATACTCACTAGAAAATATTTAGCTGCACAGTTAACTTTGGCTGGACAGCAAATTTTTAGATAGCCAAATAAAAAGAAAATTAATTCCACCCCAAGACTCTTCTCTGTAATTCAAGATTGTACCCACCTGAGCCTGCCAAGAAAAGCATGCTCAGAAAGAAACCTATTCTCTCCCCTTCAGTTCAGCAGTGGTGGAAAGTCCCCACCAGAAAGACAGTTATGTCAGTAAAATCATATTGTTGTGTAAAAAAAAATGAAAAAAAACATAGTTTAACAGAGAAAGGGCTAATGAATGATTCAGTGAAATTACAATAAGATTTTTAGGAAGTCTTGCATGAAAACATACATTAAAAAGAACAGTGTTATGATAGTAATAATGTATAATTATCCCTTCACATTTATCCTGCCTCAAATAGACTTACTAAAGAAGGCAAGAACTAAACTCCTCATTTTACAGCTAGCATATAACAGAGCAAAATACCCCTCTCAAAGTTGTGCAACAGAGCACAGAGTGGATTCAGGCATCCTGTATAACTTTGCTTTTGTTATATAACTCAATTTCAGTAAAAAAAAGACAACCAACCAACAAACCAATACAAAACAAAAAAAAACCCCACCAAACCAAAAAAAACCCCACTAAACCAAAACCAAACAAACAAAAAAAAAATCCAAAAAACCCCATATGAGATTCTTTGCAGAAGAAGAAAATAGCGTTTTATGGATCTCTGACTGCATGATGCATCAAAGCCTTACTACAGAATTCTGCAACACAAAGTATCTGTTTGCCAGGCTTCAGAATCCAGGGAAAAGTAACAGTTTAAAAATTGTAAGAGATGAAAAGAACCATTTAATCCAATTTCTAAAGTTGTTTCAGTACTAAAAGAATTTGTAAAACAGTACGTGTCTACCCCAGTACTTGCACACAAACTTAGAGTCTGTGACAGACCTATTCAGGGACCCCATTCTCAGTGTATACCAAGGTATTCACACCTATCAACCAACCTGCTGGCCATATTTCCAGTAACGTTGTGTGAAGATTTATACTTCCCATATTCATTGAAAGCACTGTGAGTTTCCCAGCTAGGTAAACACGAACACATGCACAACCTGACAGAAGTAAATGAGCAGGTGAATAACCAGATGCATTTTAGGACTGGAGGACTGCAAAATGCAACTGGTTTTGCTTAGGACTTTGCAGTTCTGGTGGGGGTCTAAGTGCTACACCAAGGCACAGCCTTATTTTGAAGCCTGTATCTTAACTGGGAACGAGCCATCCGTGACAGCTGAGGGCACATCAGGAGGCGTGTGCCTCCCAGCAACCTGGAGACTCGTGGGAAGTCCAGCATGGAGTCAGATCACCCTAAACAACAGGCCACGGGGTTATAGGCCTGAGGCAGGGATTTGGGACATGTCACAACCTGGAGACTCGTGGGAAGTCCAGCATGGAGTCAGATCACCCTAAACAACAGGCCACGGGGTTATAGGCCTGAGGCAGGGATTTGGGACATGTCACAACCTGGAGACTCGTGGGAAGTCCAGCATGGAGTCAGATCACCCTAAACAACAGGCCACGGGGTTATAGGCCTGAGGCAGGGATTTGGGACATGTCACAACCCGCAAGGAAGGGCTTGAATTACAATGAGCAAGAAAACGCTAAGACTGAACTATATTTTAAGCATGTAATCTCCCGTCATGTGGTATTATTCAGGAAGCTGCTTGAGCCTTGGCAGGGCTTATTCTCTTAGTGAGAGCTGGTGCGTTAGCAGGAGATTATTGCGGGATGGGGAACAGAAAAGGAAAAGGATTGCAGTGCCTGTGACGTAGGAGGGAAAGGAGGTTACGCAGCACGAGCTGGAGAAGGGGAAAGATCCACAGGCACAATGGGAGGGGAGTGTGACAGTCCCTGTGCCTGATAATGAAAGGGCTGGCAGCCTCTCTGGCAATAAAAATCAGTTGTTTATAGTTGAAACCTCAATCCCAAAGCAAGGAGTCACTGAACATCCATTTTGAAGGGAGAAAAAAAAAAAAGCGTTCACTGTGAAATATATATTAGATTAGTAGCAGTGGGATTAAGCTAAGCATTCCTGTACAGTTTGCTGTACAGGAATTATTCATCCAGATATGCAAAAGCTGCTCACTTGATGGATGGCTGAAGTCCTCAAAAGCAAGCTGGATAAGCTGACTCTGTTGCTTTCACTAGGGCTGAAGCCGTGCCAACCTTTTTCAGAATCAATACCTGGAGATGCTTCCAAGGCATCACAATAAAGTGTTGGTGTTGTTACAAATGAGAAAGCACCCTCTCCAGATCTGCATGGGCCTGCTGCCTTTTGGACAGGTTTGAGCTTTTAAATCTTTCATCCCTCTTGCAGCAGCACAAAAGAACTACTGTGCACTTAAGGCAACCAGTGGGGATAGGGGAGGTATTTAACAAGGTTCACTGCAGTTTCAACATCCAATTTATACTTTTTGAAATGAGATAAAAAGTAATAAGGCTGCAAATCCTTCTAGTTAAGACTATCACATCTCTGTATGCACACAAGAGTAAGCAGCTGCTAATTCAAGTCACTGATTTACATTTGCCAGACATATAAAAGGCTAGGTATTTTTTTCTAAAAAATCAATAAATGAATTAGTAAGGGTTTGGGGCACATAGGCTCTTGTCATGGTCATTCCAAGTGCTCTTTTGTCATCTTGTCATGTGGAAATCAAATAAAAAATGATTATTATTCTTTTTTATTGGAAAAGGCAGCAACAGAAGCAGTATGCCTCTTCCTTCTTTGAGGATTTTTCCCACATATTTTCTATCTTTGGTTTTCAGTATTTCACTTTTGCACCGATCTTCCTTTGTAATTCTTCTACCTTCTCTGCTTTGTGTTCTTCTGGGCTCAGTATTCTGACACCCAGTCCCTCTTTTTAAGGACCTGCTGAGTTTTTAGTGTTGTAGGTGGGTTCCAAAACTTCATTAGTGCTTCCTAGGCTTGAAAACCCAGATCCCATAAGCTATATGTAAATCTATTACCAAAAGGTATTTGAAAAAAAACAGTTTAAAAAAACCTTTGCAAAAACTGATGCTGCTCTTGATAGTTCCTCCATACACCTTAGCTGTTACTGTTCTAGATATTAAATATGACCATGATGCCCCTTACCAGGCTTTCTTGGGTGCCATGTCTAACCAGTCAACTCAGGTGTTGATTTGGAGGGTGGAAGGATAAAGGCAGAGGGGCAGGAGAGTAGGGCAGCACACGCATAAATAGGAGAAAGCATGGAAGGGATCCCTAACAGAGGAACTTCAGCCACTGTAATTACCAGAGCCCCAGTGTAACAGTGCTACACTGAATTTTGCAAAACCAGCTTCTTATCAAAGCAAGATGAAGCTGAGAGCTTCAGTTTGATGGCCTAGTTCCTTTCTAAGGCTATCTCCAGAGATGCAGCCTTCCTGGTGACTGTAACCGCACCATTCCATCAGTTTCTTTAAATCCTGGATATTTCACTTCATATTACCTCCATTATCAAGTTGCTTTGTTCAGCAGCTTTGAAATATTACGTAACACCAATCTCCCTTGTTCCCTTGAATACAAAATATTACTATTAATCCTTTTGTTACTGTGAATCTAGGTTATGTAATTTCTTCTATAGACTTTAGAAAAAGTTGACAGAAAATGCAGAAGAGGTCTTTTCCTGATTTAAATTTTAGAAATGGTTCCAAATGAAAAACTACTCCATTGGCCTTTAGGCAGTATATCAACTGAGGCAGACATATTTAAGCAAAACATAGGATGCACTGAAACAGATAAGGTGCTGATAAAATTTTCTAGGCATTTTCAAATCTGTAGACTGAAATCATTATGGAACTCAGTCACGTCTCAAAAATATAAGGCTGAACTTCGCAATGAAGAGCTTGGCGGTTTTATGCCATGATATTTCACAAACTCTAACTTCAGTGTTTATCGTCTTTTACAAATTACTCAGAAGTTACTCAGGTAAAAAAAATAAACATTCAGTCTAGATGTCTCTGACACATGAAATACATGCTAAAGTTTTGTGAAATACTGTGAGAAAGTTAACAGCTAGACTCTCTACATTCATAAGCATCATAAGCTAAGTAATTTAACCAGCAATGATAAAATAAATTATATTCTTTTTAAGGCTATGCACCTAAAAGCTGCTAAATGAAAAGTGACTTTTACTCAGTGGGCAAAGCTGTTAGATGAATTTCAAGTCCTGCAGATTAAAAAAGAAAAAAAGAAGAAGAAATGTTATCTTCCTCTGTGCATTGAATTTAATTCAGATTCCCATTCAGGTCTGAATAAACTCAGTGGGCATTCTCCATTTATCTTCAGCAAGCTACAGATCAAGCTCAGGAATCATGTTACAGCCCGAGAAGAGATACTATTGTATTGCCATTGTCTCTGCTGATGTAACAGACCTGCAGCTGAATAAGCTTCATTCCTGAAATTTCAGAGACTGATAGACCAACTATAATACTTCTAATTTAATAACTGAGAAAAATTAAAATCAGAAAAGTCCATTGTAGAAATGAAAAAAAGGAGGAAATCTATATTTTATCTTATTTTATTGTATGGGACCTGATGTGGGAAAACAACCCCAAACTTCCAAAGTTTAACAATAAAAGGGCTGTAAACAGTAAGTCTGTCCAGAGAAGACTGCCAAGCACTGTGCCCAGAAGAATTTTTAGTATCTCCAAGGATGAGGAATCCACAATTTCAATGGGAAACCTGTGCCATGGCTACATCACCCTCACAATAAAAAAACTTCTGCTCTGTTGAAGGGGAACCTCCTGTGCTTCAGTTTGTGCTCACTGCCTCTTGTCCTGGTACTGGGCATCACTGAAAAGAACCTGCCACTCTTTTCTTTGTACCTTGTTCCAGATGTTTCAATGTATTGACAAGAACCCCCTGAACCTTCTCTTGGGCTGGGCTGCACAGTCACAGACCCCTCAGCATCTCCAGCCTCTCTCCTATGAGGAAAGGCTGAGAGAGTTGGGGTTGCTCAGCCTGGAAAAGACAAGGCTTCGGGGACACCTCAAAGCACCCTCCAGTGCCTTAAAGGAGCCCACAGAAGAGATGGAGACGGGCTTTTTACAAGAACTTGTGGTAACAGGACAGGGGGGAATGGCTTCAAACTGAAGGAAGATAGATTTAGATTTGATATTAGGAAGAAATTCTTCCATGTGAGGGTGGTGAGGCACTGGCACTGGTTGCCCAGAGAAGCTGTGGCAGCCCCTGGATGCCTGGAAGTGTTCAAGGCCAGGCTCGGAGCACCCTGGGATAGTGGAAGGTGTCCCTGCCCATGGCAGGTGGAACTAGACGATCTTTAAAGTCCTTTCCAACCTAGATAATTTTATGATTCATCAGAAGAACAAGAAACAATCAAAGGGTTCACTCATCATTGTGCAAATTAGCTTCTATGGCTCCACTGCCTCTTCAAATTAATCTGCTACTTGACACAGGTAACCCTGGGAAAAAGAAACACCCTTCTAGGAAAAGCTTCATAATTTACTTGCTCTCATGCTGAATAGCCTTGAAAGCCCACAAAAACAATGAGACAGCGTGAGAAACTATCAGCCACAGCGATACTACATATTCTGCTGAAATAGAAAAACCTGAAGCTGTGGGTTTAGGATTAGATAGGAGCGTGTTCACACTGCACGGAAAACAGGGAAGAGGTATTTGCCCATCCCACCTGTACAGCACGGCTCACTATCCCACTGCCTGGGGAGCACGGAGACACTTCTGGCCTTTGGCTGCTGACTTTAATAAAATCCTCCATTTTCTAAGCTTTCACCTGTAATCTTGATAAATGGGATCTTACTGGGTATGTTCAATGAGTTCAGTAAGATCTATGTCTAATCAGGGCAAGAGTAACCTGTAAACACTAAAAATGTCATTTTTTAAGGGAAAAAAAAAAAAGAGAATGCATTTTCCCCTAGTATACAGGATATTTGCTGGCTACTGAGTGTTGCTGCTATGGTGTTGCTTCTCACAGAATTTTTTAAGTAGGGACAAATTCCTCGTTCACCTCCCTCCCCTTCCCCCTTCCCCCCCCACCTTCCTTTTTTTTTTGGTCCAAAGAATTGGGAAGAACAAAAGCCAGTGCTTGTGGAGATCTAGAAAAAGTACATTCGTGATTAAATTATTAACCAGGACTTTCTATACTGGGAAGGTGTGACTGGGAGTATCTAGGCTGAGACAGACATTCTTCTGCTTAAAATTCAGCGTGAAACATATGGAAAGTGATACACCAGGATGAATTTTGAAATACTTATACAGAATAATGTGGGAGCCAACCAGCTGCTGTTTAATTTAGATTGTGCAGTGAATAACCAGTGTCACCTGGCTACAACAGCGAAACAAAAGGTTAATAAAACTCACTACAGCCAAGTATTACAAGAAGGAAACTTTCCTGCATTCCTCTGTCAATGTAAATATTGGTTCTTTCACTCCCTTTGCTTAACTGGAGATTTCACTACTAGATACAACAAAATATGTAGGTTTGAACCAGATCTAGAAATGAAATGCTAACACAATGTGAACTGAAATAAAGAGTAACTTGGTTCAGTAACAGTTACAGGAACTTGCCCACAATGACAATGCATTTCAGGAGACTGCCTGAATACATAAAAGTAGTTTAAACTTAGGTATTTTTTCAGTTTTGTGAAGAACTCACGAATTTGAGAGAAATGTGTGAACATATGTTAGAGTTCCTCACTCTTAACTGAACCACTGGGCTGCAATTAAAATCCTGGACCCTGGAAAATAGGTATAAACCAGCATGCAATATTTTCTACATCTATTTTTGGAAAAAGCAATGTTTTTAAGAATCCCCACAGAAAGTAATTTTCTGGCATGCACAACCATCAGACATCATCTCTCTTTGCTTATGAGGGCATTTTCATACCAAGCTTTCACATTTGCTGTGGTTGATTGCATTCAATCCAGCACTTCCCATTGACTTCCAAGGGCCCTGGAGAAGGCCATCAGTGACCTCACGTTTTCTACCTCTTCTGTTTAAGTTTCTTTGAAGCTAAAAATAGATTTTTCAGTAGAATGTCTTTCCTCCTTATACTTCAATTACATTATTCTAAGCCAGTAATACTTTACGTTGAAGGTATGTACAGCTGTGATACTTCCAGAAGCTATGGCATTCTGTTAACATGCATCTTCAATTTTGTTAAATACCTTCTTAAAACTTATCCTGATTTCTCAGTGCTAGATGCTAAGCTGTGGTTACAAGGCTGAGATCTCAATTTTGTCCTAGGAAATGTGCTTCTGTAAATAGAATATGACTGGTTATTTTCCAGTTGTTCTATAACTTAAAACACGGCACAGAAGCTACAGTTTCTGCAGAACAACAAACTCAATAAACTGAAGCACTTTTTGTTTCTGTCACTAAGGAGCCTATGTGGTCCACAGCAGGATAACTGAGAAGAAGGTTTGATGATCTCTGGTTTAAATATCTATTGAAGGACAGCAAAGATCATGGTCTTATACTTGCAAACTACTGATAACCTGAACTAAAGCAGACCAGCATTAGATAGCATTTGACCAGTGAATTCATATGACACATGCCATGATGCTCCCTGCATAAACTGAACTGATATGCTCTGAGGACACAATTACACTTATGATCCGAAAATACATAACCTTGGAGAGAGTTCCTAGGAAGGAAAACAAGAAAAATGAGTAATCAACATTTCCACTAGGAAAACAATCTCACTTTAGTCTGCAGTCTCCATCAAATATTCCCACAAACAACTTTAGCCTGCTTTGGAGGTTCACAAACAAGTCTAGAAAGTGCTCTTAAAAACCCCAAGCAAATTAATAAACTGTAACCAAACGAAAACCAAACAAAACAGATCACATATGTATTTTACCACCTAATGACAAGGACTACTACTACATTACTTGGCAAAAGTAGGATATATTTATGCATCTGTGAAGCACAAGTTTCTTTCTGACATCTCAGGATTTGGATTTTACTTTTAACTGCTTACAACTCAGTCTCAAGTTTGTATTCAGACATATGGAATTGGATAATTCATTTTTGTCTGGTCTCTGGTATGTAAAGTTGTACTTTGAACCAGCCACAAAAAAAAGAGACCACATGAGTGGCTAAAAGAAGCGGTATTATAATCTGATACTGAAATTATTGGTCCACACAGATTTATGATACAGGCAACAATTAATGGAAGATACCGCTAAAGTCCAGTTTATTCTTCAGTATCAGAGTTTAGAAAGTTTCCACCTTAGTTTCTAGCATATTTCTCTCTTAATATTTGCACAGCAATATTTTCTTTTCCATCCATGACCTACCCCAGAATTTTTCTGCTTGTTCACTCTTTTCTGTCGAGAAGTACATCTAAAATACTTAATCCAGATTTGACCCTTCTCAAATTTAAATCTGAGCTTCCAACTGGTGACAAATTTTAAAAAGCTGATTTTTTTCTCTCTTGAACTAAGACCAAATAAATCGCTCTTTCTGTGGCTGTTCAGACCCAAAGTGCTTCTCAAAAACCTGAGGCAGTCTTTAGAAGGATTAAAAAACTATAATAGGATAACCCCTCAGAAATCAATAAACAAACATCCAATAATGTAATGCACACCACTCAACTTTTCTATATCAGGTGAAACATTTCTCAGTAATTGAATTTACCTCAGATCCTTTAGGAATGTTGATGATCCACACAGCTGCCTGAAATTAAAAATTGGAATACGATCCTAAGTAATTTTATTTAACACACAATAGAAATTTATCACCGAAAGACTTGTGTCACGGGTCCTACAGCATCTTATCTAAAAGGATTGTGATGAATTTTCACTTGATTCAGCAGTTGCCTATGTTTTTATTACTAAAGCTGCCAAAATACCTGGTGAAAGCACCACTGACATGATGAAGTATCCCACAGTGTGAGTGGTGCTGCACACTAAAGGAGGCTCAGGCTGGGGTGTGGCCCCACTGCAAAACTCTTGGGCCAATTCTCTGCTGACCTACTGCTGCTTTCTCTGCATTTTAACATGGCACTGAAGACGTGCTCTCTAATTCCTGACCTTACAGCTGGATTGGAGGGGAAAATAAAGTAAAATGTTGTATTTTGGTTTTTCGTACTCCAAAGAATATTAATTTTTTTTCCTGTGGAGCTACTACTTGGAGATAGGAAAGCAGGGAACGACCTGGTAGGATTGTACTATTACCTACTGTCCACTGAAATAAGCCTATGCCTTTTTTCCACAGAAAATGCAGTTTTACAAAAGCTGTTGTTTTCCACAGCATCAGCCTTTCCTTGCTGCTGTATACAATGTATTTTCAGAAACTCTCTTTTAGCAAAAAATACGTTATTGTAATTACCCTGCTAGCTGAAAAAAGAGGCACCAGAGGTATCAATCAGCTGATGTGAACCAAAGGAAAGATCCTGATGCCAGCCTATTAGCCAAGACTTTTATCCCAGAGACTGTGTTTCATGACTTTGTGTACCTTTGGCACACATAGAACGAGCTGTTTGAGAGAGCTGCTCTGCGAAATTCGTAATGATTTTTGCTCAAGGCAAGAGGGATAACAAACAACCACCCTTTCAGCAGCCAGAAAAGGCAGGGGTGGACACTGCCCAGCCAGGAGCAGCAGCAAACCTGTGCAGTGGATTCCTACAAAGACACAGCCCCAGGTTCAGCTACTTCCACAGGATGGATATGACCACCGCACTCAACACGGGAGTTGAGCAAAACTAACAAGGAACAAAACCGAATCTGATGCTTTTAGAAATGAAGTCATGGCCTACTTTTACTTCCTGACCCCAGGCAAATGATTGACATTGGAGCAGACTGTGACCTGTTTAGACTGGTTTAGTGTGTCAACTGCCACCTGGTTTTATGTCATTGAACATGTAATGAGGCTCACTAAATAAGGCAGACCTAACCTAGAAAACTGCATCAGTCTTCACTTATATTTTTAGGGTGATTTTTTTCTCAAATAAATTTAAATACCAACCTGAGTCATTCACTGTGAAAGTCTGTACCAGCTTTCCTGTGCTATCAAGAGAGATTAAGGATTCTAGCCAGTTACTTGGTGTCACTTTATTCTGACTTGGGTGATTTTTCTTTCTTTTTATTTTCTTTTAGTTTTTTTAAATGAACTCTTATATTATGTGTTGAAAACCTGCAGAGAAATGGCGTGCCAGAACCAGAAGCTTCTGTGTTTTCAGGAGAGAGGAAATACCAACACAAAAATAGAGAAGTTGCGTGCCAGCTCCAGTAACTGGGCGATGCTGCTGCTCTCCCCAGTAACAAGTTAACATTAACTATTTTTATTAGCAGCACCAGATCGGGGTGAGGAAGCAGGAATCCTACTGCATGCTTTTATAAAGGTGACCAGAGCAGTTGTTTCTGACAGGACTGTCCCAGCCTGGGATGCATTTCTGGGTGCCCTGCTGAGAGAGCCATTATCACCCTGGAGCTCACCTGCACTGCCCAGGGGAAGCTGAACACTTGCTGCCTTTCCTTCTCCACCCTCTAACAGTGAATCGGCCTTGTCACAGGGCAGGTCTGTGGTAGCCCTGGCTGTGGGCAGGCTCTGCCCTTGCATGAAGCAGCTGGTGGGCAGGACTGAGCTGAAGAAAGTATTGTGGCCCCACACAAGCCCCAGGATGGGCCATAACAGTGGGACTCCAAGGCCAAAACCAAGATTCATGCTTGGCTTGCTCTCACGGAGATGTATTCCTACTGCTGTTCCTAGTAAGCTCACATGAGAAGTAGGGCATGTGTCAGCTGAAGCTTAACCCTTTTAAATTTTTTTCCCCTGACTGAACACTTCTTTAAAAAGGTTGATGATTTAGTCTCATTTTCGATGTTATTGCAGCATTGGAAAGTCTTGGATTAGGCTTTTGGATGTTCAGTCGACTTCTGGATCTGCTGCAAAGCAATGGCTTTAGGCAGTGCCTATGTTTTGAAAAATATGCAGATACTTTCTGTGAGTTGTTGAAACTGCAGTGCTGGGTCTAAACTCACTGACCTACTTTAACTTGTTTTTTGAGTGGCTGAGTTTCAGACTTATCTTCATTTTATCTGGATGTCAAATATTGCTCAGTTTTCAGAATTATTGTGCATGTCTCTGTCTGTAGTCGATCTCTTCTCCGGCTAGGTGGTTTCCTGGCCTAAATTTTCATTGCTAATTGTAGTCATCCCTAATGCACACAAAAAACACTGTTCCAGGCTCCAGTATCACCAGTGCATGCTCTCATCCCCGAGAGGCCTTCAGACATCTGGGGCATTATGCAGTTAAGTACTTTCACATCTGAACATATTGAAACGAGCACATGTTAAAAAAATAATACTTGCAAAGTGTTTGTTGCCTTAAAACTGAAGAGCTGGCAGGCTATCAGAGCACCAAGTCCATTTGCAGGGATGGAAACCAAATGTTTGAGGAAAGATCAGCCACCAGGAGTCACACATGATTGGGCTGTCAAATTGCAGGAGAGAAATGCACATCTTTGAAGGCTCCCCATTCACAGAGGCAGCTGCCCAAACTCTGTCAGTTCGTTCATTTGTTGGAAAACATGGCCCCAGATCTTGGTTCCTGGTGGGCAGATGTTGCTATTCCCGTGTGGTGCTCCCATTCCCTTCCCGGGAGCCGTCTGTTGGCATCTCTGCTCCGTGACACACGCCAACTGTTATCACTAGTTCTCCTTGCGAGGAATTTTCATGCTTCTCTGCAGACGCAGTTGTGCAGACTTAAGTTTCACCAACGAGAAAAATGAACAGCAGTTCCAGGCATTCAGAAACTTCCGCTCCCTTCGCTGGGTGCATTTCAGTCTCTGCCATGTGCTTGGTTTGTGGAGCGGCGGAGATTCCCCCCGAGATGGTGACACTGATGACCGGCTGTGCTCCCGTTTCTCCACACATGGCATACCTTGCTCTAGGAGAGAAAGGGCTGTGGAACCCTTAGCTGGAGGCCAGCATCAGCTTGTGCACTGTCTCCTGCATTGTTCTAGTGTCTTACTCCAGATTTCTCCACGACAGCTCTAGCAGGTTCACATTTCCTTAGATTGCCTTGACCCCGAGTAGCTCGTAGATGTGGGCACAGCGTAGATGCCACACCAGTCACAGTATTTTTACTTTGTCCTAGCAACACCTCAAGACTCTGTGTTGGTGGTGATCCAGCTGGCTGCCAGATTTTATTGAGTCATTGGCGGAGGAGAGCTGCCATCAGAAGAAGCGCTCTCCCCACGCCCCATCTCCTCCTTTCTGAGCAATGCCCAAGTGCCCCTGAGATTCCTGGCTTCCAGAGTCCTCTCCTGTGACATGGCACAGTTCTTCTGTTCTCCCAGGACAGGAGGAAGTGCCCACACCCAGCACCTGTTTGGTTTTAGTGTGTGCATCACCCCTGACCGGGTCAGAGCAGCAGCATGACCCAGCCAGAGCAGAACATCGGCACACTTGGTGCCAGGATAAGAGGGTGCAAACGGCTTTGACACGATCCAGGCAGGCCCAAAATAATCTCAGCTTTTGGCAGAGCTGACACAGTTTGTATAAGGAGACTTCAGGCTAGTCAGAACTCGTCAGGAGGCACAATAGATCTGCTTTTTAAAAATGCATTTGAAACGTTTGAAAAGTTCCTCTTCTCCAACTTGGGGTTGTTCTCCCCACCCTCCATTTTTGGATTTACAAAAGTATGTCAGGGAACAGTGCACATCTTGCATGCAAATTCCATATATTTTCCAGATGTTTGGAATATAAATAGCTCCCAGATGCCACCACCAAATGCCCTGCCTGGGCCCCTACCTTGTGCTCCTCCTGAACAAGGAGAATTTCCTCATCTGAGTGCACAACAGACATTTTTTTTTCCTAGTCCCATCATAGCACAAGGCCACTCCTGCATGGTGGGGCTTCATGGCCAGCCCTGTCCCACCATCTCCACAGGGAGCAGAGGTGGCTCGGGAGCAGCACCATGAGGGAGGAGGGACAGTGACAGCCTGTCCTGGTGCCAGGGCCCTGCCACACGCACTGACAGCCCTGGTGACATGTATTTTCAAACAAACAACTTCACAGAAGACAATACTGGAAATTTAGCACCAGCAAGGACTCATCCTGGCCCATAACCTGATGGTTCACACAAATATGGTACAGCAACAGAGAACGCTCCTCTGCTTTAAGCTACACCCATGTGCTTGCAGAAGTAGGAGTTAATGAGTTTAGTTCAAATCCCCCTCCTGGCAAAATCCTTGCTCCCTAAAATGTAGCTGTTGCACCATGCCAGGTGCAAACCTTTGCTGCACAGAAGCCCTGAATTTTTTTGGTTATTTTTTTTTAATAGATGAATAAACAAAAGCTTCTTCAGCAAACCATAAAGTTTTAAAAATATGCATGTTACAAATGCTTGCCCACTGCTCCTGCAGACACCTTGTTTCCCAAAAGGGCTGCACGGGGCACGGGACTGGGCAGCTACATGCTCTGGAGACAGACCCTGGTGCTGAGCCTTCCACTGGATCATTGCCTTCTGTCCTGGAACCAATTGCTTGTCTACAAAAACAGATGATGGTCTGATTAAAACAAAACATAAAAAGATATACTACCCCTCCTTTGCAATGCTTGCTCGTTCTCTACATTCCTCAGTGCAGGTGCTCCTAACTTAGCTTTAAAAAAGATCTTAAGTGGTAAAGGCTGCAGATTCATTGGGAACACACTGGATTTAGATATACAGATTCAAAAGCCCACAGTTGTTTTTGCAAGAGGCCTCTGGTTTGCCTGGAACAGACACAGAGGCTCAGGCCCTGGCCAGGCAAAACCACATGCAAGAACCAGGAGCTACTCACAAGAATGCCTGAGATCAAATTTCAGGGACTCCATACTTACAGCACGGCCTCATGCTGGACTTCCTTTAACTTGATAAGAATCAATCACAACAGAGTTTATCAAATCATTTCTTGTTTACTGAGCCATAATTTACTTGGATATAAAAACGTAAGCCCCAGAAGTGTTCACAAATTTAATGTTGCGTTCTTTTCTTTGTTTAAGCTGGGACAATAACAACTTGCAATAAAACCTTAGGAATAGTTCAGAGTGACACTGCACCATTAAAAAAAATAACAAACCACCAAGAAAGCCACCATGGGAATTATAAAAGATGGGGCTGGCACTGGGAGATGAAATTCACAAGCACGGCTGAGTTTGAAGTTGTCATGGTACCACTGCTACTACGTGTGAATCACAGCACCATCAGACCACCCTCTGAAAAGCAGCAGTTTCGCCTGCATACAAAGCAAGCGAAACCTCAGAACAAACTGTTCTGTACCTCCCAGGAGCTCAGTGTTCACTCTGATCTAGCTGTCTGGATCCAAAGTTTAAAAAGTGGTGAGATTTTGGAAAAATTAGTAATTTTCTGCAAGCTGGGCTGGACTCCACCTTGCCATGACATTATGGAGTTGCAATTCTACAACCTGTGGATTAAGTCAGAAGCACCAGAAACAAGTACCTTGTCCATGGCAATAATAAAAATGAGCAGAATCCCTGTCAGTAACCAACGCTTCTATTGCTATTAGCCCTTTTGTGCTCTGCTACACATTGTAGCGTGGATAATTCATCACTATCTTGTTAAACTTATTTTGCAAATTTTCACTTGAATATGTGGGCTAAGGTTTGTTCCCTTTATTGCTATGCTCCTAATAATAGCGTGCAGCCAAGTGTAAAAGATCTTCTGTCTTCTCAATTAACAGACTATTAAGCTTTCCCCTAAGAGTAATAAACTCCTGAAAACTGGCAGGGGCAGCAGTCCACAGATACATCTTCTTCCCCAAACTGCAGGTTTCTCTCTCCAGATCTGTGTGGAATGTTCTGAACTAGATTTTGCTGAGGAGACACACAGAAGGTATATTCACACTAACTAACATGCTAAACAGGTGAAAAGTCATCTGGTATACAAGTAAAGATTTCAAAAATATTTCTTTCATCAAGTATTTACTCATGGTATATGAATAAGCTTTTGAGACTCTTTTTCAACAACAGATATTTTTTGAGTAGGACCACAGGGTCTCTGAGCATCCCTGGAAGAGACAGCTGGAAAAAGCAAGTATGTTGTCAGGATGGTTGAATTCACTGACTTAGAAGCATCTGCACTGTTAGGAAATAAATGTAGGAGGCCATAAATTCCAGAACCCTTGCTCTGAATTGAGGAATTGGGGAATGCAGAAACTGAAGATAATGGCAAACTCTCCCTCCCTGCTCCCAAAAGCAGTCATATCTGGGAAACAATACAAAGTTTACCTATATTTGTAGCTAAATGCGCTGTTCTTCAGTCCAAGTCTCAATGTTCCCCACACAAAAGGTGAGCAAGGTCAGGCTGC
The DNA here is from genome assembly GCA_013397175.1 of Platysteira castanea. Lineage (NCBI taxonomy): Eukaryota > Metazoa > Chordata > Aves > Passeriformes > Platysteira > Platysteira castanea. The sequence goes on along the minus strand of VYXC01005332.1, from coordinate 1,407,252 downwards.
AGAGGTGAGGTGTTACCACACTCATTAAGTTACGCCACAGGAGAGCCAAAGATCACACCCAAAAGCAACAGGACTGCTCTTTTTTCACAGTGCAAAAGTTAAGGCTGGGCATTCACAGCTTAACAGGTCCAGGGTCAGAAGATGTTCTTGCACAATTTTTAAAAACGATAAAGAATTCCTTCCCGAAATTTATGGTCTTAAGACTTGGAAGGAAGACCATCTGCCCCTTCTCTTCCTAGTTTGCTGTAGAGAGCAGCCAGGATCATCTGCTACCTGTAACTTGGCTCCTCCGTGAGTGTGCAGCCCCAGTGAGTGCCCAGTAATAACATGGAAAAGCAGAATGTGCAAGGAGGTTCTTTCACAACTTACAGGGTAGGTAAGGTCCTCTGCTTCATCAGACTGTTTAAAACCACAGCTAGTTTGAAACCTGCCCAATAGCCATGCTATACTAGCCACAACTTGTTATCTTCTTGTCTCTTGCAAGCAGAAATCAGCAAAATTCCCTAAGATTCACTACTAGGAAGACCCATCGCAATTTTTTTCTGCTTGCTGTGATAAGATAGTATTGTCAGCACTAACCTTTAACCAAGCAAAGCCTCGCCTTGGGTTCTGTGTGGGGACCACCCCCACAGCAGGATATACTTCTCTGTTAGTTAAAACCAACTGGGGTATAAATAGAGGGAGGCACCTGGGGACTCGGAGTCATCTCCCTCCACATAGCCTTTCCTGCTTTCACCTCACTACTGCTCATTTTTCAGATTCAGATGACACTTCATTTTTTTTTTTCCCTTCTCTGGGCAATTTAGTAAGCAACTTCTTTTTCACTTCACCTTTGATTCTCCCTTTTCTTCCTTCATGCTTACTGGGTTCATAGATTTTTTTTTTTAAGGTATCACTGGACAACCCCACAGTAATAGGTCCCCTTCTGTTTTCTGATCACCTCCATGACACAGGCCATACATAATCATTCTTGTTTTAAATTAAGAAACAGCACTCCCGAAATAAGCATAACCAATACCCAGGTAAGGAATTAATTAAATAAAGCTTTCTCCTCCTCTACTCTTGTTTCATTTACAATTTTTCTACATTTCCTATGATATTGAATGCTCTGGATTGACTCAGCTCCCAAAAACCATCTCAGTACCATCTGTAACCAGTGTTCCTTGACTAGCTCCAAATCAAGCTCAGTTGCCATTTTGTAGTTCCATACAACCAAATTATTTCCTCTTTCTCTCTTATCTTCCCCTCACCTTGATCTTCAAAAGCTCCTTCAATTCCCACCATAAAACCTTTCCTTCCAGTCCAACCTGCCTCACCTTTCTCCTCCTTCTCCCAACTGCCTCTTCATTGGGAAGTCATCTTTCTCCAGCATCAAGGATAAAATTCACCCCACGCAGAGGAGTTGGTGTCAGGTCCACTTAAGTCTTCCAAAGACTTTCACCTCAGATGACTTTCCCCTCTCCTCCTCCTCCAGACTCATTCCTTTCACAATGCTTTTCAACAATGACCTCAGCCAGATTCCTTCACTACTGCTAACTTGTACCAGCACTTAATGTACTTTATGTGCCTGCAGTGGTTTTTTCTGAGTTTGTAATAGGCTGCAAATTCCTTGAAGCATGTCTCATTATATTTTTGTATAGCTCCACTCACTCTGCCTCTACTTCAGTTATAATGGCTACTCTACAAGAACGCTCACTACGCACCCCTCCTGCTTTAAATACCAGCCCTTGCATTGTCAGCTTTCCTAATTTTTCTTTTGTCTGCATGAGTCATCATACCCACCTTCTGTGTGTGTTTTCATACACATTCATGCTCATTGGCTTTTCTCTCCACAGAAAGAAATGCTAAAGTAACCCTCCGCACCAAAATTCCTTATTTTGCACATGAAACTAAACATTTTGATTTAGCTGTAGAGTATCAGTTTCAAAGATTATCCACTTTTATATTCTTCCTAGAAAAGTTCCCCTTCCCTTCCAAAAAAACCCTAACCAGAGAATATAAAAGCACTGTTTGTGTTCTCCAAGAAAGGCTATTTTAGACACAAGACCCCATGTTTAACTTGCCCTGCTGTTGCTATAAGAAATATATGGCAGATGATAAACAAACAACATGCTAAAAATACACAGAAATCTTGTACACTGGAACTAAGCCTAAGTGAAAGAGCTTTATGTTGAGGAGAACACAGTGAGGTGTAGCCTGGCTGAGAAAAACACTGGTTCCTACAAGCACAGTCACAATAAGGCACTTTCACTGCTGCAAGGTCTTATTTACTTGTCCAAGCCTATTAGGGGTTAGACCTGCTCTGCAATTGCAACCCTGGGGTCAGCTTTCACAGGTTCCAGGTACAAATTACAGCCAGTGCCCTGTTTCTGCTTCGGTTACTCACTGGCTTCAGAAACCTTTCTTCCATTTTCTTCATTCACACTGGCTTTTAAATTTGCTCATTTAATGCATTGCAAGTGATCTACATTTCCAAAATGTTTCTCTTGCAAGTACATCTTAACCTAGTTTTACTCAAATGTCTCAGGTGAGATGACCCAAGCAGGGCAGGGTTAGAGAGTGTGATTTAAATAACTGATGCAGACAGGAAGCTGCATCAGAGTTCTGGAGTTTGCTGTCTGCTCTGTGATCTGTCACTTGCCAAGACGTTTCTGACCAACAGAGTACCAGACCATAGCAGTCCCATCATCACCAGGGATGTTGTCATCTGATAGGAATCTTCACATTTGGGTGCTCTAAATTCAAAAGCCAACCCACATTCTATGCATTTTAACACCCCAAAACTTGAAATATGGCAAATTATACTCTCTTGTCTATCTCAGATATATGTGCAGCTGATACTACACTAGCATTGAAGTATCTCTAAAACAAGAAGTCTTTTTTGGCCTATTTAGCAGAGAAATCCTGACATATAGTATGACCATAAGCCCTGCCTGAAATTTCCTAAAACCTCACAGTCAACTGCAATGCAAATCTGGGGTTCCTTAGTAATAATTTTTGAACCACCTCTATTCTCCTCTCTGTGAGGATCATGGTAGGAAATACAACCAGTCATGACAGGTTACAGACAACCCCTGAAAGCAACACAGCTATCTGTTTTATATAGATGCTGTGGAAAGAGCCGCCCTTGCTCATGGCAGGAAAACTGCAGTGATTGCTGCAGAGCTCAAGTAAGCAGAAATGAGGTAGCAGCTGTAACTTCTGCTGTGGAAAAAGAAAACATGGCAAGCAGAATTCCTACTTTCACAGGAGTCTTACCATTTTGGCTTTGTGAACTGACCTTTGTTTTCTCAGATGCCGAAGATGGTACCACAATACTCCTCCTGAGGTCCTTTTCTGTATCTCCCGCTCATGCTGGACTTTCAGCAAGCCCAACCCAGCCATCCTTCCCTCCAGACTCAGGATGGATCATCTACCCAGCTGGCCAACCTCTTTTAATACCTGTCAGGTCAGGGTTTGAATATCAGGATTTTGAATATCAGATAAAAAAGAGTGTATCTCTAAGCACTCCTTTGACCAGTATACTACTGCAGCTGCGTCCTGGCCTTGATGCATTTCTGAACAGAGGTTTCTGGGCTTCATCACCTTCTCATCAGGTCCTCACTCCAGGGACTGAATTTTGCCCCACAAACACTGTTCTCATTCATCTGACTCTTCCCCTCCTGGTTCCCACTCTAGGATAATCGAGCAGAGGAGAGTGAACTCCATGCATTCGGAGAGAAACCACAAAATACAAGAAGCCGTGCTCTGCCCCACAGATGTTTCCACAGTTGTCAAGAATTTGTTCTTCAATGCTGAACCCTCTACTTCCCTGCAAGGCATAGCATTCCATGCCACAGGCAGCCTTGCTCCACATCAAAAGGGACAGCACCGTCTCGGCTCCTGTGGAACCATGTTTGCTTTAGGCCAACTGGGCACAGGCTCAAAGGGTGACACTGGCACAGCTGCACCATTAATGCAGCCTAACAGGAACATAGAAGATGACTGGAAACCAGCTGCTACTTCTGCAGCCCATAATGTACTGCCAAAAATCTCCATAGCCCCTTGATCCAAACTGGGAGACAGAAAAACTGAACGAGGCAGAAATTTATACAGTGCTCAGTGTCGCGTATGACCAACACTGCCACTTACTGCTCCAAGCGCCCTAGGAGCGAGGCACAGCAGTTAGCCCGGGTCACAGGAGACTTCTGCTCCATGCAGGAGGTTCCTGGGACTGTCAGGAGACATTTTGCAGCAGCACTGTACTGTGTTACAGGCACGATTTGAAATCAAACAAGGGATAGCAAGGCATATTGTTCTAGTGTAAGCACAATTATGCAAAAAAAAAAAGAGATAAAGATGGCAGGAAAACTGGAGTAGCACCTTTCTGACTAATGGGAACCAAATTTTCAAGTGCTAGGCAGATGTTGGAAGACAATGAAAAAATCTGTTGAAGCCACTGAATACATTAAGAGTTTTGGGTTTTTTTATGTAACTAGCTTTATCCCCAGACCTTTTAAGTTTTAAAGAGTGAGATGTATTCAATACAATAGCTGCTGTCAGTTTCTAGACAATTATTCCTTCCACTTCTAAATTAGTAACTGCAAATCTATGCCATGCAAAAATACGGGACGATTCTTTGGGCTGCGAACATTTTCAGCAGGGGATTTCAGTGCCTTTTCTTCCTCTATCAGGAGCTGCCACTGTTTTGTCCGTGCTGAGAGCAGCCGCCACCAGCTCCCAGCTCTCTGCGTCAGATCTCATGCAAATGGCAAAATCTGGGATTGCTTCCCTTGGGAAGCAGCCACTGCCTGCACCACCATAGTGCCTTCCCTCTGGGAAATAGGTGGTGGGACAGAATGGGAGCATGCAACAGGCTACCCAGCTGGACCATGCTGAGGACACTTAAAAAAAAAATTAAAATTCCCTTCTCATTTTCCTTCTCTGACCTTGAACTTTCAGATTTTATTCTGTGCCGTTTTCAAAGGCAAAATATTTTGGGGGGAGAAAAGGCTTTGTGTCATACACTTTGCTTCTTTCTGCCACAGTAAGCAGCATTCTAAAATAAAGGGGCTGCTGGGGGTAGGTGCTGTTAGATGTCATCACCTCTCTTCTCAGCGTGCAGGCACTATGCAATGCCTTGGGTGAATACTTTCAGAGGAGAGACCAAGACACAGCTTTCAATACAGTCAATGCATAACGCAGTACCTTAGGCAAACACTTATTTCAAAGGGTTTGTCTAAAAATATGTACTTCTTTTGTCTCCTCTGCCCTTCATGGGTGATGGCTGGGCTCCTGTGTAGTTTAAAGATGAGATGAAAGGACTAAAAATAATAGGTAAGAGGAAGGGGGGAAATGTCATGAGAGTTAACAGTTCCTTACACAGGAGACAGACATCACCGTATGCAAGGATTACCTAAACTGCTCTTTTCAGATTTTTAAATGTATTTACATGCCGACCAACCAGCTCTTGGTACTTGTTCATAATGAAATGTAAAGCTTCTCTAGATTTTGGACTACGAAGTAAGCCAAGTAAGCAAACCTGCATCAGGAATACTCCATGATTTAAGTGGTGGTACTGATCTCTAGTTTGTACACAGCCAAACATGTCCTGGGCTCATCCCAGCTCAGCCCCGTGGGCAGCAGGGCAGGGAGGGGATTCTGCCCCTCTGCCCCGCTCTGCTGAGACCCCACCTGCAGTGCTGCATCCAGCTCTGGGCTCCCAGCACAGCGAGGACAGGGACCTGCTGGAGCCAGCCCAGAGGAGGCCACCAAGGTGATCAGAGGGATGGAGCAGCTCTGCTGTGAGGAAAAGCTGAGGAAGCCAGGGTTGTTCAGTCCAGACAAGGGTGTGGGAAGACCTTAGAGCACCTTCCAGTGCCTAAAGGGGCTACAAGAGAGCTGGAGAGGGACAAGAGCATGTAGTGATCGGACAGAGGGAATGGCTTTAAGCTGAAGGAAGATAGATTTAGATTTGAAACTTGGAAGAAATTTTTTCCTGTGAGGATGCTCAGGCACTGGAACAGGTTGCCCAGGGAGGTTGTGGCTGCCCCATCCTTGGAAGTGTTCAAGGCCAGGTTGGTCTAGTGAAAGGTGTCTGTGCCCATGGCAGGTGGCCTGGAATGGAATTATCTTTAAGCTCCTTCCCAAGCCGAGCCATTCTATGACTCTACTACCTACGACATGAATAGCTACACAAGATTTTTGTTTCCTGGATTTATCTAATTCTTGCTGGAAATGCTAATGAAGATTTTTTTCACTATGACCATGTTAAATAGCAGAAAATGAAGTGGGGTTAAAAAGTAAAAGGCACTTGAGAATAACATCTTGTTGCTTGCCATCTTAAGATTCCCCTTCGCTCTCCTTCTCCCTACTCCACTTAAAATAATCGTGGCACAAAAGCTAAGACCCCCAAGTCACTGGTTCACTACTGCACACACAGAGGACAGACACACAGCACCTCAAGGGACACAGGCTCCCTGGACGTCCAAAGGTGAACCACATGCTGAGCCATTTGTGAGGCATTTGAGAGTCACTGAGGCTTCTTGCAAAAAAAAAACAAACCACCAAACCAAAGGTTTCTTTCAGAGTAAAATGTGAATTCAGGAAAAAAAGTAATGTGCAATTATATCAGCTATGGGAGGAACTTCCATCTTCCACAGAAACCCTAGGAAAGCATTTCCCAAGTCATGGCATACAAGAGACTGAGCACCAGGGCATCCAACTCCAAATCACCCTTGAATTTCATCACTTAATTTCTCTCAGTATCTGTGATGAGATTTGGGCAGGGAGTCTGGTCAGGCAGAACTTGAAAAACTGTAACATTCTGCTAGAGTTAGAGAGGTGCAGACAGGCAGATGTAGAGGTAACAACATCAGCCTCGATGTATCTGTCTCAGTGGTTATCCACAACTCATTTGCAGAAATAACCTTTGAGCTCTGTACTGAAATTTTCAAAGGAATTTGAGCACACAGAAGGGTGTGACACTAAAAATCAACACCAGCTTCAGTAGAGACTGGGGCCACAGAGCCCCACTAACTTAGAGTAGCCCACTTTGCCTCCTATTTAGTGAGAAATTTTCAACACCTCCCCAAACTAGACTGGATGAAGAGAATCTGGATCTGTACTGTGAAGGAGGACACAGTTCTTTCTCCATCTCTCCCCAACACACCACAATGCACTGAAGGCACACGCTGACTTTAACTGTGGAAGCAGGCATCAGGTTTATCTAACTGGCATATCCACAAACAAATTGTTCTGCATTCAGCTAAATTCTGAGTAATTTAACCAGAAAAGTCATCTGGAAATGGTGAGAAATCTCTTTATTCATTAAGAGCAAGCATTCCTTAGAAAGCCAAATCAAAGTGGGCTGCTGTGAGCTCGGATCAGCATATGCTCCTTCATTAGCAGCATTGATAGTTACGAGCAGAGAGGATTTTTACGCCCCAAGTTTGTGCCATGATCCCTTTGAGTCACTCTGACAATCAAAAGGAAATAAAAATATTATCAGCAATTATTGCCTGCATATCCTAGCCACTGCTCTAGGCTCCTATCAAGTCCCTACAGCCATTCCCACGGGTGTATTCCGCAGTGCTAATGTGCCAAGCTGTGCCATACAGCAGAACATTGTATTCTTTAGCTTCAAAACTACACATTTTTCTTGGCAAGTTTACAGTCAATGAAGAATAATTTGCTTTTCTTGTGTAAAGACATGTTGGTCTTATTGCAATAAGTTTCTCTACTTTTATAAAGGCTTCCACAGCGCACGTCCCTGCAAATGATCTACCAGAGTCCACACCTGTCCCTGACACCCACAACACTACAGTTCATTTCACTGAGGAGCAGAGAAGACTGGGGTGTCAAGTCCCATGAACACAATTCCTATCCCCTCATCTGGAAATCTCTGAAGCAGAAATGAAAATTTCTTCATCCAGCAGCTGTTTCACGAAAAAAACCTCACCAACATCACAGGCAACTTCCATTTTGTGAGGAACAAGCTGGAGACCAAGAAGATTCTGTGACCACAGTTCTGTCTGCAAAGAGTTCACAGGCAGTGTGAGGCACTTTTGAGTGAATTCATTCTGAATCACCACGCAAATGCTGTTAACGTCCACTCAGAGGGGAATGTTTCTTGGGATATCACACCTGTTCCACATCCTCATCACCCCACAGGCTGTTTAGCACACCATACGCTCAGCTCTGCAGCCCTGCTCGTTCTGCTAGACACTGTGCAGGTTTGGTGTTACAGCACAACTGAATAAATATAGTGAATTTACAAGAGCCTGAACCCCCCATCCAGCAATAAAAGAAAAGTCAGAGATATTCAGGTGCTCCATGGAACTGTCCTAGGACATCACCACTGGAGAAACAGAGGCATAGTTATGGCTTTGTTTGGTGGGCAGACTGAAAACCAAAAGAAACACAGCACTGAGGACAGCACGTATTTCAAGAAATTATTTCCAAGCTGTACTGCCATTAGAAGATTAGATTGGCTCCTTAGGGATATGGCTTTTTCAGGTGGCTGCGTTTTGGCTCAGGCACTGATCCCTCACATCAAGCCTACTTACAGAGAGAAGAGTGTGCAGAAGCTGGGTCAGGGTCCTTTCCCTCTGAAGCACAGTTGAGCATCACTGGTGGCATTACATCCATACAAGGTGATGTATCCAAATAGAGGCAGCATCCCCACCCTATTCCATTTTGGATATCAAACAATTAAAATGCTCAGTTACATAGTTCAGGAAGCCCTAGTTGAGATCTATGAACTCAGAATTACTGTTTTAAAATTGCCTTTATGTGTTATATTTTCTGCTTTCCAGAATGCTTCCCAAGAATCTCAGGCACACAGTTTACTGCTGAGACCAGGAAGCGTAGGATGATTCATGACAACAGCTGTTAGTGTTACCCAAGACACTCATGACCTATCCTATGTGCTTGCTTGCAAGTGTACAGCTCCAGACACTGTGCCTGGACACCCTGGAACAAAAATCTTCTGGAGAAACAGCACTTGCACTAATGCTGCAATCCATCATTTGCACTAACGTCATAAGCTGACTTAAAAACTCCAAAACATGATGGAAGTGCACCATTAAACCTTTGTGTGGGCTTCAGGGGCAAATCGTGTGCACTTATTCTACATGTTTGCTTCAGAACATAAGTAGAGTAAATTGAGAAGTCTTCTTGGTGATATGAACCAAAGTAGATTTTAGTGGGAAAACAGATCTTTCTGCCCTGCACAAGGGACTTGAACAATGTTTTAATGTTTAAAATTATTTTCACATGAGAATTCCCATTTAGATGTTTCCAGTTTATGGTCACTGATTTCAAGTTAATAAGCAGAAGGGTATTTACATAAAACATAATACAGAGCTTTGTGAAGTAAAGCTGCTAATCTGATTTAGATTGTTTCATTTCCAGCTCCACAAGTCTCAGTTTCCAGTCAGTAGCTTTGCTTAAGGCTATGAGTGCCTAAGTTCCTTGAGGTACTTTTGTTGTCAGATATTTGTATCAACAGCACGAACAGCCCACTAACACTCCAAGAACGGAAAGTACACATGAAATAAAGCAGATTTAAAAACCATCAAGACAATGCATTTTTCTCATTTATTCAAATCTTCTGCAGGAAGTAAACACTGAAAGATTTAAAAAAACTTCACACTGCAGTATGTACAGTTTTGTGACATCACATGAGGAAATTAATTTCTAATTAAAAAAATGAGACCAGTTAAATTACTGAAGACACATCACAATAAAACTGGTTGTGGTAAAATCCCAAATTCTTATGTATGGCAATGAAAATCAATACTCCTTTGTTTTACAGGGATGGAATAGTCCTGGTACAATATTTCAATTACGTAAAATGGAGTCCTGAACTTACATGACTTATTATAGTTGTATGAGCACTTCATGTTTTAAAAGTAGGTTTGCATTTTTTTTCCAGACCCTTTTGATTTGAAGCACATTCTTTCACAAAGCTAAAATACCACAGCAGAAGTCATGTCCAGAAGTGGAATACTGTTGTGTTTTGAACTGACCTGACTTGTTAAGACATTTTTTTTTTTTGCCAACGCACAGATGCACAGGGTCCCCCATGCACTTTTCATGCAGCAGGTAATCACAACTTTAAATAAAAGAATTTTTCTATACATTCTTCCAGACTTGCAACTGTATACATACATGCAAAAGTTTTTAAACCTATGTGATCATATTTACACTTATACATGGAATATACATAACAAAAAAGATTAAAAGGTTTTTTTCCTTTGCATTAGAACAATACAAAATATGTATTTTTCATTAAGGAAACCACTATTTACATCACCTTTTAAAAACCAATTTCAACATATTATAGGCGTAACAAGTCAACATATTTACATTATATATAAATATATATATAATATATACTTACCAGTTTACTCCTCTGTAGGATGTGGCAGAGAACAAACTGGTAATATCATGTCACTGACGTCAATGAGAGCTGTAATACTTTCACCAACATTTAACAGGGAAGATTTAAACCACTCATTTTTTTCTTTTAAAAACATTTGTAAATTAAAAATTTAAAAACATCACTAAGAGTAAATGGCTAAGAAAAGTGAAAGTTATGGCTGAATTCCCTTTTGATCTCATATAAACGTCTCAAACTGAGCTGCCCAGCTCTGTGGTATCAGTACAGAAGCCCTCCAGCTCTCCACCTCTGATTCTGCAGTCATGCTTTATCCACCATCATTTCCTCAAGCTTTGGCAGAGGAGACACAAGAAACCTGGATATCTGAGTCCCAGACACTTCTCTCTGGAAAGAAAAGGCATATCTATCTGTGTGGCAGTTCCAAGCCAATCCCCAAATCCAGCTGGCTTGGGCGCTCCACCAGGTGCTGGGGACACCGCCTCGAGCAAGGCATGGATCACTCCACAACCCAACTGCTTCAGCCCCAGCCCTTCCCAGCTAAGTGGGGCTAAAGTTAATTCAGGTTTAACTTCCAAGGGTCTGCAGCTCTAAGTGTGGTATGGAGACAATTCCCTAACTCACTTCCTCATTGCTCTGAGAGCTGGAGGCAGCTTTCCCCCAGCAGTCTCTGCTGTCTGCAACTGGGATGTGTTCTCCCCTCCCTGCCTGCTCCTTTGATGGTGAGATCACACACCAGCACCCATCGATCCTGCACCACTCTGCCTACACAGCTGCTGCTGCCGAGATCTGCCAAGACCCCATTTTGCTTCAAATCTATAGTCTAAAGGCCTAGAGGAGACAGGAGCTGCTGAGAGTGCCGAGTGCTACTCAAGACATGACCCTGGTTTGCAATCTGGGGACGGGTGGAAATCAGGGACCTTAGAGTTGCTTGGGAAAAGGTGGCCAGCCCTACCAGTCTCTCCTGGGGCAGCAAACCCAGCTCCTGCACCTCTCTTTTCTGAAGGAAAAGTCCCCAAGGGAAAAAACTGCAACTCCTTTTTACTCACCCATGCCACAAGACAAAAAATAACTCAAGAGCCTTTGGTCCTAAGGTGTAAATGCTGTAAATGTGGATGGGGTAGATTCAAAGATGACCTCTCTCCCCTAGGGAGGGGGTAACACCAGTGATACTGGAGAATTTCATACAGGAGGAGACTGCTGCCCTCTTAGCAGCTGACTGAGCATTCCCTTGGCATGTCCTGCCCTCTCTCAAGGGTCTTGGTGTTGTTACCTGCTGTTTGAGATTGCAACGTCTGCAAGAGATAAGATTCTTCCATGAACACCATGTCCTGAACTTAAATTCTTGTACATTAGAGTTTACTGACGTCCGTGAGAATGGCAATACCCTTTTCATTAACATCAACTAAAAAGAAAGCTAAATCCTTAACTGGTCAAACTGTTAACACTTTAACTTAAATGTTTTATAAAACTTTCAAAACTAGATGTTCAAAAGTATATATTATAACAATAGACTACCCTAGAATAAATACAAAGGTCAGCACATTGCTCAATTCCAGTATTATTTTTTGTTAGGGTCAGAATATTTTATGACTCTTCATCTCAACTTATCTTTGAAGAAGTATTTTCAACCAGGTAATTCCACATCCTCTCACACCGCATTTTTCTGTGGAGCCCTTCTAGCAAATTATAGCCCTGTATTTAGTCTGGGGACCATCTATTATTCTATATTGTATATATTTCCTACCTATATACACATTGTTTCAAGAAAAATAATCAATTAAGACTTTAAAAGACATTTAATGGATGGAACAAATACCATCTTTTTAATATTTCTGCTGGGTTGACTCATATAAAAAAAATTCAGTTCCACTGTCAATCCAAAATATACTTTATCTCATTAATGATTATTCTATGAGACATCTGAATTGTCATTGGGCCACTTATAAATGCAATATTAAAGACAAACAAAATTTTATTTTTATATTATACTTCAGACAATGACATTTAAAATGATATTAGATTTGTGTGAAGGTTTTAAAATATAAATCTTCTTTGTACAGCCCATTAATATATTATGCTTCACTGAAATAACATAAAAATATATCTTTAAATTGCTCTGTTATTTCTCATAAAAACCAGGGGGAATGTTTTATATCAGATACTGCCAAATATTTGTGTTCCCTAAAAGAAGGAATCCCCCGGAGGGAGGCAAAACAGAATAGTGGTGCATTTTCCAGCTGTCAGACAGGAGAAGTCCCTTTCAGTAGGAACTGCACTGGAAAGAGGAGGAACTGATCTCAGGCTGGGGACAGGGACAAGAGAGGGGCAACAGCTTGCTCTGCGCCTCAGCAAGCCACGAGTCTGGGAAAAGGATCTCTGAAACCAAACCAGACAGGAAAAGAGCAAAATGCCCCGTCACTCATCTCTGCTATGCAGACATGAGATGGACAGAAACAGCAGTTTTGTCATGTCATCGGCTTGCAATGGTGAAAACTCAAAATTAAACCAGAGTGTAGCTTCCATTACTTGTGCAAGCTACACTGCTTAGCTGCTTGCTGATGGCAGAGAGGATTATCAGTGAAATCAAGAAGCCACAGAGAATTTTTTTTTTTTAGGGGAGTAAGAAGTTCAGCAAAACTTCTGCTTGCCAATAATTCACATAATTTAGAGGAACTGGATTTTGTCCTCTTCCTCCCCCCAGAGAAATAAGGGCTGCAAATGGAGTTCACACTGACAGTGCTAATGGGAAAGCAGAGCCACATGGCTCTTCCCCAGCCAGCAATTCTTTTAAGGCGTCTCGGCTTTGACTGCAATTTTCGGTTCCTCCCATCTCAGGCTGCTATTGCCAGATGTTACAAATCACAGCACAGGTGGGGATTGAGGAAAAGGGCAGAGAAGGATTTCTCAGACATATCCCACTATCCATTACAGAACATGACAAAACCACAGTTTTATCCTCAGTGCTACCTGGAAAATTATTCTAAAGCCAGATTTTCTGCAGTGAAAGGGTAGTGCATTAAACCATGCATCAGCTGTTCAGAGAGTAATAAATATTGGCAGATTATAGATTCTTTTCCCCGGTTGTAAGAAGAGGCCAACACATTTTTCATTAAAATCCTATTCCATCTTTGAGTGAAAGTCTGATGTGCTGCTTTAGCACAGCTGGTATTCTTCCACAGGGAAGCAGGATGGTGCTGAACCGACAGTTCTGCTCATCCCCTTCACAAGCTTCCCAGCATTTTCCTCACTGAATACATGTACCAAGCCCTTCTCCATCACGCTACTCTCCAAGAGGCATTTTGGCTTTCCCCTTTTAGGCAGGGAAGTGACAGGAATGTGCCAACAAAAGGACTCATGCAGTACTTGCATGGCCTATGAAAATCTGCCTTTTTTATAAAAACCTAGAAAAAACCCTTAATCGTAACTAGTAACTCATAACTATGGCTAAGAATTCTGAGGAAGGCATTTGTCAAGAGCAGGGCAAGGAAGAAAAATAGATTTTACACCACTATTCTGGCAGGACCACAAACAAGATTTAAAAATAACAATACAAATTTTGGAAGCACTAAAAAATACATTTCAGTGCACTTTGATTATTAACACTGACGCAGGTTTTCCAATATGACAAGCTAATACCTTGGACGGACTGCTCCATTTCTTAAAAGTTATTCTTAAAATTCCACAAAACATATTAAAACGTTCAAAAAAAAAAAAAAGAAAAAAGTACACCGTCTCTATGCTCAGGCTTCAAAAAAATAAGGATTATTTTACAGGGAGGGAGGAAACGCAGCATTACCACCACCTAGGCTGTACGCTTACACTTTATGTTATACCAAAAGCTTGCAGATCCAAATAAGACTCTGATCAAAGAGTTCTCATAACTTAATCTGGTACATACAGAAACTTCTTGTACAAATTACAACCCTTCTAGTTTCCTTGTGACAATCTACTGTAAAGCAAATTTTATCTACATGTATTTTAAATAACATCACCAGAAAAATAAAAAGTTTATCAAATGAAAACATGTTTCAATTAGACCATGCTTTTTTTTCTTAAAATCATGCTCAATTTATACAGTAGTCAAGTTCATACTCATTTTTCTCCTTTTTTTTTTAAACAAAGATTCAAAACCGCTGATTGTAAACTCACTGAGGAGACTGCAGTTTATTCTGGCTCTTTTTTGATTGTTCGCACTTTTTCCAGAAGTCCATGCACTTCTCCATTCACACCACCATGCTGATGAGAGGTGTTACTCCCCATATGGCTGTTGTAAGGGCTTCTTAAGTTACTAAAAGGAGTTTTAAGCTCTGCGTCAGATGTCAACTCCTCTTTGATTGTAACATGAGTGGAACTCTCGGTAAATGAAGGTTCATTCCAAATTTCTTTGTCATGTGCTTCTTGGCTGCTGACAGAGTTGCCACCTTTCTGTAGCATGTAGTACAATATCGGATTGGTTTTGGTCAGCCTCGGAGAGTCTTTCTCATAATCGTTCTTGTCCATGCCCGTGATCACCCATCTGATGGGCCCTTTCTCACTGGGCATGGAACACATGCTAAACTGCTCGGGCTCGAGTCTGGACACTGTACTCCCCAAATGTTCAGGGAAGGGGGAGCTGGCAGGACTTTTTACTGCTACAGGATACTGAAATGTTCTGTGATCTACGCAATTGTTCTGTTGCACAGGGCTGCCCATCAACGATCTTACTGAGGAAATGGTGAATTCAGGTTTATTGATTGTTGCACTGGTTTTGTTTCCTTTTTTCTTGCCCTCTGTTAGTATGTTATTCCTATGTTGTGACAGATCTCTCTCACAGCTTTCTGAGAGAAGCAGCTGTTTCAACACATTAAAGCCTTTACTATCTCTAGACCAACTCCTATTTTCAGTTTCACTATTTGAACCATGACTTACAGCATATTTAAATTCAGCATCACTTCTGCTGAATTTCAGTTCTTGCTGGTTAAGCAAAGGCCCGTACAGTGCCTCGGTAGGAGAAGCGTGATTGTTTGCAGCATCAGACACATTACTTTTCATCTTTTTTAATGGGCTTTCCAAAGGCTCAGCATGAAGCTTCCTCTTCTTCGGTACTGTGCAAAGACTCTTGGATTCAAGGTGTGTCAGCTCGTTGTTTCGGTGACTCCTGTCCAGCTCATCTGCAGGGTAATTGTCTTGATTCTGCCTCAGCAACCTACTTAGCAGGCCATTTTTGGAAAAGGAGAAATCTTGAGGTGAAAGAGGCTCAGATTTCAACTCCTCGGATGCTGGAGAAGCAGCTGTGTTTCTCTGCAGTGAATGAACAAACCCTTGGAATTTGTTACCCTGGCATTCTCTTACTTGTTGTGCATTTGAATTATAAGGAACATTTGATTCTTCAGATGGTTCGGTTTTTATTTTTACCGTCAATATTTGCTCATTCAAAGCCTTGTCTGTCTGTTCTTGAGAACTTTCATCTCTTAAAAGCATCCTCTCTTTCTTTTCACTTTTACCTTTATTGGGAGTTCCCAGAAGCAGCTGAAGGACAGTGCGCCTTTCAAGGAGATTTTCTATTTCCGAACCTGGAAGTCCTTGTTCAGCTGGTGTGGGCTGACAACTGAATATTTTGTTATTTTCTTCATGCATACTCAATTTATTCGTAAGCAGAGGGCTGTTCAACCTATCAATCAAGCCCACAGGTTTATCCATGTTCCCTGCCAGCAGCTGTTTGCTAGCTCTTTGCTCCTCACTCGACATGGAAGTCTGCATGCCGCACTGAGCCAGGTTCTGCAGCAGCTTGCTGGCACTGAATGCCGAGGAGTTCTGGGGACTATCAGTCCTGCTCAGCTTAGCTCCTTGAATTTCTTTGCTTTTGGACAGGTCTATCAAGTGTTTAGATGCGGGGTTCATCAGTCTGTCCGGCTGGATGCTGCAGGCGTAGGGTGGCGAGCTCCGCTTGACGGCCAGCGACTGGTGCGAGAGATTTATAGGAGAGTCTGCTTTCGTAGAAGCCAGCAAAGGCGGAGTGCTTAACGGAGTCATGCGGTTGGCACTGGGACTGTCAGTAACAGGAGTCCTTTTCCCAGTCTGTACAGTGAATTTTGCCACATCAGCTGTACTGTGTGGTCCCTGAGGGTCATTGCTCTTGTCTACCTGTTCTTCACTCTTATGCCCAAGTAACAGCTGAAGAAGTGTTACTTTCTGGTGGGGATTCAGCTTAGAAGCTTTCGGAGTGTCTTTCTCTTCCTTGTTCTCTGGACAGGAAACTTTTGGATCCCAGTTATGAAGCAAGGACTGAGTCAGGTTATCCAGTGATGCAGGTGGACCTGCATCTGGTTTATCTGTCCTCTGTTTAAAGGATAGGTCTATAGGAAGACAGTTAGAATGGGAGCTTTCATCATCACTGCTGTCTTCTGTAAAACTGGGATTGTTGTCTGAATACTCATCAACAGTTGTTGGTGTGCTGCTGTCTTCAAAAATGCTGGCTCTCTCACTGTGCTCACGCCCTTTCACATGCTTGGTGATATTCTGGCTTTTCAGCAGATGTAAAAGCAAACTGTTGCTGGGAGATGTTTTCAGGTTACTCCTTTCCACAGTACTTTTGTATCCCACAGGTTTGGGAGGTGAATGCATGATTCCCACCGAACTCTGAAATGGTGCCATACTGCCTTTGCTAGCGACTGTTTTGGGGGATGATCCTGCTTGACCATTGAGATGGCTTGTCATTCCTTTGGCCAAACCGAATTGGCCCATGTCCTTCTGAGCACTTTCTTGTAATCTGGCCATTGCTGCAAGTCTCTCGCTTGCAATCTGATTGGCATTTTGTGCTTTTAAAGCATGTTCCCTGGAGTACTGCTGCAAGTGGGCTTCACTGGAAAGCAGCAAGGCCAGCTGGCTGCATGCTACGCTGGGCTTGGGCGAAGCAGCAGGACTGGATCGTTTCTCTACCATGCTTGCAACAGCTTGTAGTCTTGCAGCACATGACAGGGGCTCATTCATCACCTTAGGGCTGCTCTGCACCGCGTGAGGAGACTCTATAAACCTCTCTTTGGGCAGGTTCTTAGTTATGTCAGGCAGGCTGTTGTCCAGCTTCTGGTCTTTTGCTTTGCTCTTCTTCAGCAGAGTCTTCAGGTGACTGGATGCGACACCATAGCACCTTAAATCTTTCTCCACTTGCAAAGAATCATGGCTAAGGGAATACCCTTGCTCCTTAAGGCTCTGTCTAATCTGCTGTGACAGAGCAACACTCTGCAGCCTAGAGCTGAATGACTGAAGCAAAGAGGCAAGTAATGTGCTATCCTGTTTGCCTTTAGGCACATTTTCAACCATGCCAGCCAACAAAGCTTCCTTTTTTCCATCTAAATCCACAATGGAATCAGACAACCGCCTTCTCTTTGCTGCATTCCAGTCTTCCGAAGACTGCAACAGTCTTGCTTTTTTGAGGTGCAGCATGCCAGATCCCCGATATGTACTTGTGTTAAGAACTGGACCATTACTTTGACAGCTGGGAAATATATTTCCTGAAATCTTAAAGTTTTGATCCTCCCCAGTATGCCCAGTGGACTTTTTGTCAACTGCAGTACCTGAGCCTCCTGCTGCTTGATGCATTAGTAATCCCTCTAGGTAAGTTAGAACAACAGAATCCTGGTGCATCTCAGAGCCAAGCTCTTCTCCATGAGTCATGTTCAATAAAAGTTTCCAAAAAGGCTCTGGTTCTGTTCACTTCAAAGACTAGTTTTGCTGAATCAAGACGCAGAGTTAATAACAGGTAGATGTCTACAGTGTTTTCTTACAGACTTTCAGAAACAATAGAAAATGTATTATCCTAGGCAGGCTTCTCCCAGTGTACACTGTTAGGTGAGCCAGGTTTCCAATCATAGCAATCAGCTGATATCTAGGGTATTTAAGGACAACGTCTACGAGGAGCGCTCAAAACATGGTTCCACAGAAACAAAGTTCCATTAAGTATTCGCTGCCTTCTTTCTTCAGGAGGCCAGCTTGCTTTTCTTCCTTTTCCATCTCCACCAAGCACATAAAATTCCTAAGGTCAGAAACACAAAAAACAGAAAGAAAATATTTAGGGTAAGATATAATTGCATAAGACTTTTTTTCCTTAAAAAAAAAGAAAACTTTCAAACCCAACTTCCCCACACATTGTCTTAGGAAGAGGATCAGGATACATAAACAACAAACACATTTCCAGAAGAAACTAAAAATCAAATAAAGGACAAAATACACAGTAACCAGCTCAAAGAGCTTCATGAAAACAATTGTGAGACAAAGTTTTATACAAAAATTAAGCTTACTTATCATAAGCACAGTTACTACAAGCCTTCACTGAATTTTGCTATTCTGCAGCTAAAAATAAGGAACAGCAAACCTGAAAGGAAAATCTTGAATCGCTCTAAACACAGTTTTTAAAAAATTTCATTGAATTTTACTTCACAGTTGTATGAACTTTTCTTCTGTAAATGTAAATACACAGGACACGCAGGCTATCACTCTAAAGTAGAACTAACATGAAAAGGCAGGCCCAAAGTCAATGTTTAGTTTCATCTTGAGTATGTTTCCAAATAACAGAATAGGCAGCATCATATATATGAGTACATATTTGTTTGGCAGGGGGATGATATTGCTGAAAGTAGAAACCAAGTTGTTAGTGCTGCCCAGGACCAGGCACTATTGTAAAATCCAGTATGGTAACACAACAGGGTTCTGTTGTTCTTACAACACCCAACCACCACAAGTCAGTAGAACAACCATGTGGTAAGAGTGGTAAAAAGGTTGCTTATGCTTCTGATGCAACATAAATCCTGGCATCAAAACCCTCCCCTTCCTGGAGGATTTTCACCTTTGCGTTCTTTCTGTACATGAAACATATGATGGCAAAACCAAACCAAACCAATTCTTCCCCGAAGTCTTGTTATTCTTCAAGAGTGTATAATATCTCTACTAAATACTTCCCTGGATGGGGCAGTGTGGTATAAAAAGCTGTTTTAAGATGCACAGCCATGGCACTTGTGCTGGATGCAGCTCTTCAGCTTCACTTACAGGGCTGGTCAATGGCAGCACGAACAGTCCAGTCACCACAGCTCAATAATGAGATCACCACACCACACGTGCCTCCTCCTTCACTCATTCAGTACTGAACCGGCATAAATATTCAACGTGAGCAAAGGTAAGTGTCCTTCTGCATACTGAACTCTGCAATTTGCTTTCACGGGCTAAAACTGCATTGAAAACTTGTATTTACAAGCTTAAAAGGGATGTACACAGATGAAATTCTTGCCTCCTCTTGAAGTGAATGAATATTTTATGATTGATTTCCCAGAGGCTAGTTTTTAATTCAAAACCTACAGGCAACTAGAAGTCAGAAAAGAATCATATCTTAAAAAAGTAAGGAATAAGAACTACTAAATAGCTGTAATGTTAACAGTCCTTAATCTCCCAGGGCAAAGATTCCCTTATTAAGGTTTTAAATCATCTAGAAGAACTCTAAAAACGGAGCTATCTTAAAAAAAATGCCCAAAACAAACCCAAACAAAAAAATCTAACCAGAAATGCATTGTAGTGTAAATGTGTAGACCCATGCATTTAAATATCAAATGCAAAGCTGTTAGCTATTATTAAGGTCTCAGTACTTTTCTCAGAAATACATGTCCACATTAACCAGTATTTACACAATTACCCGTAGAAGACAGTATTTCTTCAAACATGAAGCAACTTCAATGTGGATTCATCTAACTGAAAATTACTGATCACCTTATTGTTCCTTCAAAAACCTCTGTACCTCTGGGTCAGCTTTTGCAGAGTTTCAGTGCAAAAACAGAATAAAAACCACAAATAACAAATCCTTAAAAAAAAAAAAAAAATCAAGATTTCCAAGGAAAACATCAAATATCCAGCAACAATAACAGCAATACAATTAGACTAATTTCCTCAAATATTTGGGAATGCACTTTATCTGGAGAATATATTTTTCCAGCTTCCAAAAGTAAACTGTTTATCTGCAGCCAAATTTTCATGTTTCAAACAGTAATGAAGCTGACAGTGTGATGTTATTAAAAAGGAGCAAGTAGCACTTGATACACTCTGTACAGCATTTAAGACAATAAAATTGAAATTTTGTCAGGATTTCTGACTATCTGATAAAAGCAAGGCTTGCAGGTCATTCAAAGATATCATTCTTTAGGATAGAGTCCCAAACAAGTGCACCATTAAGCCAACATTCAGTACAACTTTACTCACTGCACCTTTGGGTAATTCAAAAAAGACCATGCAAATCCCTCAGGTACTCCAAAAGCTTCTTGCAAGAGATGACACCTGTAGCTAGTACAGTTTACATACAATAACCATTCCAAGCAGGATTTTGCCACCTTTTCCATTTCTTAATTTTATTTTAATTACCCAGTCCTAGGGAAAGACTGACAAGTTTAATGAAATTAGGTTTTTGCAAAGAAACTTCTTTAAAGAGAATGAAATCTGGAAGGCACTTAACGCATAAGAACAGGACATCAGCAATCCTTTCAAAAAGCCTCTTCTGATCTAGTGATGCAAGAGGTATTACAGTGTTAAAATCTCACATGACAATGTCCATCTGAGGTGTAGTCATGCCAAATCCAAACCAGCTTTGGAAATCAACGTTCAGCAGGACACTGAGGTAACCATTCAGCAACCTTTTAAAAACACACATACTGTACAAAAGAACTTCCCAGGACCCACTGAAATGTTAATATTTTTTCTTAAAATTAAATATTTGAGAAATTACTGGAGCAGTGGTAATGAAAAAGAAAAGAAAGTTAAGGAAAAAGGCGGAAGAAAGAGAAAGGAGAAGTCATACAGCAACAGATCTCTTTTATTTCCCAGCAAGGGCTGAAGCAGCTGCTAAGATCTATGAATCTCTAGACCTAAATATTGTATTTAATTACTGTGACAAAATAAATTGATAAGTTGATGTGCTTTACTGACCACAACTACTCTAAATGCACTCTTTTTTTGCCACTTCTACTATCTTCTCCTAGACTTCTGTACCCTGAGAAATAAACAACCCAGCTGTTTTGCAGAACCTCCAGGAGCACCCATCAATTACAGTTCATTAATTCATGTTTTACCTAGACAAAACTAAAGCAGCAGCAGAATCCACAGCACAAATGCTTTAACCTGGTGAGACACTCCCCAAGTGAAGCACACCATGAGAAATCAGTCCTATCTACAGCCTTTTAAAATGTGCCTAGGGAGAAACTGTAGGCACAATAGGGAAGAGAAGGAAATATTAAAATGTTCACTGAACTGTATACATCCAGAATATTAATTCCACTTTTGCAGTTGTTGAAGTTTTTCTTTGTTTGCAAACTACAAATATATTTATCCACCATAAAGATTTTAAAGGAATAATAACAACAAACTTTGAGATCCTTTGCTTACCATAAAATTTTACTGCTGCAAAATGAAATCTGAGAACACAGGTTCTAATATGTTAAAGCACAACAACAGAACCCATAGCTTTTTGCTCCTGAATATTTGGTTTTGATTTTTAAGGAATTCTTTGAATGAATGAAAACTTCAACTGCAAAACCTAACTGGAGACTCTAAACAAACAGCAGACTTTTAGTTCACCCAATAGATATACAGTTCCTGCTATTTAAGAAATTCTAGACAGTTTCCAATTTAACTAGCAAAATTACATCCATATTGTATTTTTCCAATATCCCAGACTAGTATCTCTAGTTAAATCCTTTTGCTGAATGGAACAGAAAGCCACAGCAAATTAACAACACTAGACTAGCATTATTTGAGTAGGAGGGTTACATAAGCCATTGGATAACTCAAAAAACTTGGTATTATCAAGGTGTCTTCTTCTGCACTCTTAATTCAAGATCACTGGGAAAAAATCTTACAGAAATCATTAAGATTCACATTTAGGAAACTGGCAATGGCTAGCAGATTGCCCACATGAACATTTATTACAAGAGAGATTACCCAAACTCATGCACATTGTTAGAATGATTAATAGAGGTTGAGATTAGTATATATTCACACAGATAAAACATTTTTATTAACTGCATTTCAGAGTTCTTTCATGACGATTAAACTCCTGTAGCAATTTTATGTTCCATTTTTAAGCTGAGATGAATCAAAACATGCATTTGTAAAGCTAAAATCAAACTAGTCTGTAAAATAAAAATCTCCAGTTATTTAATAAATTTGGTGTTCTAATGCTTAGCTACTACTGCAAGAGCCAGAAAAATCCTCTCACTAGCTTCACTGACTTCCCATTCTCATATTCCCAAGTATAAAGGATCCAGCCCACCACATCAACCAATGGCTCAGACTGTCGTTTTAATCACTGCAGATTTGAGGAATGCAGTACAGTGATTACAGTGGCAGCCTGGGATCCAGGGGTCCAATTACTCACTGTACTGCAGACAGGCTGTCTGACTGCTGGTTTTCTCTGTACCCTGTTTTCCCAGATGGAGTAATGATAGATGGAAACACCAGAAAGATAATTGAGGATAAATATATTAAAGGCTGTGTGTTGCTCAGCAGCTCCAGTACCAGCACTGAGTAAGTTCCTAAAACACAGGATTTTAAGTGACTCCCCATCCTTATGGTTTCCTGCAGTGACATATTGAAGAGCACAGTGAAATCAGGATCTCAAAAAAATTTCCTAGGTGCACTGGAAATTGCAGCAGGATCTTGCAGTGAACTAAGAATGAGTGGGGTAAATGAGACTTGCTTGTCCTAGAATTATTTTGCTATTAAGCTCAATTTGCGCACCTTTGATTTCAGCACGAAGGATGTTTTCAGAGCGGTGGTAAAAGCACTTCAGTGTTTAGTTAGCTCTTTTTGCAAAGGTTCTGAGCAATGAAACAGCCCTGATAAACAACTCCGACACCAAACGCACAGAGCTGCACAAACGAGCAGGTACTTCAATGGTACTTGAACGCATGCTTTAAGAGAATCAAGTATTTAAGTGCTTTGCTTTCCGAAATCCATGCTTTGTGGTGTCAGAAATCTGTTGAGATGAATGGAGCAGCTGAGACCTCTTCACAGTTTTGATACAGGCAGCCAAGACATTTTGAAGGTTCCTTTTGCAAATGTAATTTATAAAACGACAAAAAAAAAAAAAAAAGGCAGCAGAAATGATCAAATGCGGGAGCAAAACTCAGCAACAAGTGGGTGAATTCTCCCACGGCTGCACTCAAAAGAACTTGGGAATCCAGAAGGCTTTTTTCACAACTAATTCATTTAAATAAAATAAATCAGGCTCCTCTCCTACAACTGTAGGGTATCAGTTTGAGAAAGCAAAAATAAGCTTCTTCCCAGGAGCTTGGCACATTACTCACTCCTCGTAGGCCTGCTGACTGACTCCAAAAGACATTTTAAACCTGGGAAGGATAGCCTATCCCTTTCAGACAGCTCAGTCAGGAGAGGGCACATGAGGAATCGTGTTTCGGCAGCAGCAGCAGGAGCTCCTGCGGCTGCCAGGAATTCTGAAGGGGGCTCCCGAGACTCCGACCCCACCAGAGCTGGCATTCCCCACCCTGAGCTGGGGCTGTTCCCTGCAGGCTGGCACGGCGCACACGGCAGCATCGCTCCCTCTGCGAAACACCCCCTCGGATAACGCAGGATTAGCGACAGCCACGTTCCACGGCCAAATTCTGCACCAGCATACGAATGGAAAAGCCTTTTCCCTTGTGTTTTTTTAAGCTGTGTGCCGCCAGACCCAGCCCCAACCTGACTTTAGTTTTAGACAACAGAGAGAGGCGGTGTTTTTTACAGCGTGGGGATGGGGCAGCAGTGGGAGGGGGTGTGTAGAAGGGAACAGACCCAAGCCAGCCTAATCAAAACCTGATTATTTTAGCAGTTTAAATAGTAAGAATTTGAAAAATACTATAGCAAACCAATTCCAGGACAGATGATGAAACAGCTCAAAGAGATGCCAAATCTACTGTTTTACAAAAGCGCACAAACCCCAAGTAACTGAGAAGTCTGTAAGTCACACAAAATCGAGAGGAACGCAGAACCAAGAGCACAGCAGGCAAAAAACACAGCTTTTCCTCTGAGAGTAAGCCCTGACGGACCACTGGACCGAAATGTTAGCCAACCAACAACTGAGTGGGGAAGAAAAAAAACCCCAATTGTTCTCGTGGTAGAGGCTATTTAGATTTACTTCAGCTTTTAAGAGACCACTAAAATGTAAATGCTGGTTACTGTTGTTAATAGTAGCGCCAGAGGCATATAAGGAAGGGGAGCCTGTTCCTAAACATTCCATTTGGGGTGTGAAAAGGGGGATTCAGTCACCTCATCTCAAGTGTCCCTCCACTCCTCAGATTTCACATGGGATTCACCAGTCCGGGAATCTGTGACTCACTCACACCATGGAATACCACCCCATGACAACAACAGGGAGCTTTGGGATGGTACGTAATACATATCAAGGGGGAACACAACATTTCCAGTGTGTGCTGAAATGAGGAGTGGAAATGTCAGGGAGATTTCCATATCCACGCAGAGGGCTGCTCAGGGAGGTGGCGAGACGAGGCTGTGCACCCTGCCAGGAGGGAGAAAGAAACTGAAAATATGGCAAAAAAAAAAAAAAAAAGAAGCCCAAACAAAAAAACAAACCAGCCAACCAAAACCCTACCCGAGAAACAAAAAAATCCCTCATCCAGCATCACCACAAACCCAGTGAAACCCCCAAAAGAGCTGAAGTACATGGGAAGGGGGAAATGGGGAGCAGACAATTGCCATGAAAGCTGAGTTTGTGAAAGCCTTAGTAGCAGTTCTCCAAGGTTTTTAAGTACACTTAAGCACTAAACACAGCTTAATCCAAATCTGCCCTGTGCATCAAAACCTCCTGCTGGAAAGTTCTGCAAAGTTCAGAGAGGAAACACGTGTGGCCATTTTTCGTGCTGTGACACTCTTCAAACAATAGCTCAGCCTACCTTAAGTAAGTATTTCTTATTCTAACAAATACAAGAACAGAGTATCATAGAAACAATCACTCCTAGATGCAGAAAATCCTAGGTTGTTCATATAAATTATGATTCACCTGGTGTTTCATACAAATTTCAGTCAATTCCTTACCCAGACTCATACACATATATATTTCTCCTTACAGCTACTACTGGACGAATATTTATATTTTGTTCTCTAATGGTACTGCAAAGGACATCTTTTGTTCATTTGTTGATTACGGTTGCTAACACTCAAGACACGAACTTTGAAATACACTCTCTGCCAAGTCTTTGCTAATTGTAAGGAACGAGGAAGAACACACATTCAACTTACAAACGCCACCTGTGAAGGAAGCAAGTATTTGACATCTAAACCTGTCCCATCAGTCACTGCTCAATGGTCTTCTGATACTGAAGAAAAAAAAGGGCAGAAACTAAAAGATAATGCAGAGAAGTTACACCCCCACCCCACACCCATTAAGGACAGGGATCCAGAAATAGCATGTATCACTGAATCTCAACCAGCTTGGGTAAGGGTGTTCATACAAGCTCAGAAATACAGTGAGCAGAAAGGCTTTTGGTTAATTGAGTCTTCTTATTCAAGAGATCAAGAGCAAAAACCACACAAATCTATACAAAGACTTGTTTTCAGAACAGAGGAGTGGATAATATACAACAGAATGGACAGAAGATGCACCTTTCCAATCTATGGTAAGCCACTTGCCTATAAATAAGCAATTAAAAGGAAACTGAACCAGATTTTCATTCCCTCCGACACCTACAAAACTGAATCACTGATTATGCATTTAACTCTACGTCAACTCCCCAAGAATGAAACTTGATTAATATACAGTGAAGAAATCAATGTCCTCTCCTGGGCAATCATGCTTTTGAGTTATGGTCAATGCGTGCAGATAATGCATTTCAACATAACTCTGACCTTCTGCTTGTTGGAGGGATCTAAAGATACAGGCATTTATTGATAGCAGTGCACTAAAGCTGTGTATTTCTTGGAATAACTGTATGATAGGTGGTTTGGCATATGTTAAGTCACTTTATATTATTTTAACCAAGAACTGGTTTCAGATGTCAAAGTGCAACAAAGGACTAAAGAGTAATGCACAGTGTTTTATTGACAGTAATAGCTGTGTTTCATGGGGGACCAAGCATCTCACGGTTATGAATGAAAGCCACTTTGTAGACTTCTCAACAGAATAGGTTTCGGCTAACTGAACACAAATACACAGTAATTCCAGGCAAGGAATACAGGATCAGAGTCATGTAGGATCCAACTATATGTAAACGTCCCAGAAATCCATGTTAGAGACCCAGTTGATTTGTGGTTTGGGTTTGTTTTGGGTATTTTTGAGTGGAAAGGACACTCCAGCTTCTGTTGTAGTAGGAGATTTCGGCTTATTTTGGATGATGTTTCCAAAGGTTGTTGTGGACACAGAAAAGGCTCATATAACTGCATATAAGTGGGAAAGGAAAAATCTGCATTAGCAAGATGGTCTTTACTAGCTCAAATTAAAAAAAAAAAAAAAGGTTTTTTTCTCTCCAAAAACTGCAATAAAGCCAAGTGAATTTCAAGATAAAACCTAAGAACCAACTTTAGTGAAACCTTGGGAGAAGAGGCTCATAACATCCTGTAAAGACAAAAGGACAAAGCAGCCTTATCACTATGCTAGAGTTAATCTAAAAACATTCACAACATAAATCCCGAAGTAAAATATTAAAAGGACTTTAAATCATATAGATGTATACAGAGACGATCATCTGACCATCACACATAGAGAACAGGACTGCGCCTCATCCCTAGCCATGAGTCAAATCAGAACAATTAAAATACCAATTTAACTCAAAACCAGTGAAAATAGTATTTACTGCCACAAAGGCATGGCAAAAACAATGGATAGCTGGCAAGGGGAAGTGTTTAACTACCCCTCACTTAAGGGCATATACTTTGAAATAATTTCTCAAAATTTATGTTGATAAAGGTGCCATGCATTTTAAGAAGATAATATGCCATCACTAAGTTCTGGAAAGGAAACTTTTTCTATCTGTTTTTAAGGAGTTCTTCATGAAGAAAAGAATAGCAATAACAACAAAAAAAAAAGCTACTTATTTTTACTGCTTGTTCCATTACTGTCAAGAGAATTGAAACAGGTGCTTATGTCAAATTAAAAACTGTATAAAACAAAGTAACATAGATGTCTGACCGACTTTTGAAGAAAGTGTGTGATTTTCTACATATAACAACATCACCCCAGAAATAAAAGACCTATTAAATCTATTATTCCATACTTGCACATAAGTATTAACTAATTTGGGACCCTATTTCACGATGCCTGTGAAACCAAGAGTCTCGCTAAGGCTTTATGAAGCCATATGCCCAAAGTGCCAGTGTTAGGCCAGCCAGCTCTGCTGCCCTGTTTGCACATGTTTAAAATGAGGGCTGTGCTCAAGAACCTGCTGAAGGTGCCTGGCACAAAGCTCCTACAAGGCAAGCCAGACTGAGCACCTTGTCCCAGTCCAAAGAAACCGCAAAGATGCTGCCAGGCATCTGTTCCGCAGTTCTCCATGTGGGAACATGGGGTTACGAGGGGCACGAGGAAGGACAAAGAGCAGGGACTCCTTTCACTGCTGAATCTCATTCAGTGCCAAACAAAAGCACGGCCACTGGCGAGATACTTGAAGAGAAAACCCCACCTCCAGGCAGAACGCCTGTGCTGAATTTAGGAGAGTTTATTGGTGAGCTAAAGACATCTTTGTAAGAACCATCTCCTAAACAGAACTAAAAGAACAACAACAACAAGTCAATGTCTTCAAACCCACTGAAATCTTAAAAGATGACTGAAAATTCAACTGACCCAAAATATTTTAATTTTTGTATTTTACTAAGGTATCCTGTGAAGTGGGAGTATAAATCCTATTAAACTGAACTTAGTTTGTCCATCCCTAAAATAGATTTGACATACAAACACAAACACAAGGTCAAGGTCACAGATCAGCAAGAAAGATTACAAAGAGGACTGATGTAAGAGCTGGCATTTGATCAAAGCTCCTGGATGTATCTTTTTTTTTAGTACACTTACCAGAAATATCACTACCCTACATTTTCTTCACACTGGTACATTACATGTTTTAAGTATTCCCTACCCTTAAGAGCAGCTGCTCTGTCCTTATTTATTTTGATAAGAGCTATTAGGCAGCATAGCAAATAAACTAAGGAAAAGCTCTTATGTTAAGTGAAAAGGAAGTGAAAGACACTTTTTGCCATCTTTTTCACTCTATTCAGCCATTGCTAATATATATTAAACCACAAATCTAAAAGGAAAACCCACTCAAACACACAGTAAGACCAATGCTAGAGAGTCAGGACCTCAAGTTTTAACTTGGTGCGGTCCAAGATACCTAAAATAACAATTGTATATTTGGATGTGCACTTCCAAGCACAATGCTTGCTTATTTATCCTAATTATCTGTGTGCACAGCATATATTTCTCAATTAACAACAAAAAAAAGAAAAGAACAACACAAGGTCTGTGCAGAACACAAACTAACCTCTTCTGTAATCAGGACAACATTTACCTCTTAGAAAGCTTCTCTAATGCTGAACGCTGAGTAAGGCAGCAGATTAAACACAGTAGCAACAGTTGCAAGACTCATTAAAACCCAGCTGCTGAAAATAGTTAGCAATGAAAGTCATTTACTGATCTATCCATCCATCCACGCACTGATACATTCTCGAAGCTTTAAACATAGCAGGAGAGTATTTAGCTTTACAGGTCACGTCTACCACATGCACCTTTCTGATGCCTGAACATGAGGAAGAGGTGTCTTGGGTGACACAATGTCACATGGCATTCAAAGCTGCACTGCTGCCACCCAGTTTAGATGCTCGTTGTAATAAGTAGTAATTTAAAGAACAGTGTGGCTTGTATTCTTAATTCTTAACCCCCACTTTCAACACCAGCACTGCTCTGATGTTAGTCTAGACAGGACTGGGAGCGGTTTATATTTAGACACAGAGATACATCTATAAATAGGACTGTTTGTGTTAGTATTAAAGCTTTTATTGGAACCCACTGGGGGTGACCTGCATAGCTCACTCATATGTGGGCATCTTGGACATTGCCAGTAAAACCTTCATGCCATCACACACCCTCCTGCACCTTACTTCAGCTACTATTTGACATTTGTTTACTGATTTTCCTCCATTTTTGTAGAGGTAGTACATTTGCAGCTCTCTACCTGTAAGATTGGGTTGTCTGAGCTACTAATGAAAAGACCTCATATGAAAAAAAGATGGGAAAAAAAAAGGTTTAAAAGCTTGTCTCCTTTTTGAAAACATCTTTCACAAGAATTAGGTTGTCACCCTTTTAAGCTATAGTATTGCCTGATCTACTTGGGCCAGATACAAATCACTCCTGAAGCCTGGGATGCCAGCTTCTCAGCACTGTGGTGTGGGTGCTTTTAACTCTGATAGTGATTCATCAGATCTTAAAACTGGTTTAAGACCAAATTGAGTTAAGTTGTAGACCTCAGGGCAATACAATTCTGCTCTTCCTTAGTCCCCCTTTTTTAAGTCCTTCCTGCAAAATGGGAGAAAAGGGGAGGTTGGTTAATTTTTTTTTTCCCAAGTGGAATTTCTATCCTTCGTACTTTGTGAAAAGCTGATAAAGCTTCCCACTGTGTTGAAGAGTTAGGAAGGGAAAAATAAAAAAAAAATAAATCAGGCAATGATTGCTTTTGGTTGTGATATGTCCTACATACACGTTCACGTGTGTTTGGTTCTCACAGTAAACTGCTGATATGCTTGTGGATAAGGAAATTCTGTTGGTTTGCTGCATTCTAGGAAACACATCAGCTTATTAGCAGTACAGCTACCCAACATGTGAAACCCTAAGGCAGGTATATTTGGAATCATATAGCTTATTTAAGTTTACAAACATGAAAAAAATGCATGAAAAAGCCTTTCCTTTAATTGACCTCAATTACAGTGAATAACTGTTCATTCAGTGTCATGGCAACTCTTCTCTCAAGCTTATACCGTAAAAACCCTCTTTAATCTTCATAACCAAACCTCTGATAAAACAAGTCAGCAGCAGTTGTGGGTTTGCGTTTTTTCCTCTTAAACACAAGCTCTTGACATACATAACACTCTTGACATACATAACCAGCAGAAGAAAGAAGTTTCTGCTTGTTCTGAACTTTGGATCAAATCCCCCACTTTTCAAGCAGCAGGATGTGGCAGGCTGCTATCCAGCAGCCAGTGGTGGTTTTGGCTGTGACACCATGGAGACAATATCTGAAATCCAGTTCTTATCCACTCCTCTTTGGAGAGCATGAACAGGCATCTTTCCACACAGTGATCCAAATGTAAAGCACTTCAAGGGTGCTGTCTTAGGAGGGGGTAATGACAAACTGCAATAAACAACCACCCAATACAGCAATGACAATAAATAAATATGACAGCTAGCACAAAATACTTCTAGTCAATTTAGTAGTCAAGTAGTCCACAACAATGGATTATGTTGAACAACTGGATGGCTATCAGTGCCCAATTCTGTAAAGGTACAGTTTTTACTTATTTTTTAGAAAAAAATATTGTCCGTGGTTATATTTACATGTGTGAAATGTCAAATAAGGTTCTTAAAAACCTTAAAATATCATATTGATGAATAGCGTAGCAGTAATTTCTTGAACTTTGTACTTTATTGTGTATTTATTTTCCCTTACTTAAGTAGACCTATGTGCCGGTGAACGCACAATAAAGGACACGCTCACACCTGCTAGGTTTAGCAGAAAGGAGGGAAAAGAGAGACTTTATTTACATTTAACATATTTTATAGAATTCGCAACTCCACAAGGGATTGGAGGACATGTCACTTCTTCCTCAATCCCACCGGAGAAAAAGGATGCTCATCAAACTTTCTCTTATCACAAAAGGAATGAAAACCAGAAAAGACAGTTAAATAAACATTGGCTATTGTTTACATGAAACTGTGAGAAAATTCTCTGACTCCAAGGTTATAACAGAAGGCTTAGCAAAAAACAGGACAACAGACCTATGAATTTTACCAGGACAATAAAATAATGGCAAGGTTATGCACACATGCAGACCAGTGCAGACATGGTGCATCTAAATGATGCAACACATACTAAAGTTGCAGATGTATGCTCAGGACAGATGGGTATCTACCATGCTAAAACCCAGTAACACATCACCAGTTTAAGCATCATGACTACTAAAAGCAAACTAGTTTACATTTAAAATTTCAGTAGTCTATCATTCAGGACACAGCAAGGATTTCCAAGACGTGCAACATCAGTTATTCCAGTGTTCCCATTCCTCAAGTTGTTCAACAAACAGCAACCATTGCAGGTGATTTGGTTTCCCATACGCTGGAATTCTGGTATCAATTCATCATCTAATAAAATTGGTAACACTGAAAGGCAGTGGGAGGTAGGTGGTGAATTTCTCTCCACCAATCTTGCCTCAGCTTCGGGGGAAATATCTCAAAATTAAAGTTTTAATCTGTTCACTTAATGATTACTGATAGGATACGGTAAGAGTGGGGGAAGTTGTCATAACAAAAGAACTAAAGTCAAGAATCTAGCAAATAAACATGCAAAACTGCACCAAAGTATCTCAAACCATGTATGATGTAGTGTAAAGTCATTATCTGATAGTTATTATTATCTATAACACAACTCTATCGATTCAGCTGGTCAGGCTATGTATTATTCCCAGCTTCCCCTGCCATAACAGAGATTTGGGCATGGCTGACAGGCCACAACCCACGTCCTTTGTGTTACATAAAGCCATCTTTCCTTGATGTAACTGGAAGAGTCATTTCCCAGCTCAGTGTAACATCAATAAGTAACTCCAGTGTTTTCTAAATCGATATATAGTAAGGCCTTGTCAATAACCTGAAGGTAAGTTTCATTGACTGCCTGCATTCTTACTAAACCACATTTTTTTGGTTTCTTCTGTTTTTCAGTCTATACATAATCTTGCTAAAGAAGATTGGTTTTGTCCAAATTCTGTTGCTCAATTTCATCAGTGAGACCAAAAGAACTCCATTGAACACATTAATGTGATTTCATTCAACAGCAGCTAAAGCTTGTGAGTACCTGCAGAATCTTACAGAACCACAAACAACTCCCAAATACCAAATAAATGCTGAAGCAAATCATATTGGAAAGGGAGGTACAAGCCAAAGGGGCAACAAAGAAATACCAGTGGGAAAAAAAGCCCATAAAACCCCACAACTCAAAACATCTTCTCAAAGGGATTTCATGCTCTCAAAAGCATGCAATTTAAAATCCATTTGTTGAAAAACAGCCAGAAGTTCTGGTGGGCAGGTGAACATGTCTTCAGCCTCTCAGGAAACTCAGCAGATTGTTACCTTGCCACCCTAGTTAGCACTCTCAGAAGAACGAGATCAGGACTACACAGGGATGTGAAATGAACCATCTTCTGCTTGGAAATCATAAGAGGGGTAAGGATCAAAGCTACTGTGAATGAGACAAAGGTACCACTCCATGTTCGGGGTGAGAAAAAATACAAATTCAGGGCAGTAACTCATACCTTTCAAGTGTCAATGCAGGATCTTTGTGAATCTGCTTTTCACTCCTCCCTGCCAAAAATAAATACATTATAATCAGGATGCAGAAACTTACAGTGGAAAATAATTATATTTCTACAGTAACAGGAAAGTCATTCTGTTAATTCAGTATTAGGTCACGAAAGGGAGCCTGTCTTACTTCTTAACAAGGTATCAACACTAAAATAGTTTCCCCCCAAAGCTGGTTATACTTGTGGTCGATTTGTGCGAGTATCAGAGCTTGACAAATGAAAATGAGCTGAGCAAGCTGGTAACGGTAACCTGCCAGGAGAGAGGGGATAGGTCTCCTTGCCTGGTTAATACTACCCACTTTGTGAAAAAAAGCTGTCATCAGGAGATTATCTTTATTCTAACACTCCCACTATCCGTTTACCCACCATGACTAAAAAAAGCCCCAACCAACCAACCAAAAAGAAACCAAGAACGCACAACACACCCTGGGCATTGCATTCTGCTTCTCTAAAATCTTACTCATTTTCTCCTGCTATTATCATCATTACTCTCACTCAATCTTCCCTCAGCTCCCCACTTCCACAACCCACACTTATGCAGCATTAATGACATCCAAAGATCATTCCACACTACACAAAACACAGCTGTTATTGTGATCTTTCTCCTGAAGACATTCTGCTCATATAACCCTTCACTTCAACACTTCAATTGTTTTTCTCTTGCTCTAGATTAAGTTTAAAGTTTCTCATCTGAGTTCTACGGACATTAATAACTTTCATTTCTATCCACATAACCTAACCACTTATTGTGTCCTTTTTCCTTACCCTTTTGTTTCCACAAACACTCGTTTTTGCTGTAATACTCAGGCACCTCTCACACAGGAAATTCCATTACACTTCTGCACTGCTCCCCAGGCGAAAATCGTCTACACTCTGGGGGCTCTTTCTTCCTCTCCTCTAGCAGTAAATTACCAGAGCAAAAATTAATCCAAATCCACCAAAATACCTCCTTGCAAGACCACAAGCCAAAACACAAATGATGTATGTTGCTTGCCTTGCCTCACAGACTTCTTTGTTCCCTTTCCCTCCATGTAGTCTATATGAAGTTTAAAATAAATACATCTGCACCTGTGAGATGCTGACAAGTTCAGCTGGACAGCAATTAAATGAAGCCCTAGAGCAACACTGGCCTCCAAAATAAGTATGTTTTCTCTTCCTTGTACAGAAGAAAAAATGCATTTATTGGTTTTGCAGTACAACAATACGTGCTTCTGTAATAACACAGTTTTCACCCATTACCTTTCTTTTGCTATATATGATTGGAAGGGAAGGAGAGAATGATATACACTAAAAGATAACAGAACACAAAGATTAATGATAGGGAGAAAAGGGTACAAAAGTCCTAAAATATAATGTAGAAGGGCTAAAATACAGCATCAAAGGGCTCCCCTTCTCTTGAGCTGCTACTTTTAAAAAACTAGTGAAAACTCTTTCACTTCTCCAGCTGGTACAATGACAATATCCCTACCCTGATGCAATGTGCATTCACTTCAGAGGGCACAGAGGCAAGAAAGACCAGAGAATGAAAAAATACTGCTCCTAGGAAAGAAAGGAGATGCTTCTTTTCAGAGAGACCAGAGCTGTTTATTTACTTTTAATCATGACAACAAACAATGACACGAATGAGGAAACTTTTGAGGACCAAGGTGAAGGCTGAGAGAGCACCTGTCCCAGGGCCTGGCTAAGCATAAACCCAGATCTCCTCCGATGAAACAAAGGAAGCTTTCTGCATCTCAGCTGCCTTAATGAAATAACCTTCCAAGCCCAAACAGCAGACTTAACACTGCAAGTTCTCCGTTTTTTTTTAACATAATTTCTCCTCCTCAAACCAGAGGGGTTTGATTTACTGGGTCTACATCTGAATTCTGTTTTACTGCAAATAAAACGTAACCCTTGCTTCCAAAGTTGCTTCAATATCTCTCTACTAAATCATGTAAACCAGAGCTTGCTAGTAGCACTTCGGAAGGTGAACAGTTTGGGTGACCAAGAATAACCTACCGGGATGCAAATTCCACTTGCTTTCTTTATATGCTGCCAGGTTTATGAGAGCAAGTCTGTCTGTGCTTGACATTTGGCGTAATTACTATTATAAAACATTTTATATTCCTGTAAATTCAGACTACAACCCCAAAGCGGTTACAAACTAAGATGAGAGGCAGAGATAACAAAGCAGAAAGGAAGGACTGTAGGGAAAAAGTAGGTATAAGGAGCAAGAAAAGCATCAATGCCAGGAGAAGATAGTGAGGCTGTTCAAGCTGCCTGGGACACTGCCTCACCAGCATGGAGCCCTGAACAGTAAAAAAAGAAGAGCAGAAACAAGATGATGTAGGATACACCACACTGTAAAACATTATAATCAACTTGCTTCACTAAAATATAAAGCCAGAGGTGAAATTCTAGGTACCCTGGTCCCTGAAACACCAGCTCTATTTGTCCACCATGTTGTAAGAAGCACTTCCACTGAAGTGCAATAAACATTCTCACAATGCGTATGGATGGAAAGTCCAAAATTCTCAGGGGTTTACACTACTTTTACTGTGAATTCGACCAATGGAACAAGAGGAAGGATTGGAAGATCTAAAACATCTTGAGTCTAATCTGTTGCTGAAAAACAGGTGGGAGGGAAAGAAGGAGAAAAACCAGTAAATTATTGTGTATCCATCACCACTCAAGACCAAAAGCTCCACTTGCATCATGGGATGGGGGCTAAGATTCCAAAATGAAAATTAACAGACTTAAACCATTCTTGCAATTCACTTCTACATATAAGATATAAGGCATGCACTGAATGCAGCTTATTTGTCCCAGCTCCTTGGTAAGACATGAATGATTAAAGAATACAGAGTAACAACAAGCTCCTTTTTGCTAACGTATCTGAAAATATCTTTCTTGAGCTTTCCACAAATTCTTGTATTTCACTTCAGCTACTTTACTTAAACCAAATGCATATTTTTCAAGAACAAGCACGATCCATGTTCCTCACAGATAACGATCACAAGAAAGCTAATAGTATTTATGACAGTCTTTCTAATGCACATCCAGAAAACCCAGACTGTTTGATAGGTATATGCAGGCACAGTCTTTGCCACTTCAGGTACTAAAATCTCACTTGTTTAACATTTCTTTTTGTTTAACTGGCAAATTTGATTATGATTAATTTTTGCATACTAAAGCTCATCCAGCCATTTTTAATTTCAAATTGGCTTGCCCTCCACCATGAGTAGTGGAATGCTACAAAAACCTTTCACATCGTGACCTCATAAATCTTGGAGAGCAGAAGAAATTCTCGTAGGAGCAGGGAACTGTTGGTAAGATACTTCTTCCACCATTGACTGTACTCTGTCAGCTGTAACTATGTGCAAGTGTCCACACTTGCAAATTACAGAAAACATGCACCTGAACTACCCTTCCATGAAATTATTTTCTCTGGTAAAATGACAGTCACAGGTGGAAAAGCTGAGAAGAAGAAAATGTTGGAAGTCGACCAAGCATCAGGTTGTTTTTTGTTTTTTTTTTTTGATGAAACATACAACCATAATTTTAAAACTTAATAATAATACCAATAAAAAAAAATCTTGATGTATTCTACCACCAAGCTGCAGAGTATAAGCAACATCCTAAGTACAGAAAGGACTTTCATAGACTTAGCCATTCACTACATGAATCTGGAAATAAAATCCCAAACTATTTTGAATTTGAGTGAACTACAGAATTAAATTCCATATTGCTTATACATAAACTGAGGTCATTAAAAAAAACCCACTCACAAGCAAACTAACAAGTAAGAGGCATTTTCAGTTACCAAAGACCTATTTCAATCTGACATCTAAATATCTGATGTTAGATGGCTGCTGCTATTTACAGACTGATCATAGTAATTTCACTCCTCTGTTGTTCACCAGGACCTCTCATTACATGCACTGTGTGGGTCTAAACCATGTTGGAGGCTACTGGGTACTGTCAAAACTGCAACAAGGAAGAGATTCCATCTTGGAACAAAACAGAACATCCATGAACACATCACAGCAGTGCTTTGGAATACTGCTACTCTACACAAGAGTAACAGTGAGGTCAGGAGAAGTTTAAGCAGCTAACATGAACTCCGTATCCATAACAAATGAAGAAAGATTTTCTGAATTTCAGCTGAATTACAAGATATTCTGTCTCTCTACAGTTGGTGGACGTTTTGGTTTCTTGGGGTTTTTTTCCCCTACTAGTGAAACAAAACAACAATTGGGTACATTAAACTTGAGGAAACAATGGTGCTTACCACTAAAGGAGTAGCAATTACACACTACAGTAAATGCCTTTCTCTTCCAAAAGAAGAAAATTACTGACGCTCCCATCACCCTCAGATGGAGATGTGTATCAGACAACTACAGTCAGTGTGGGTGTTCCACTACACCTGCTGAAACAATGTTCTCTCCAAGAAAACACCATGTCAGTACTGAAATACAGTATCGCTACCTGTACTGAACTAAACATATCAATGATGGCATTATGATCAAAAATACAATTCCACCAACTTTCCCTACTTCTCAGGGATCTAACATGATGAAGCACACCTAATGAGCTGGGCAAAAACTATTACATGGATTGGAGCTGCAAAGACCACTGCACAGCAGAAGCTCTTCTGATCCACTGCCCGCTTTCAGTCTCTTTCCTAACCAAGAACAATAAAGTCCTTTTCACCCTGAAGCAAGGGTCTCTCATAGAAAAGTATGTATGAATGTCTGCACACATATCTAAGCACTTCCTTCCCAAACAGGTCCATTTTTAATTCCTTGCTTTAGAAAGCTGTCGAAACCTGCCTTTTACCAGTCTAACTCAGCTGTAATACACTCCCAGCTCAGGTGGATCAGAACACAGGGTGTGCATTCATCCCAGGTTACACCAGTGAAAAGGCAGAACTGCAGCAGCCCATGCCAGCAGCGGGGCAGTGAAAGAATTGATGCTGCAGCCACAAGTGAACCCAGACAGACAGCTTTTTTTGCGTGTGATGAACTACTCAGTGGTGCCCAGCCTCTGGAATCCTGAATTACACCAAGCCCAACTGAGCCTCCTCTGCAAGTCTCATGAGTAACTAGAATGAAGCCTGCAGAAACAAGTTTGCTCCCCCTCAGTAATCAATATTGGCATTTTTCCTCATGAGTTTGTACCAACTCAAATTTGAGCTTCAAAAGCTCAGTTTCCAAACTGACCAAACTGAGTAAATAACTTGGCTCCTATACCTATTCATTTGTAGAACTCGCAGATACCTGCCACACTCTGTACTCTGCCAGAGTGAGAGAAAATGGATCAAGCAATTGCCAGTGGCTTAAACATCTAAGTCTGGGAGGAGGGGAGGCATCCCAAACCTTCTAATTGCTCATAGTCAGTGCCATCTATGGTTGATGTTGCAGAAACAAAGATCTAAATAAAGGGGGAAAAAAAAAAAAAAGGTGTTGGAACTTTCAACGTGGTTTTACAAATGGCTTCAGGAGAACAGATTAGACAAAAAACAACTAGTAATTTTCATATATTCTAGATAATTTACAACTATTGCCCTAGGTAAGGTGTTAGTATCAAAACCAGGTCCAAATTCTTTATATGATTTTACAACAAAAACATCTTAAAAACACACTGAAAGTTTTAAGTGCAGCTTTCTATTTTCTTATCTTACCACACTCGTCTCCTCAAGTAAAATTCATCTCATTTTTATAGCAGCTCCATTTCAACCATTCAACCTGGCTCTGTTGCTGCAGATGCTTTATCCAGCAGTCAAGAAAAAGATGCCAGAGAGTATTTCATCAGGCCTTGCAAAATCCTCCCCCGCCACCCCAACAAAGTATCAGCAACACACTTTATTTTCAGGGAAAGTTAACCAACGCGATAGACACAATAATTCCCTCCTGAGGTTTCGCAGCAGTCTCAGTTCAGTACACAAGGCCATTAATTACACAACTGCCTTTAGCATTAGCAGGATTCCGGTAGTGACAGCACTGCTTGAGTTAAGGCTGCCTTCAGTATCTGCACAGAAAATCTATTTACTTGAAGTTATGCAACACCTCCACTTCCTCTCTTCTTTGCTATGGTAGAGCATGGTAACAGAAAGAAAAGGAGTGGAGATGGGGAACAGCCTCAAGCAGGGCAGAACTACCTTTCAAAAACAGATCTAATCTAAAATTCACCTCTAAAATCTGCCTAAATTGATAACACTCAAGCACCAACTTACTTAACACTTGATTAAGTATTTCCAGAGGAAAAGCTGTGTAATACAGTTAACCATGCTGGAATCAACTGCGTACCTCCAATATAAGCAAGAATTGTTTTTAAAATCCAATTCATTTAGGCAGGGTTGTGTTTGGGTTTTCTTCCTCATTTAATTTCTTCTTCATCACCCCATCCACAATATAGCTGTCTACCTCAGACCAAGCTGTATTCCAAAATTCTCATCGAGATTTTATGTCATCAGTCATGCTCATTCAGTAAACTTGACAGTAAAAGTTTTAATTCGGCAAACATCCTTCTACTTTACATTTAAAAAATAACAAAAAAAAGAAAACCAGGAAAAGTCACAGGCTACCCAGGCTGATATTTTTCATGGCACTAAGAAAACCAAGACAAAATGAAAAATAACACATCATCAGTCCTCTTTAAACTATGATCTGAAGTGTCTACCTCGTATCTCTAATGATACGCTGAGAATTGACAAAAAACAAAATGAAGCAAAACCCCCAACACTCAGAACTGGCTCTTCTCAACAGGAATTATAAGAAGTCCCAAAGCAGTCACAGTACTCTTGACTGGTAAAATGTTTTCAAGGACTTGGATTTAATCATATGTCATTTTCTTTTCCTCTGATCATTTATTTAAAGTCATAGGTTGAATTATTTATGAACAAAAGTTAATTGCACTGAAATGCAGTAATGCCCTGTATTTATCTAACATCTTCTTCAGAACTCAACCTCCCGTCACTAACTGGTTAAAATCTACAAAAAACAAATACAGAATTCGAGGTAAGAATTAACCATTTCTATAGCATTACTGAAATTCACTTCCAAAACCTGGTTAAATATGGTGAAGTTCCTAGATCCTCCCATCTGCTGTGTATATTGTGCAACTGTTTTTACTAACTTTTGTTTTTGCTACAACATGTGTTTATGTTGAAAAAAAAAAGTAATTCAGAGGGAAGAATAAATTACTCACAAAATATTTGGTTTGAATAAATAAGTTTTGACTAATTATTTTCAATTAAAGTCATCATATTTGAGTTCAAACCGTCACATCACAGAGCCTCTTGAACTGGAGTTCTTCGAAATTTTCTTAGCTGCCTAAGGATCTCGAAGACCAACAACTTGCATGGATAAGGCTGTATTCACACTCCTTGCAAGGTGTAAAATGTAAGCTCAAGGGTACACTCATATAAATATATCCCACATCCATAAAGTGTTAATCTTAAGTCAGCAAGGCCATATGACAGAAGTAACTATTACAGTGCATGACTCCTGCTCAGCACACAGCATTTTCCAAGTCCCTCATTTCCTTAAAGCAACTCATTTACTTGTCACCTGCCAGGACAAAGAGCAGAGAGAGGATTTCACAAATACCTCTGTGGCTTGTGTGTGGTGATAACACACCAGGAAATGTGGATTTTCATTTTCTCATCAAGTTATTAGATTAGGTTTACACGCAGATTTAAATGCCCAGGAGGAGTCTGCCACCTGTCCTAAACTTAATTAGTCAGGAATGTCTGCGTGACAAGAGCAGATACTTCAGATGTTTCGGAGTGACCACAAGCAAACATCCAAATAATCACCACCACAATTTCAGTGATGCCAAGAACGAAGCACTAAGCACAGCCCTCTGTGAAACAGCCTGAATTTTATTAATGGAATGCTTCATACTTCCCACACAACTGACATCAGCTGAGCATCTGTAAAACCAGAGAATCAACTATGTAAAGTCTACAACTGGGTTAAGGAAACGAAGAGCCCTAGATTTCCCACTAAAATAAGGGTGCATATTTATGCATTACTAACAGGGGTGGTGGTGGGGGTGTGTGTGTGAGATATGAAGACTCAAATCCTGTAAGACTTTTCCTCAGCTTTGTTCTTGTGCTGTTTATCAGAGCAGCACATCTAAGATTTGCAGGTTTTTATACCTCCCCTCACCCCCTCACATTCCACCCCCCCCGCACATGTAGGACCAGCACAGCAGATTGATAACTAGGAAGAAACAACACATTTTCATTTAAAGAGGCAAACACATCCATGTTCAAGTATATTTCACATTCATCATCTTGCTAAGAGCTAAACCAAAACCCCCTTAAAACGTTAATTAGAATTTTATCTGTGTAGGTACGTAGCAACTACTGACACTGATGTGAGTAACTGAATATAATACGGAGAATTCAGTTAATCATCTCCTTACGTTGCCATTGGCACATAAATTTGTCTCATTAGCAGGGGCTACTTAGTTCGCTGTAGTAAACAAAGCTGCCGATACGACAGCCTCGCACACTTTTCATTCATTCACATATTTTTCTTTCCTTAGACTTCTAGCATGTGCCACAGAAGAGCTGAATGTTAAACATTCCTGGAGTGTCACAATATGTAATACAATAAAACAG
Source organism: Platysteira castanea (assembly GCA_013397175.1). NCBI lineage: Eukaryota > Metazoa > Chordata > Aves > Passeriformes > Platysteira > Platysteira castanea. The sequence continues at coordinate 1,365,682 of VYXC01005332.1, read as the reverse complement.
ATTACAACCATACCTTTCTTTCACAGCAGTGGTGCCAAGCACAGGTACACTGTAGCAATCAATTTGTTCTGCAGACAGTAACGCTTTCATAGAATACTAATGCAAAATCTCTTTTCTTTCTCCTTCGACTTGACTCCCCAATGCCTGGGTCCCGACCAATACAAGGAGGAGGGCAGAATGTCTTCTGCTGAGATAACCACAACTACTAATCAAGTATACGTGTACAAGGGCACAGGATTAAACCTCCACCGGGCTTGACTCGGGCACCGAGAGCAGCTCAACACATGCACAGGCAAGGTCAGAATTAAACACACACACACACGCACGCACACGCACGCGCATCTACTTGAGTGAACTAATTTATCACACTTTACCACTGACGGCTTTTTACCTCAGGGGAGTAAAATTACATCCTGGTGAACTGCCAAGGTTCAGACACAACAGCTTCCCACAACAAATCAGATCTCTCGGAGAAGGGAACTGGGCTCAGAGGTGAACGCTCCTCTCCCGGCTTCTCAGAAGCTCCGTGCACGCCACGCGTGCCTGCGTGTTTGTGCATGTGTCCGTGTGTGTGCACACACGTGTGTGACACACAGCACTAGGCATTGGCTAAGCCAGAGCCACAGCGGCAAAGTTCAAAATCAGGCACTAACTCCCCTTCCAGAGAGTTCTCTTTCTGATTGTATTTATCTTTACCTCTTAACATAATCAATCTATCAAGTCTAATTACTCCAGAAGAAAGCATTTTATTATTGTCTAACATAGCAAATGTCAAACAAGCTGTTCATTTACCTTGAAGTTTATTAGCATAGAAATGCAACATGAAGATGCTCTCAAAACACTGTCACTTGTATTCACAACATTTTCGAAAATCCACTTAGCAGGTTTTTATTGCCTGGCATAGTTGGATACTGTTTTAGTTCTTAAAATAGGCAGGGCACTATCTTAACTGTAGCACCCTTGAGCTGATGTAAGACTTTTTCTTTAAACATCCAATTTATATTTAACTTTTCTCTTTGGTTCTCTTTAAAAGAAGACTCTTCCCACATTCCAGTCAGCTGTACATGTGTGGATACATGTGTTTCCATAAAGGTTCATGTATGTGCCTTTCAAGGAGTGAAAAGTTAAACACTCAGATTTCAAAGCAGAGATTTTTTTCCCCCCTCAAGTTCTGCCCTGTCATGCATCCTTCCTGGCATTTTCTTTCCAGTACAGGCAGATGAATGTTTTACCAAAAACATCAAGATGAACCCTACAAATTACCATTGGTGGGGTTTTAACAACACTGCTTTTGCACATGATCTGTACTGAGAAGAAAACACTGCACAAATGCTCCCCTAAATAACCCCCAAAACAATGCCTGGCACTTTACCTAGGACAAATTAGCAAAATATTTTTGAAATAGCAGTGGCTTCACAGAGACACCAGCAAAAAGCAGCGTTAATCAATACTGATGAGTTTGTCCTTGACATACTGACCGTGTCATCAGGCTATTGTCATGTGATATCATGTCATTTCCCCACCTGGCTCATGACCTTGTCCTTTAAATGACCCAAAGCTTCCCTCAAGTAGCAGGAGGCCCCTCCCCGCTGCCTCAGCAAGGTCGAACGGGTCAGCGTGTCCTCATCTATAATCCACCACCATTTGTCAGCAGGGAGGCTGGAGGAGGCAGGCTTGCTACAAGGGGAGAATGCCCAATTAGGCAGCTGTCACACAAAGCATAGGCTGCAAAATTATCCCCTGTCAAAAGAAAGAGCAGCTGCGGGTGCCAATTACAGCAACCTTTCAACCCTTTAGGTACTGGAAACTACACAGAAGTAAATGAAGTACAATTAGTGATAACAAATCGATGAATTAGGACAGTAAATTAGAAATTACTAGCAGGTGAGCTTAGGTCTCCCATAATATTAAGGGCACAGCACACCCCAGGCAAGGACAGGAATATACAGATTTCACAGAGCACATCAGTTTTGTCTTATCCGTGTCTTCCTTGTGTGGAGCCTGTTTTCCTCTGTCGTTTTCTTCTCACGAGCCAGATAGTGGAGAGAAAGGAAAAAAAAGGCAACCCAAAGAGGAAAGAAGTTGTAGCACTCGATCTTCCCTCTTTATCCTGGCAAATGCAGTTTCCTCCTTTCTCAGGAGGTCCTCAGAGCCAGCACAATCTCCTTCTAGTAAGCACACTCCATCTGACATTTGCTGCACCTCAAGTTCCAGCTGAACAACGTTCACCCCAGAAAAAAAAATCAACTGAGAACAAAAACAACCAGAAAAAATAAACCCCCTAGTAAATTTTGTGTCAGTTGCTCTTGAAGCACTTAAATCTGAGTTAAGTGCTAGACTTTTGACAACAGGGGAAGACTAATTTCTCCACATTTCACTTCTCACACAAATCATGTAGTGGCATCTCTGAGCATACACAGAGCCTAAAGTTTGCAAGCAAAGTTTCTACTCCATGATCTTTTTGCCTTAGTGAACAACTCACAACTGGTTTTTTGCCCTCACTATTTTCTTAAGCAGACAGCCTGGGAAGTTACTGTGTGCTGGCACCAAAAGGCAGGTCCTACAGACCACAGTAAATCCAGCTTCTCCTCCGGTGCATCAGGCCAACCTTTTTAACAGGAGAGGGCTACCCATGAATATCTGGGGCTCTGCATGCCCAAGGCAACCATGGATGGGTAGTCACCTTACCAACCCCTGGCATTTACAGAATAAAAAGCCTACAAAATAGAATAAGGAAAAGAAAAATAGAAGGATAGGATTAAAAGTATGAAAAATTAACATACAGCCACATCAAACCATGGTTGAGACAGTAGTACCAACACCTTCGTATTTAGGTGCTTTGAGTCAAAGTGACAATCAAATTAGAAGAACAAAATTCAAATTCTAAGATGCCATCTCCTCCTCCCAGCCAGCTCACAGTCATTTCAAACTAAGTGAAGCTGCCATTTCTTGCCAATTCTCTCCTTTCATTTCTCTCCCTAATCCCAAATCCACCTTTAATATGTCCTTATGCCTTGCAACCATGTTGAGCACTGAGGACAGGAGTCTAGATTCCTCCCAGAGGCAGCTCTGACTAATACCTGTATACTTGCACTGTAATTCATACATGTACTCACACATGCCTACACATATTTCTGCTAATACATTCATCAAAATATGAGATGGAGCAGAAATTAAGCCACTGATCTCCAGCAAGCAATTTCCTATAGCTATCTCTAAATCTCTAGCCAGTGAGTATTCTACTGTTAAATTAAAAAAAATCTTGCTGTCGTAACTCTGGTAAGACACAGGATAATAGAACACCAACTATAAATAGATGTAAAAATGCTCATTTAACAGCAGTTGCAATAATGCTCATCAAATTTGACATTTTCTTTTGAGCAGCATATGGAAACCGTAGAGTACTGAAAGAGTTAATGTGTTTAGAATTCAGTTTCCATCATACTTGGGTGACTATCTCTTTAAATAATTTAAATCCTCTCCATCAACTACAAAGCTGTTTTGAAGCCATTTAGCTTTGTTCTTTACATGTGTTCTAATTAAGAAATGACCTTGTCATCACACACACCAGAAATCCTGGATTATTTCCTGCAGCAAAAATCTACGAAGCCAAAAAAAAAAAAAAGACAAAAAGAAAAAAAAAATATATACACTTCTTCCTTTAGTGAGGAACTGAGGAAGTTGTTGGTTGGCTGAATGCTGAAGCAGTTTCACCGCATAATTTTTGTTGTGTGTGTGTTGTTGAATGTCACAGGGCGGGTTAGTGTGACCTTGAGCTGCATCAGCAGCACAGCAAGGGTCGAGATGCCTGCAGGCGCCCTTGTACTGGATTTGCAAGACAAAAACCTTCAAACTGGCTGAAGGACATCTTAAATCTCTTCAAAGGTTTTCCCGAACTAATCTGGGCTGCTCTTAGCCGGATCTGTGCCAGTGTGAGAGGCAAAATTAAAAACAAGGTCTTTGACAGGATGTTGTCTCCTCTTAACCCTTCCCGTGCAGGCAGCAGCATCGCGGGCGTGCTGGAGGGAGGCTCAACCCGCAGCAATTCTTTCGTAACCAAATTATGTAAGGCACCATTTACTCGGAACGGGGCTCTCTCCTCCTGCCGAGCACCCAGACGGCTCCCCCGCACCGCCAGCCCATCCCTCGCCTCCCCCGCGGCTGGAAATGCCATCCTCCCAGCACTCTGCGGGGACAGACCCAGCTCGCAGGATGCACCGCGGAGCTCGCTGCCCCCGCTCCCTCCACAAATATCCCGGGTGAAGATGCTTTTCCCAAGTGGAAGCAGTAGCACCCATCACGGCGTGTTGTGCATGTTAAGGCCAGGCAGGTAGGGAGGAAGGGGGTCAGGAACACGCAGAGGGTTGCTCTGGCAGGCACCAGACATGTTTTACGAGAAGAAATTAGAAAGTGACCACTTCTCATCCTAACCTGTGATTTCCTTCCCAGTCATCCCGAGCCAAGCAGGAAGCACAGCAGAGGATATTAACATGCGACGGGCCTACCAAGAGTTGGAGAGCATGACTGTACACACAGGGGAAACAGAAACAAATAAACCAACTGCCCGGCTTGCCTGTGACTGCTCATCACCTCACAAGTGACACAGAGGCAGAGACAACCTCTAGGAAAGGCCCTAGGAACACACGGTTACTCTGTGAAACCACAAGTTTACCCAATGGATTTAGCAGCTTTATTCAAATACAACTATCAGCACATCGAAGGGATGGGTGCTTCCTTCAGAAGTGTATTTGCAAAAAGAACCACCAACTCCACCTCCAGTAAAATTTTGCCAAGTAGGAGTATGCTTAGCTAGAAAGCAACATGGATCCCCACATTTGAACGTGGAGAAAAAGGCATCGCCACCTTCTCCCCATCTGTTTTAGTGGTGGTGTGTTATTGGTCAGATTAAACTGTCAATTGCTAAAAGAGAAAATAATAAATACAAATGGGTTAAAATAGCCTCAGCTTAATCAAAAGGAGCCAGCATCACACTTCAGAACTATCTTTTACTGTTTCTTGGCTATCCACCAGGCAAGTCCTTGAGGATAAAAGGAAGGAGTCACTCGTACCAGCAGAGGGTGTTGTGATTCTTCTCTGCTTGAGCACGGAAGGCTTCGTTCAGTCTGGTTTTGTACAGTCATTTTCTGAGCACTACAGTCTGTTACACGGCAACAAAACACGTTTAAGTTTACTGAAGAAGGACACAGCTCTGGCAGTTATGTCACAACTGCTGTAACACTACCCTTCACCCACCACTAAAATAGAGTCACTCCCGCACTCCCAAGAACCACAGCTCTTCTCACAAAGCACCCTCCTTGTTAGAAGGCTTTAACAATTTCAAGCATTAGTTTTCAGTAACATCAGTGACGGTGCCTTCTGCATCAGCAGAGGAGGAACTTGCACCATACAGATGCTTTTCCACAGGTCTAGGGGTTTCCAAGGCATTCGTTACACCTGGACAGAAGGCCACGGTGTTCCCATAGCACCTGGTTGTCAGAAGAGCCCCTGTGATTACCCAGAGCAGTCTCAGGGACTGCTCTGCCCCAGAGGCCCCGGAATCTCTACTCTGCAGCCCCAGGGAAGCAGGAGGCTGGAGGTGGCACACACCTCATGTGCCTTCTCCACCACATCACAGGCCCTGGCAAATGGAGACTGACCAGACCCACACATGGGGATTCACTGATCTTCCCGCACAAAGGTGTTCTTTTTGCAGCCTTTCAATAGCAGGATGCCATCCAGGCAGCCAGCTGTGGGGGTTTTTGAAAACAAAAAAAAAAAAAAAAAAGGCAAATACAGTTTAGCCACTTAGCCTGTTACACAATTATGGCAATACTGGGTCCTGTGCTGTGCTTCCTAGAAAACTTTCCAGTTTACCCCAATTACCAGGAAGAGGGATTAGAGGAGACCAGTTAAAGTCGTTCCCATGTTACATGTTAGCCTAGCAGAAAACACTGAAATGAATTTTCATGGTATGACCATGCAACATCCGTGATTTCTTAAGTTTCTCCAATGTGTAACAAGACAAAAATATATTATGGGTTTTCCAAACACCTAGTGTTGTGAAAACCCCCAAAACAAAAACAAAGAACTCCTATTGCAATGTTCCAGCTGAGCAGGGTGACTCAAAGATGCAACAAAAGCTTTCAAGCCACACAGTCGTTGCTGCCAAGTATGGGACACGTTGTGTGGCCCTGCCAAAACTGGAAGCCAAAAGCCAAAAATACAAATTAGCAGCTTTCTTCCAGGGCCACAACAGTTCAGTAAAAACTTTCCAAATCAGGCTGTCCCTAGGAGGTTCAGACAGAAGTGCTGAGTGCAGTTACACAGTGCCTGGCCACGACTCCAAGCCTACAGCAGCTCCCGGCACACCCATCCACCCGAACCACAGCCATTGTGACAATGTCACATCCGTGCAGTTGGACAGTCACTCATTCCTACCCATCCAATGGAAGTGGTCTCCGTGGCTACAGTTTCTCACAGATGGCAAGCTGCAGAGGGTAAGGCTGTTCCCTGCCTGTTCCTACCACAGGCATACTCACACCAGCACACACAAACCCTATAAAAGACAGGATGAGCATTTTATAGACCACCCAAATACAGGCTGCCTGCTCAATCTTAATTCTGCTATCTTCTAACTGTTGATTCTGAATACACAACATTCATATTCTTTAAACCTAAGACTTATTTTGTACACAGTGTAACTCAGTGCAGCAGAAAAAAGAAAAGGGTACACTTGGACACCATTATTAAATCAAGAAATACCTGCTAAGGATGCTACTGACAAAAATATTCTCTTGGGACCATACATCCCATTGGCATTACCAGAAAAAGTTCAAAAATCATGTTGTGACTGACCACGTTTCCCAACATTTCTGGCTTAATTTCCCAGCAGCACTCAAACCAGCTCTAGGTCTGGCAGAAAAATTAAAATTAATACTGCTACAGAATATTAGGCGTATCTACTTTGTAAAAAGCTTCATCAGTAGTGTATTAGTTTTAAGTATGCTTGATATAGCTGGCCTTCTTTTTCTACTATGCGATAAACAACTTACACTAGTATAAAATAGTATTATAACTACTACTTGACAGTAACAGGTAAGGGCAAGAAGTACTGAATAATGTAGATTAAAGTAATCAAATACTGTGATCCTTTCCATATTCTCCATATGGAGAGCATCTAGGGGAGGGCCACAAGGATGGTGAAGGGTGCGAAGGGGAAGCCATATGGGGAGTGGCTGAAGGCACTTGCTCTGTTCAGCCTGGAGGAGACTGAGGGGAGACCTCGTTGAGGTCTTCAGCATCCCCACGAAGAGAAGAGGAGAGGCAGACTGATCTCTGCTCTGTGGTGAACAGTGACAGGACCTGGGGGAACGGCATGAAACTGTACTGGGGAGGTTTAGGCTGGGTATTAGAAAAAGGTTCTTCACCCAGAGGGTGGTTGGGCACTGGAAGAGGCTCCCCAGGGAAGTGGTCACAGCACCAAGCCCGAGAGACCCCAAGAAGCTTTTGGACAACACTCTGAGGCACATATAGAGCTGCATCCAGCTCTGGGATCCCAGCACAGAAAGGACATGGAGCTGTTGGAGCCAGAACAGGCCACCAGGATGAACCAGCTCTGCTATGAGGAAAGGCTGAGAGAATTGGGATCGTTCGGGCTGGAAAAGAGCAGGCTTTGGGATGACCTAAGTGTGGCCTTCCAGTACCTACAGGAAGCCTACAAGGAAGATGGTGAGAGACTATTTACCAGGGTCTGGAGCAATAGGACAAGGGGGAATGGCTTCAAACTGACAGTAAATACATTTAGACTAAATATTAGGAAGAAATTCTTTACTGTTGAGGGTGGTGAGGCACTGGAACAGATTTCCCTGAGAAGTTGTGGATACCACATCCCTAGATTGTTCAAGGCCAGACTGGATGGGGCTCTGAGCAACCTGGTCTAGTGAAAGGTGTCCTTGCTCATGGCAGGGGGGTGTAACGTGATGATCTTTAAGGTCTCTTCCAGCCCAGGCCATTCTATGACTCTGTGGTACAAATGAAATAACCTTATTCTGCTGAGATCTCAACTTACACCCAGGCATCTTCCACAACTTGGTAGTAAAGCCTGATGTTTAATTTAGGTCTCACAACAACTCTCAAATACTCACTGCAAAAATCTTCTGCAGATGTTTTGTCAAAAACAGTAACTTTCAAAACTGGCACACCTTTCCAAAAAGTGCATCTCAAAAAAACAAGGCTGATGACCTGCCCAGATAGCACCATCCATTTTTGAGGGGCTCATTTCCTGCTTCAAGCATCTCAGGTACTAACTTAAGGACATTATCAACATTAATACTACGTACACTCACAAATACATTTTATTCTAATATTTAACTGGTGTCCTGATAATGAATTACATGAGCATTTGCGAAGAGTAAGGATTATATCTGTGTTTAAGACTGTATTTTGCTGAATCAGGACCCTGAACCTTAATGCAGGTTTTTCTCATTGCTGTGCCAGTTTATTTTATTCAGTACGAAGCCACCAACAACCTTTGAGTTCTTCTGCTCAAGGTCATTTTTAACATTCACAAGCACAGCTTTTTGGCTGTCTGCAGAGCACAGATTTTTTTTTTTTTTTTTTTTTTAAAGTGCATCTCAGAGCAAAGTGATGTCTGGAAACATCTTTAAATGGGGAAAAACACCCTTTAAAGTTGCCTTAATCAGTTGCCTGTTAATAATTCTACTTGGCTACCTTTAATACCATAGGCTCTAATTTCGTCTCCATCTCTGCACCCACCCATATCTGGAAGGTATAAACATGATATAAAATCAGTTTCAACTTCTGCAATCTCCATGTCTAAGCTACACCTCCCACTCTTAGCCTTTGAAGGCATCCAGCACAGAATCGGGTCCTTGAGCTCCTTCCCTTGTTCTGCCAGACACAACATTTTCTAAATTTGCACTTAAAAGGGGGGGTTGGGTGGGGAGCTACCTACATTCAACAATAATTTGCAATATTATAAAAAAAAAAAAAACCACAGAATTTTGTTTATGTTGTATAAAGTTACACACAATTCTCTATTCCTCAGTCATCTTCCTTCATCAGACCTAACTAACTTCCTTAAGCTCTTTCTATCACTTCTTTCTTCTTATAATTAAGGATGTGGGATTGAAGGGGGTAATATAAGGAAGGACTTATTTTATTTACACTTCTCATTGTGCTGTATTAAATATTACTAGTATTTTGTCAGCACATGACTGACAAAGAAATATCACAAGCCTAGGTGATGAAGACAGCAGTATGTTTTGGGTTTTTTTGTCCTTTTTTTTAAACAAATACATCTCTGCATCATCACTGAAATGCTACATTGCCAATGTTCACCTTCAAAAACTCTTGTTTAAATACTCTTTATTTTGTCTGTGCAAATCTCAGCGCAAAGCAAGAAGCAGCATACTGATTACAGAAAATACAGCTAGCCATAAAAACTGAAAAGATGGAAGTGTCTGGCAGGCAGGCATGTGCTGTATACATGACTTGTATACACTGTACTGCCAGGTGTGCATCTACCTTAGACATGCACACTTCATCCTGGTACCCCAGGCCATTGAGAAGAGAGTTAAGAAGCTGACAACCAGATCAGCCCAACAGAAGAGTGAAATTACACTTGTAGGGTTCCAGAAGTGACCACACTGTAATACAGTTTCTGTGTGTCCAACAAAATAGCTGAAGCCAACAGCAGTCGGCAGTGATTCCTGGTTAAGTGCATTTGCGTATTCAGTTGCCAACAGCACTTCCTTCTCTAAAACAGGCTTCATTAATTCCCAGGTTGTGCACTGGCTCAAACTCCCTTGCTCTCCAGCTAGCAAGGGTGTAAGAAACCTGCCCATCACAAGTGTTCTCTTGCTATTTTCTTATTTCACTTTACAACAGTCTCAATTTAGAATTACAGGTGTTTTGTGCTATACTCAAGCTGGAGATCCCCACTTTACTGCACATATCTAAATTTGCAACATATAAGGCTACGGGGTTTTTTTTTTAGCCTTAAAAATCCAATTGGTTATGAATCTCTAATACTTTTTAAAGTTTCAGGCCTTAGTATAGAACTCAAAAGTGATATCAAATGTCACATTAAAGTTAAGAGAAACTTTAGTAGAAGAAAGTGAGATTTATCCTGTTCCTAGCCAAGCCATAAGCTTAAGTAAGGACCACTTCCTCATTTACTTAAGAACCAGTAGTGTCTTAAAACAAATAATAACAGAAATAACAAAAACTAATGGAAAGAAAGTTCCTAGGCAATTATCCCGAACTGCTCTCCTCCCTTTCTCAGAAACACTAGATAGATTCTGTTAGAAACAAAGCCTTTGATCTGTCTTGTAGCAAACATAACCCCTCAGCCCAAACACAACGCCTCTATATAACGAATACCCAACAGCTCCATACTCTCAGCAATTTTTTGAACTACAGCAGGTTTTGTCAAACTACTGGCTTAACGAAATACAGAGCACACTAAAATTGCTCTGCTTTTTCAGAAAACACATTGGTTTCTATTTAGTGCATACCACAAAACATAAGTTCAGTTTCTCAAGGTGTGCAATGGTCTATGCAAGTTTGTCTGATTCTTCGTATTTTGCCAATAGTACAATTGTTACCACCCCCACCCCCAGGCTGGTTGATTTAAAGAATCAGAAATATGAAGCTTTCACAACTTTTTTAAATGCACCCAGAGATTTCAAAACATTTACAAAACCCCTGTCACTTTTCAATTATTTTCATTTACGGATGACTAACAGTATGTCTCTGCCAAACACAGACATAAAATGCATTCTTCAAGAGGCATGAATCCACATAAAAACAGATTTGCCAAATTAAAATACCATGAGAACAGCTATTTACCTCAAACAAAAAGCAACTTAAAGTTAATTTTTGAGCTTTCCAAGCTTTCATTAAGATCAGAAAAATGGTTTGAGTTATTAGAGATGTACATAATCATAAAAAACAACATTATTCCATTGTTTCATCTTTCCTTCTGTACAGGTGAACCACTATTGAGAAACCAGAGATAAGCAGAAATGCAGCATTGGGAGAAGGCAAATTGAGTACTATTTTGAAAAAGATAAAGAAAATGGAATGTTACTACTCTAAATATAACTTACATAGTTTATAAAATAGTTGCATAGATAAATATCAGATGTCCTCCTATAGGTTGTCTTAACTTTCTGTGGTTAATGGATCAGCCATAATAGGGAGAGAATTGACACGAAACTCTAAACCTTTCCTCCTTGCTACATTCATGTTTTAGTACCAACAAGCATCAAACAAAGCATCAACAACAAAGTCCTGTCCACAGAAAAAAATAAAAGGACCCAGTTTATTTGCTCACAAGAGCAAAATAAACATTATAGCACTCTCCAAAAGCATAAGATGACCAACAAAAACAACTGTACATAGAGTTCACCTACACAGGTAGCTCTGTGTTGCACATCTCCACATCATCCAAAGGATCTCCCAGGCTCATGAGGCAGCCTTCTCCTCTCATCTGTCACACTGACATTTGGAAGGTAAAGAACAGAAAAGAAATGCATATGGGAAGAACCACACAGAAAATTTCCTTCCCTTAATTCTCTTCTTATGTATGAAGTTTTCCACAGTAGCAGCAATTTGGCTGTGGAATATTCATGCTCACTACCACCTGACATCAAGGTTCATTTCTCTGTGAAAGAGTCTCCAAAGGATAATAAAGTAAAAGCCTGAACACTTGCAAGAAGCATGTAATAATGTGGAGAAGCAGTACAGATTACTCCCGCCCTAAGCAAAGGGAATAAACAGATAATCGTGGAAAAGAAAGTACTAAGATCTTCCAAAAGCCTGCTACTTAAGAACACAGGAAGAACCTGGTCTTGCAACGTAACAACCACCAATATCTAACGTACATCTTTCAAGGCAAGCTCAAGTCATATAAATTCATATAAACCTTTTTTTTTTTTTTTTTTTTGCCATCCAAATCGGAATGTTCGAGCTGCAGCTTGCTGGCCAGACCCAATCCACTGCAACAATTCATCTGGCCAGCTGCCCACTCCTTACTGTCCTCCCCAATGGCTAATTAGATACAGGAAGGAAGCAGGCAAGGGCTCGGGGAATTACCCTCACATCCGATTTCCCATCGCTATGTTTCATAAGGACCTGCAGCCTCTGCTCTATCAAAAAACAGGGAGGAAATTACCACGTGTAGTGATGGTGCTCGTGTAGCTCCATATGCCTGTTAACAAATACAAATTTTGCTCCCTGTCTGCTAGCACTACCAGCCCTGTGTCAGCAGAGCTGTGTGTAACACACCCTACCACAGCTATCCACACCTCTACACACACTCTCATCTGCAGTCCAGACCCTGTGCCACCAGTGCAGCTCCCTGGAAAAGCTGGACGCTCATTCATCAAACCAACAGGTTTCACACCAATCCAGGCAAGAAATGTCTTGAGCTGGGGTGAGTTTCTCCCAAAACAGGCCCAGCTCACAGAGGAAGGCTCTCTGTGCTCCCTCAGTAACATCCAGCTCTAGGTTGAGAGTGACTGCTAGCTGCCACCACAACTCCATCAGGGCATGCATACTAATGCTCTTGGACTGTTGCCATATCATCCATATATGTTTTATTACAGCTCATCTCCTTAATGTGCAAGACATTTATCTTTGATTCTTTCAAAATGAGAAAGAAAAAAAAATCCTGATACTGTAGAACTTGTTTTAGTACTGTTCATACCATTTCAACTGGGTCACTGTAAGCTCTCCAAGCAGATGTTTCTTTGTCACCACATACAAGTAACAGCACCAAATTATTTTTTGCCTTATTAACAAACCTTTCTGGATTGTAAGAGCTAGAATTCTTAATAATGATCAGGTAAGCTTCTAGCCGCAGTTTTTCCATTTATCAGAAGGAAGTTTCAATACCAAAAATACAGAAGGAGCAGGTTAACCACATGAATTAACCTACCAGCCTCAACACTAGCCAGTCATGAGGGGGGGACGACAGATGGGTGATGGGACAAACACAAAACTTGCAAAATTGAGTCCACAAATTCACAGGAAGATCAATGATCATGACTGACACAGAAAAATAAGTAGATCTTGAAGACACCAACCAACCATCCTCAGAAATATGAAGCTCTTCCCATTCCTTAGGTGCATAGTGAGATCAAGGAATGCAACTGAGAAACAGCATCATTTCAACAGTAGTGAAGGCTCACTGGTATTTGCTTTTGGAACAAAGGTACTGGACTAGATTATGTTATTTTAAAATAGTGAAACCCTTTCCCAATTTGGTTGTATTTCAAGGATGAATCGTATGACATGTCCTGCAAAAACATGACCTATCCTAGAAACCTGAGAATTAGTGGTGTGGAAAAAGAAGAAAACAAACAAAACCAACACAGTTGAAAGGCATACTTCAATTAACTTGACCAATCATTCATGAAAATTTACCAACCCACATGAAAACAAGATTTGCGAGTTTTTCATAATGATAAAGAACCTTCTCTGTTCCTGCTCTCCCCATGCCGTTTGCTGCCAAAAAATGCATAGCACAAAACATCTCCACGCTCTCTTTAAAAAAAAAAAAATTATAAGTTGAACAAGCAATGGTTACAACTTGCTGAACTCAATAATGTCCCTGTAAAAGATTCCCTGTAAAAAGACTGTAACGTCCCTTTAGTCAGTCAGATGTAAGACATCTTAACTCTAGTTCTGTGGATGCAAACAAAATCACTGAGTAGACAGTCTTCTACTCTCAAAACCAGGATTAACTTAAGAAAGAAAGTGTTCCTGGCAGTTGTTCCCTTGAGAGGGAAGCTATGCCAGATGATGAAGCTGCTTCCCATGGAGGCAGGCAGGTAAGAGGTGAGCCCTGGGACCTGCTGGTCCCCCCTCCAGAGCAGCCGCTAGCACAGCTGGGCACCTGGGCTCCTCCTGTCTCTCCTAACAGCCAAAGAGAACAGCAGAAACCAAACTGCACAGTTACAGTTCTGCATCCAGTTTTGTCTCACTTTACAAAACTTTTGCAACAGGCATGCATAGTTGCAAAACCCCCCAAGAAACTCAAGACTTTTGCCATGCCAAACTTGGCTTTTCATCACTGAATTTTTCTTTTGTTTTTTCCCACAAGTTTACAGAAAAAACTTACTATAGAAGGCAAGAGAGGGAGTATATTTTAAATAATCCACACTACATTAAAAAAGAAGAAAAGCAGATGGATACAGCTTTTGAGGGCAATCAGGAAAAATTACTGTTTCTCCTTTATGGTCTAAAGAAGGATGAAACGTCAGCAAAACACAAAAAAGGTGATACGTAACCTCATAATAAAGAGGTTAAAGGACCCATGTTGATTTCTTATCAAGAAAGAAGACATTCTGATATGACAGATTTTCAAAGTACTGACTGAAAACACATTAAATAGTTCAGTCCTGCAGAAGTATTTAATGTTAAGGGTGGTAGAATGAATTACTGCAGGTGGTGACTGAAACAGAACGTTTATAGAAGTTCAAGAAAGACCAAAATTAGTTTCCAAGTTAATGATGGAGCAGCAGCTTCAAATAGTCACTTCACTTTTTGTTCATGCAAGGTAAATCTTATTATTACGTGCCATCCTTTTAGTGCACCTTCTAGGTCTTTAATATTGTACACCATTTGCCTTTTTTAATAAAGTAGGTTGTACATCCATTTCATTAAGATGTAACAGTGATTAATCTCAAGTAGGAAACACTGACACCATACCAAATGTGCAGCACTCACACATGGATCAGACTGGCCTTCCCAAAAATCATATTTTTTTATGGATTCAGGCTACCCTAGACCTCAGATATGTGTGAAAGGCACTCTGAAAACGATGAGCCCCGGTACTACAGCTCCCCCAAGCTGAATCCCACATACACAGCCAAGTCTGACGTCCTTCCCACCTCATTTTCCCTCCCTCTGTTACACAAGAGGAATCATTACACAGTCCAAGGCTGTGAGACTATTTCAGCATTAATCTGTGCCTGCAAGACAACATGAACACAGACATCCAGGGCTATGCTGAGCTTGGGCACTGTCAGAAGTTTGTCCTCAACTCTCAAAACATTTGATGTTGCTTCTATCATTTTCAAGACCTGACTGAAGAATAAATCTCTTTGAATATGTCTTGAAAGAGACGCAGAGGATATACAGCAAAGTAAACACTGCTTAGGGATAAGGCATAAATAAAGAAAAAAAAAATTAAAAAGAAACCAAAGACCTAACAAAAAGCACCCAACCCAAATTTAAAAGGAAAAAAGGCAAGAATCCAGAAAAAAAATCCCAGAAGTCCAAGCAAACCAACCCAGACAAAAAAAACATAAAGAGAGCACATCATCCCAAACAAATAAAATAAGCAATAACAAAATGAAAAGCAGAGAGATTAAGAACTAAAAAAGTAAATCAGATTTAAGCCAGATACTTTTGGTCAGCCACGTTACATTATTTCCTACATTTCAATCAGCACGCACACACTCACCCAAATAAACTGTATCTTAATCCACGTCATCTTGGTTTTGCTACGCAGCTCCAGATTACACCCTTGTCCTTCACAGAACTGAGGGACTTTGTTAGGGTTTGGTTATACAGCCCAGCTCATCACTCTACGCACTTTTTGCATCAACAGAGGCACCTTCTATCAAACCTCTCCAACCTCCCTGGCAGCATCTTCTTCAAACCCCCCAAAGTCAGTGCCTGGGTCGCTCACAGCCCCAGTACAAGAGCAATTCCTCAGTGGCTGAAGGTCAGAAAACACACATGAGGATGGGGAGAAGACTTGTGGAGAGCAGGGGAGCAGGAAACAGGGAAAAATTACTGGAAGAATAAAAAGGAGGAAAAAAAGAAAGTGGTGTTTCCAAATATGAAGTGCCAATTAAGGAAAAAAAAAATACGAGAACCACCTCTTTCAAAATATAACTTTAGGCTTTAAAACACATTAAAGGTGAAGAATCAGCCTCACTAGTCAATTAGCTATAGCTTTTCTGGGTATGAATTCAGCTGCCAGTATTGCCTGAGCTTTCTCCGCCCCCATCCTCCTGCCCCCAATCATTGTTTCATTGTGAAAGAATTTAATTATTATTTTCATTACCAGATGCATACATTATAAAATGAGCCTGCATAGAGACAATGAGCACTTTAAGAAAATAGGTGTAATAACGAGAATGATATGTTTATATTTTTCTGCAATAAAAATGAAGACATTCTCAACAAAATTACATTTTAAAATATACTTGAATAAAATAATTCATGAGTCATAACACTAAATGTGACACTCCTCCTTTTCTTAAAAAAGGATTAGTCCAGTGCCTTGAACTTTAAAACAACTTAAATTTTTCTGCAAGTTTTTGACAGAGAAGTTAATAAAACTCCTGTTTTAATTTGATTTTAACTTGAACACATTTCACAATGATGGAATATTAAAGCTTTCCTGTTTTGTTCTTGAAAAAATAATAATAATAATAAAAAAAAAACTGTTCCAGAGACATCAATCATACTGCATACTCAGGGAAAGAATACTGCAACCACCATATAATATGCTGGCATTCCAAATACATCACCAAAAAATACAAGACAAAAAAAAAAAAAATAGAGTTTTCAAATGAAATACAGATACACGCATTTATTTATTTAGGAGTTTTGCAACATAAACAAAAATCTCAAAGCCATGAAGCAATAAAAACACATTTGTATGGATAGAATAGAAACAACACAATGGTAACATCTGCATATTACTTATAGTCCAAAATTACCGACTTAGTAACAACAAAACCTGAGTTCTTGTGCTTTATGTGACCCTATTTAACAACACAGGGCAACACTCCAATTTCACCCAGGAACCGGGCTCAATAAATCATTTGCTGCTCATGGCCCACCAAGCACGCGCCAGGTGATTTAGAGGCAAGCACCAGGGCTGTCACCAGCACGGACCCCCTGCTCTCAGCAATGGTGTCCCTGTGGAGCTCGCCGTGTGACCACCTGTCACATCCACACAGGCTCACCTGTAAATCCGTCACTGCTACGGGGGGACGTTCAACAATCCACTGCTCCCAGCTCCTGGGAGGTTCCCCTTGCTCCAGAGCTGGGGAAATTGTCCACGTGCACTCACGTCTCGCCAGGACTGTGCCTCGTAGCTGGGATTTACCCCGGTGTCCATGGGCACTGACACCAGAGGAGCACAGAGTCATGACGGGTTGGCTCCTGCTGCCCGTGCAGGGATGGCTCAAGGGCGATGCCCTCGCAATGCCTCAGCATGAATCGCTGGCCCTACCTGGGCAGAGCTCTGGAGGCCCTGGAATGCCAGTTCCATTTTGGAAAGGTGTTGAGTCTTTACTCAAGTAGGATGGAGGGCATCTGACACTTAACCACAAGCCATAATAACAGAGCACCCTTGCCTTCCCGTTCTCAGATGTGGATGCCAAGCCAGGATTCACTTGACCAAATGAAGATGTTTACAGTGTGGGTGTCTGTATCTGAACAGGTCATGTTGGTCTCCCTTTACAGCCCATGGGAAGAACCAGGCTCTTTGACTAAACTCCTCCTAAAGAACATGTCAAAAGGAGGTCAAATGAATCACATCCTACAAGTGCCTGCTTCTGCTCCCCGCCTGACAGGAGTTCTCCAAGATTCCTGTTTCTCTTTGCTGGATACATTTAGGGTCTTCCCTCCCTTTCCACTCAAGAGTTAGACCTTAATAACACAGGTGAGACAAATCCCACACTGTCCTAGCACCAGCTTAACCCTCGCCACTTAAAAATTATTAACAAAGCACTGACTGTGTAAGTTCCCAGCATCTCCCACTCAATCCAGTGGGTGCCTGCTCCCAGGTAACATCAGTCCTTCACGTAACTGCTTTTGGTTACACGACACCAATTAGTGTGTTTATTTCAACATTATTTGTCAGCTCGCACTTATTCCTTCAGTACTTTTCCTCTCAGATGTCACAAGAATTGCCTGACTGGGTAGTAACTCTTCTCATTAGCACAGACACTTCCCCTCTTTGTTGACAGTCTTCAAAAAAGACTTACCAAAAGATCTCTCTTCAGGTATGACCTATATATTTTCTTCTATTTTATTTCCTTAAGTTCTTGATTTCTTAAGCCTTTTTTCTTTTGTTCTACACTTAAAAATATTATCCAATATCTGCTGAAACCTGTGAATCTTCATTTGACTTTGAAATAAGCTACTTGCTCAGGTTTGTCACTTCCATTATGTCTTATTTTTGCTTGTAGAGTCCTCATTTTTATTAGACAAGAACTAAAACAATAAATATTCTCAAGTTCCCTAACTCTACTTCTGATTTATTTCCTCATCTTTCCCAGAAACAAGTAACTTTTTTCCCTTACTTTCAACCTCTAAATCCTTGTTTTTCTTCTCCTAAACCATATTCCCAAAGCTCTCCAGAATCTAGACTGACATGAAAAGGGTTAAAATGTGTCCAGGAAAGGGAGGTAAGTAATTTGTTTTCTATCCTGTCCAAAGCAGACATGGCAAGCTGAACTCCCTCATCCTGCAGGGCCAGGCAGTCTCTCACCTGAGCAAAAAGAGACATAATATTGATGTACTGTTTGAAATTGGTTCCACTCTGAACTAAGGAGTCTTAGCTGCCTAAGGCTTAGGATGAAATTTACCTCCCCTCTTCCTTCCTCGTATCCTTCTATAACCAGAGTCATCTTGGCTGGCTGTTGGGCATTTTCCAACAAACCTTCAGACATCTCACAGCAGTTGTAGAACAGAGCTTTCCCAAGCCAAAGTTTTGACTGTATTTATATTCCAACAGTTCGTCGCTCCAGCTCTGGCATGCAGTTGCCATGTAGCACTCCAGACAAAATCCCTCCTCCTCAAAACTACTTTTGATTCTGAACATTCTGCTTCAACGAACTGATCAACCTCATCGGAAATGTCACAGCTAAGAAAAAAAGCACCAAACACCTTCCCCTGGGGCAAAATGGGCCCTATTACAGCCTGTTCAGCTGTGAAACCTGGGGACAGTGCTTTAAGCTTAAAGCACTTGGTGATGGTTTTAATGGTTTGACAAATCTCCTCTCTCAGCAGGGAGGAAGCTTTCCATGCCCGGCTGTAGAGTCTTCCACAAAGCTGAAATAAAACAGCACTTACCTAAATTTAACTTGCCATACTTTCAAACTGGTCTGTGTGAGGAAACGTCTCTTGCTTTCATTTCATGCAAAACATTCAATTAAACTCTCTCAGGAAAAAAGCCCTTACGTATTAAGGCACGTATGCTATTTTTTCTTTCACATATATTTCACTTATCTTCCCACATGGCTCAAGTGGAAAAATCTTGGTGTAGTGATTATAAACTCACTTTCTTCAGGGGCAAAGGAGAACAGGAGAAGCACTGAGCCATCCTCATCTCCATAGGCAAAGAAATAAGATAGGCCTGGCGCTGAGCCCGCCCAGCGAGCCGACTCCAACCAGACCAGGTTGGGAGCACATTCCATAGGCAGAAGTACTTCTCAAAGAACTTCCTGCCAATGGCTACTTGACATTAAAAACTAGGATGATCTAGGTCAAGTATCCCAGTTGACATTAATTGCTATGCTGCATCAAAAAAAAAAGAAAGCAGGCAGCCTCTCAGCCGGAGCTCAAGTCACATTAGGCTTAAAAGTAACCGAGGCCAAAACCTTGAATTGTACCCAGAAGCCAAAAGGAAGCCAAGCAGCTGTTGAAGAACTGCCCGAGCATGTTCCTTCCACTCCTGCCCTCCCTGTGCACAGCTGCCGACCGAAGCTGGGGAGCACTGACCAAGGAGCGGCGATTCCGTGGCCTCACACAGAGGTCGCAGAGTCACAGACAGCCCCCAGGACACGCCACCTCTTGAGTGCATTTCTCTGTGTCCTGATGCAGAAGGTTGGGGGCCTGCTGGCTGTACCTACCTCAGAAAACCAGCAAATTACAAAACACTTAGATAAAAGGACAGGCGAAATGCTCCAGAGGCCGGTAAGCTATAGTAGCACCTGCCTTTAGTGCTTTATCTCTGTTTGCTGCTTCTTTTTATCTCTACGTACTCTGAAGGCAAAGCATCTGCCCCGTCCAACTGGAAAGGAAAGATTACCCAGAAAAGCAAGTCATCCTTTTATTGATCAGAGCACAAGACCAGGTTGAAGAAAATCCAGTGAGTGCCTAAGAATACCATGCCTGAGAGTGCTGGCTGGACAGTAGTCAAAGCTATCACTGTTGACAAGTTGAAAACCAGAATAAAGGATTTAAAAATCGGGAAAGTTCATCTGGTATCAAAGAGCTCAGATGATTTTAATTTTTTTTAAGGGAAGATGATTGATTAGGACCAGTAGTAATTTTGAGAAAGCACTTTACTAATTCAAACAAGAAAGAAAGAATTAAAATTTGCGTTTTCAATCCCAGAGTTATCATCATGGCCAATGCCAAGAAGGTCAGGCTCTGGAACAACTGCTACCATGTCAAGGGTATCTCCTTCCAGATATTCCTTCAATTATTTCCAAAAATGTCTTACAGTAGATGAAGACAATTTTCAGGTACAAAATGAGTTCATGACAAGAAGAAACAATTCCATGAGCCCTTTCAATTAATATAGGTACAGTTGAAACAGAAAACAACTATGGGCTCATCTTACTTATCTACACATCTTGAAACAGGCATAAAAGGAACAAATTAATTTTTAAAGAGCAAAAGATGAAAATATATAGCTGTACTCCATAACTCATAGCAGGCTTCCAAATTGTAATCAATATTTTCTTTTGCATTTAAGAACTGCTGAATCTTAATGCTTTTTAGACATCCAAGTTCCAGAAATAATGATTTTATTATAGATAACTGTATGTGATTAGAGTCTGACTATAGTTTTTGAAGTTCTCTGCAAAGCCAATATGGGTTAAGTGCCCATCTGTATTGTTATAAAACTTCTTTACAGTGCTGTAATACAATACTCAAGCAGCAGACCCTGAGCTAATATTTAGCATACAACCTGATAACCTCATGCAGACCCAAACACAGCTGGAAAACTTAAAGTCTACAGCATGTCCAACAATATTTGTATTATTTTATCCAAAAGTTTAAAAATACAGATGTCAAAATAACTTCTCAAAGAGGAACCACACTTGGGAAAAGTAACTTATCAGTCAATTGAACTATTCAGCAATTACAGCACGTGCAGTACTATGGACCATTGACAGCTCATTTAGTTCAATGACAACAAAAAAAGGCTTTATTTCCCCCACGTACAAGCTCTTTAGCCAGTAAAGATAACTAGCACTTTTTCCAAATATTCCAAATAACAGGCTGGAGCCAAATACAAAAATGTGTCAAGGATAATCTTCTAAAAACCTAGCCAGTGCCATTTAAAAATAAATAATCGAAATCAAATCAACAACAACAACACTACCTCAACATAAAAGATGCAATCTAAAACATATTTACTTAATAAGTTGGGGTGTTTTTTCTACTTTACAGATCCAGGTAGGGCATAAAATGTTCAAATATTATGACAGCCAAAACTAACCCTAAATGTACTCGTAGGAAGAAGTGCACAGCATTTCTCCATGTAAGCCAACAGGAAGCACCACAGCCTGCTTGTATTACTGGGAGAAAGTCTGGGGACTCTCCCAGCAATTATGGACTAGAGCAGATCTTTCCCATGCCCATTGGACATCAGGAAGAGGTTGCTCATGGAGAGAACCGTCAGTCAGTGGAACAGGCTCCCCAGGGAAGCGGTCATGGCACTAAGCCTGCCAGAGTTCAAGGAGCCTCTGGACGACACTCTGAGGCACATGGTTTGGTGTCAGGTAGTCCTGCAAGGAGCAGGGACTCGGACTCAATAAGCCTTATGGATCCCTTCCAAATCAAGATATTGTATGAGTTTATACACATATTTTCAGTCATCAAAATGTTGATAACCTATTAAGACTTTTGAAAAGGCTTTTTTTTTTTTTATTTGGAAATAGCCAATAGTGTTTTTTCTACTCCTTCATTCACAGAAGGATGCCAGCACTTTGTGATAGGTCTCCTGCAGTCTTCAGAGTGAAGCTCTGGAACACAATGAATTGAACTGGGGTTACAATTCCTAATGCAGACAACTGATCAGCTGCACAGATTAAAGATTGAAATGAATGGTCTTTATAAATTCTTTTTTGTTTTTCTGAGTTGGTTTTGTTTGTTTAAATTAGTTTCAATTACCAAATGCATTCAGAAGTTACTGTAGCAATATTTGCCTTTCCATCCAAAACTAGGCTAGAATAGTCACTTATTAACCATGGCAGAGTTGTATTTTACAATGAAAGAATGTAAAACATATGAGTCAGGGCCTCTATTTTAATTTCCTCTACCAAAACTGGAGCAGAGTATCTCATAAACCTGATTCACAAACATTCTCTACTTAAATACCTGATCATGTTTTTTCTTTGCTTCGGAGAAGTGCTAAAAATAACTAAAACTGGAAAAGGAAGACAAAGAGGGCAACACTGACACAGTCTCTCAGATGGAAACAGTCATCTTTTTGTTCAGAGAATCACCTAACATGTGACTCGTTTTATTTATTAACTTTTATTTAACCCATCTCCTGCTGCTGTTCTTGATTACCTGAAAGGAGGCTCAAGTGAGCCTACTGAGGAGGGAGGCACTGACAAAATACACAAAAATCATCACTTCCAGTCTCCTGCTTTCCTTTACTTCCACTTGTGCTCTCCTGCAAAGCTTTCCTTAGATATCCTCCAGCTCTCCCAAACTCTGATCAGTAACACCATTCTTTGCTCATCCTGCAGCAGGCTCAGGAAATGAAGACGGCACAAACATTTATGCTTTTAATATGACAAATAACTGCACCTCTTTGAAACTGCTCCCATGAGGGCAATACCACAGCCCATGCCTGTAACAGTAGAGTGGGAGGACTGAAACTGAGCTATAGTATCAATCTGTGTACTTTATGTGTAAGGAGTCGCTCTTGCTATTCTCTTGTATTTCCATATCTAATTAAGTGAATATGCCCAGACTTTCCCTCACATGTACAATGCCAGCCCCTGTGCAAGCAAAATCTCTCTTTATTTGACAGTGGTTTAAAATGAAAATCCATCAGTGGGGGTCCAACAACTGCCACTGGTAACACAATCCTGACCTGTATCATCCATTCACACAGGTAGCAGAGCTCCTGCCTCCATATGATGAGCTCAAGGAACAGGGGTACTTTAATTTCTCAGACTAAAGCACAGGTGAGGTACCTGTTGCCTTCTAATCTCCAAGTCTAGCAAGAAGAGACAAAGATAAAAACCAAAATAAGGGATATTTACTCTGTTTCTGAATAAAGATTTTCTGGTGAGAGGGTTACCCATTGTCTTACCTGGCCTTAGTTTTGCCCCTGTCTGCTCCACAGGCTAATCTCATTCAATGCACTGCCAGGAAGATTTTACCCCTCTTGCTAGTTCTATGCAAGCACCTTTTTCCAGTATTCTGTTGTTAAATAATGCCTCCATGCAATTACAACCAGGTGTCTGTCAGTGCTAGACTGAAGTAATGCTGGCATAAGCCTGAGGGACCCTAGGATGGCTCTCTTGCCACAGACTTCCCTTCTGGATGCTCTGGCCAACTTAATACCCCACACATTTTAGCCTGTCAAATTTGAACAGTCCCGTTCTTACCCTGTTTTAGTGTGTGCATGTGGTTTTCTGCTCCAAAACACAGTGGAGTGCTATTTCCAGCCACCATTTCTGTGCTCCTGTGTTACAAAACAATCATTAGCATAGGAAATGCAAACCACAGTCAGACTTGGGGGGGTGGAAGACTTATTCCCTGGATATAATCTACTCCTTCCAGCAAAAAGAAACAACAACCACCAAACCAACAACTCACAGAAGACCCTACAGTTTCACCAATTTTCACGTTAAGCTCCCCCTAGAATCAGAACACGGTATGGAGTTAAGGGACTGACTCCTCCTTGGAAAAGTCACATTTACTGCAATGTAGCTATTAAAAGGAACAACCAAAATAAATGTTAGTTAGCACATTAGAAACAGTGTTAACTGGTCACAAATTCAACCTTTACCTCTAAAAAAGAGCTCACTTTGTGCAGGCAGTAGGGCTATTTCCCCTAAATTTAGGTGTGTTCCACTTAAGCCTGATGTTCTCTCACCCTCAGTGTCAAAGCTTATGAGAGCAGGAAGCACCAAAAGCAAACCAGGACAAATTTCCTTCAAAAATGGAATAAATACTTTTAAGCATCAGAAACATGCGATTTGGCATGTTGAAAGAGATGCAAACACCTATCCCTTTAAAAAGCCTCTTTTAGAACCAAAATATTTTACGTTCCCTTTCTCACAGCTATATGTTCACATGCTCTAATCTATTTTTAGAATGTCCTTCCTAGATTAATTTTTAAACTTGAGTCTGGACACTTTTCACCCTCTCTCTGGCCAGATATCCCTGTTGAGTCTGTTCCACTACTGGAGGCTGCAAGGACATGGAAATCAGCCTGCCACAGGTTTGCACCCCACCCTTTCCCACTAAAAGCAGAAAAAAACCAACACAGGGATAGAAAGCCTGCGGAGAGGAACTGGGCACACCACTGACAGGGCAAGAGCCATAACTTCCATAACAAGCAGGCATGCTATTATATGTACTTTGTGTCACAGTACATGATGACTTAAAGCCATCTCACTATATGCTGCAAGGCTTAAAAAGAAGGAAAAAGCCAGCTGTTCCCCAACTTCCAAAGAAAAGAGTATAAACAAGCATACCTGCCTTCATCCGTGAAGTAGCCAGCCCAGACTCAGGCTTGACAGTATCTCTCTAAGAGAATAAACCCATCATTGACTTTACAGGATAAATACATAACTAAACCTTCCGGCAGTTCTCTTTACCAGATAAAATTCTACAGCTTTAGCTATGATAGCTCACAAATGTGACAATTTTAACCCAAGTCTGTTTATATGCTTTTATTTAGAAGGGTCTTGTACCTGAGAGTCTGCATACATCACAAATCTTTTGAAAGGAAACAGATTTCAGACAACCACTGATGTCAGTGGGAACTATTTAAGGAGTAGTAAGTTGCTTTAGAGTAAGCCAGTTCTTCCCATTCCACTTACGAACAGCTGGGAAAAACAATGTAATGGTGATTAAAAGGAGGGAGTGGGGGGGGGGTGGAATTTAACCAGCTACTTCACATAAGATGATCAATGAGCAATTTCTGTGGACTAAAATTTAATCTGACATTAGTTCAGACTTCTGTTATTTACGTGTGTAGTCCCAAGGAGTGGTAAACAGCACTTGTAAACTGAGAGGAAGCTGTGCCCACAGACCAGAGCACATCAAAATATCCAGTGCTGGTCAAATCCAGCAGGAGACAAATCTCCCAGCTGTACCACGGTCACTGAACTCCTCAAACAAACCACTTTTGCATTTCCAGACAAAAACGTGTTCTCCACATTACACATGAGCAATCTGCAAAGACTAAAGGAGCACACACAGGGTAACCACAGAGAGCTAATAAAAGCACACAAAAGGTATTACACCTTTTTCTTCTCTTCTGTGATCTCATTTCAGTAATTACCAGTTATTTCTACATATCTTAAAGAGACTCACTTGTAAATAATAAATACAGAAACACAGAGCTGGAACATACCAGCACACATACAGGGAGTCAGAACTCAGGAAAGTGAGTTTATGAATTATGTTTACACATTTTTAATATAGTCTAATTATTAAATCAAAAAAGAATATAGTAAGGATATTTGCCCTTATCTTAATTAGCAAGGCTGTTTATGCAGGCTGGAAGGTAAGCATGTGTTTGTTTCTCCAGCTCATTTTTATGTATTACAACTGAAGAGCATTGCATTATTTGCACTCTTGAAATCATAAGGAGCCTCCAAACAATTTCTGCAGAAATGATACTTAAAAATTTTCACATTTGATCCATCCAAGCAAGACCTGTTTTACCCAGAAAGAATAAAGCTCTCACTTGTCAGAAAGATTCAAAAGCTTGCAAAATAAACATAGTTTATACCCTTCCCAAACTTCTATCAATACATTTTTCCCACTAAAACTTCTAAAAGTAAATCTCATCACTACAAGTTCAATTATGTCATGAAGTGGCCTTTTTCCCTAATTTTTCCAAACACGAATATATGAGCTCATTTGATAGATATCTTAACTACAGAATCTAAACTGGGATTGAAAATCAACCAAAAAAACACAACCCCAAAACTAACACCACCTAAAAAGCTGACCACAGTAGGTGCTTCATCCTAGAGGGATGGAAGGGATTCAGGAACTGTAAAAATGGTTCCCATCCATTACTTCCCTCTCAGTCTTAGAAGTATTTGCTGTCCCCCAGTATCACCAGCTCTACTATACCTGTTGTTACACGCCCTTTCACATAGTCCTTCTCCTATCTAGTCAGAAATATTGCAGAATCTTAAGTTACTTTCCTGAATTATTTGAACAATCACTCCTATTTCTACAGTTCAGGCCATCTTGCATGAGTTTTCTGAATCCTGATGATGATCTCCACGGGACACGAACAAGTTTTTAGATTTAAAAAAGAAAAAATTAAGAAAAAAACCACGCATAGGTCAGCTGCATCTCCAAGCAACTCACTTTGCTCAGCAAGGAAGAGAAGCAAGCGAGGAGACAACACACCCTGACTTGTGCCACCCCCCGGCAGGGAAGGGACCTTCTGCAGAGGAATGGAGCAGGTCACCAGGGTCAGCAGCACCGCCACGGATAAACCTGACAAAGTCCACCTGCCACAGCACCGAGCAATAAGCTAACAAAAATTAGATCAGATAGCAGACCTCCAAGTGTTTATAGCCCATGACTCAACTTTCCCTCCTGTACAGTGACCTTTACAGAGGACAGGAAAAGGAGGCGAGCATGCTTATATGTTAAATTCATACAATCCATTATCCAAAAGAGTAACTGATATTGGACGCTCTAAATCTACTTAAGAAGCAGAACAGCAGCGGCCTACAATATCCCCAGAAGGCCAGAAGAGAGGAAATTTGATTGGTTTTGTGCTCCTGGTAGCTTGTGAAGCATGTGCAATTTTTCTCAAAAAATAACAACAAAGTCATAAGGTAGAAGACACAGAAGTAGTGTGATCATCAGCACAAAGAGGGTATTTTAAGATCTGCTTTAATGCTCAAGTTCAGTTTTGCAGAGACAGAATACGGCTGACATTTGCCTGGACAAGACACCAGAGCTAGAGGAACCATGCAGCACTGCAACCCAAAATACTCAGCATTACCCCAAAAATAGTGTCCAAAAGTGCTCACTTCCTCTATCACATGTTAGAATACTGTGAAAACAAAACCAGAGCAGGGTAAGGCAAAAGTGAAATTGCCTGGAAAGCCTGAAGGGCACACTGAGCAGACCCTTTTTTCCACTCAGGAAATTCACAGCAGAATATCACCAATGGTAAAACTCGAGGTCCAGAAGATAAAGTTCGGCAAAGTGACCTTTTATGCATTTCAGATCAAAAACCAGTTGGGTCATATGCATGCTGAGATAGCCTTGGGCATATGACAAACAAGCTTAAAAAAAAGTTTGTGAGCAAGCAGTGTTCAAGAGCTATATCCAAGAGACACGATCCTACTTTCATGTTTGATAGTGTAATCTAAAGATGAGCCAGAGTTCAGTAAACACTAAATGTGATTCCGCACAACCTTGTTATCTTTTCATCTCAACAGTTAAACCTATGTGAGGGAGTGCAAAGAGGTTACAAAATACTATCAGCACAGTTTATTAAATAGTCCTTTCGCATTTATTTTGTAGCAGGATAAAATTTAAGGTAGCAGAGACTTAAACACCAGTAAGTTAGCGGACCAGGACTGATTCTTGAAAAATCCTTTGGACCTCCATAGGCAAGAGGAAATTTTTCTTCAAGAAATTTTGCACTCCTATGTGGCCACTGTTCACCAGACTGGAGCAGATTTGCTTTTAGCATGTTAGCTAAGCAAAACTGAATGGCAAAGGTGCATATATTCTTCTCTTATTTTCCATAAATAGGATGCAAAGTAACAGATTAAGGGGATTTTTCTGCTGGTTTTGCCTTTCCACACCATAGCCGTACACCTCTAGAGATCCATCATTCTGGGAGTTCTAGGACTTTAACATATGATCTTGGAATCCAGGTGAAATTTTGGACTTAGAGAACTCAACAGCATCACTCCTGATTTCAAAACTGAAGGATTTCACACTTATCTGTGGTGTGCCACCCCCCAATCCTTTTTGGATCATTACATTCTACTTTTGAACTTTAGCTTCTTATCCTCTTCTCACCTCACCCAAGGAGATTTTGCTGTCCACCTTCTGAAAGCACCTTTAGATCGCTTCAATTTATGGTTGTTATTATAAATTCAAGAAAGGACAATAGCTTGGTTTATCTTCACACTTAGGAAGCAGAGAATAGAACATGAAACCTTCAGCTCTTAAAAAAATGGGAGAGCAAGGGTGCTCTTGGTTTGAGTTATAGGGTATCTCCACAATCCAGAAACAGTCAAATAAGACTATGCATTGAATAAATGAGCATTTGAAGGATATTCTCATTGTTGCATAATTACTTTAGCACATAAAATTCAAGTAGTTCAGAAGAAAGTTAGCTACCTCAACAGCAAGGAGCGCACATCCTTCTCTTGTTAGATGAGAGAAATTACAAAACTAAGTACTCTGCAAAATAAGGTAAACACAGCCAGCAGTCCTTGTTGCCCAAATGGATCCAGAAATCTGTGCAGAAATTTGTGTCCACATTTCACATAGCTTTGTCTTTCCCCACCAAACTCAATCCAGTACAGGACTGGCAGAACACCTTTATTGGGATCCCCCACCCCAGCAGGGATGTCTGTTTCTCCATCTGAGAGCAGCATTCCTAGAAAAATGCCATGAGATGAAAAAGATGTGGGAAAAAGTTTTTTGGGCGCCCTTTTGTTCTGTTTGATATGACACTTGTCACGTACTCATCTCTTTGCCAACTCCTGAAAAACTCCTGAGTGGAGGAAAAAAAGAAACAACCAACCCACTCAGGCAAGCAATTTTTTCCATAAACGATAAGCAAAACAACTATAGTCACACAAAGTTGAAGGCTACTGACAAGAAAATAGAGGCCTAGGCCCTGTTCTTTCTCTTGCCTGAGAAATTAAGGCAGAAACCAGTATCTTGATGTTCTTCCCTGCTGTTTCATGCTGCTTTTTCACTGCATTTCTGCAGCAGTGGGAATAAAGACAAAAGAAGCACCAAAGAACAAAGCACGAATCTCATTCTGGCAAAAACAGGGAGGGGGAACAAAAGACAGAGTGGAAGTGGATGGACTACTTATAGCAATTATTGTCAAACATTTTTGCACTTCCTTCCTTAATGTAGCTCCTTTTGTACACAAAGGCCTCCAAATAGTTCTGAGAGGTTCCCTTTGTAAAGCGAGGAGAAAGGAAAACTGTAATAAGACTACGCAATGAAGATAAATTTTCCCAATAATGCAAGCTACAGGAAACACATGGAGGTCAAATAAAACTATTATTTGCCTTTTCAAACACTGTTTTCTTCAGCTGCTAAATAAAAACATTATGTAGCCATTTTACACAGCAAAATTTAACCTTCTATTAACCTTCCATATTAAGTAAACAAACCTTTCTAGCCAATAAGCATCACTGTGAACTCTCTGAGATGATAAGCAATACCTTAATTACATTCATTTACATGACTTTGAAATTGTTCCAGACCAAAGTCAACAACTACAAGGTCAAAGAGTATGGAAATCTAAAATAAGGAGAAATCCATAGTCGGCCAGTTCAGAAGGATGGTTGCAGCATCCTTTCTAACCCAGTTTGCAAAGGGTTGGGGATAGCAACCAAGTACTTGCTTTTCATCAACTACATTAAAAAAGCAAATCCTCTGAAACACCAAAGACCAAGTCCCTCCTTTTTTTGTTTTTGTTTTATTTTGAAGACTATTCAAAGTTGAAAGCAATGGACACTTCAGAATTGTTTTTGATGCCTAATGGCCAATCAAGCTGTATAAATAGCTTACACAAATGTCTTTTAATATTCTAAATGAAAGCCACAACACAAAAGATACTTTTAAAAAATACATCCATACTACTGACAACTAGCAAATATTTATAGTGCCTTTATACTTGGGAATGCTAAACTGACAGGTTTACAATTTTTAGAATGCTACATGAAAACCTTCATTATTTCATCATGCTACACTTGGGGCAGAAAATGCTAATAATGCTTGAACACCAATTACAAAAAAACTTTCAACAATGACTGTTGCAAGAAACTTCATAAAGTATGTTCTGCCCTGAAACAGCAGAAAAGTAGACACAGAGTCCATCCATTCCCAAGATATTAGATAATGGCTCAGGTATGATCAATAGCAATCAAATTAGCCAAAATAGAGCACACATGCACGCTGCACTAATGGATCGTTTCAGGATCACATTTTGTGTATTATAGCCATGAAATTATTACAGATATACATATACAAAAATCTAAAGTACAGCTTTTGGATTTAGGCAGTCCCATATCAATACACTGCAGCTGACAACATTTTCTTAGTATTAAATTAGATAAATCTCCCTGCACCCTACTTTACTAGCCAAGCACTTTTTATACAACTCTCAAGCCAGCAACCTTCTGCAATTTAAGTATGATTTAGTGCAAGAGAAGCAATGAGTATTATAAAATTTATGCTTGTTCACCTTCTCTCCCCACAGAGAAGGGCAAGACGTTTTTTCATGTAAATATGTATTAGATCCAAATCATTTAAATAGATATTATTCCACAGAGAACATGATGCTGCATATGCCCATTTCAGCTCCATGTTACTAAATAAACTGCAAGATAATGATGTTGCCTTGCTCATCCTAAAGGACACTGAAAATATTTCTAGGCATTTCAAACAGAAGCAAAAGGAAGAGCCTTTCACAAGAAAAAAGAAAAACTAGGGTGGCTCTTACAAAGCTTCCTAAAGTGAAGACAAGTTACTGGCAAATTAGGAAATCTCTTCAGGAACAGGTCACAGCTGCCACAGAAAAAATATAGCTCAGGAACACGGAATCTTTACAGTATGAATAGCAAATCATTGCTATCATCCACTTTCATTTTCTTTTAAATGGAGAAGGGAAAGATAATCACATCTGCAAGGAGAAAACCAAGAAACTTTAGACAGGTGACTAATTCTGAAAGTTAATCTAGAAATCCTAAATGCAAGGTGCCAAATGCTAATTTGTCTCTAGTATGTCTCAGTTATATTTAGCTACAAGTGTCACTGTCTGAATGAAAAAGAGATACAATAGGGACAACTTAAAAGAGTGTCTTAAAAGTGAGAGTTTTAAGCACCACTTCTAGATGAATGCATATATATCTCCCTGTTTCTCACAAAATGCACTGGAAGTTAATCAGCATGTTACAGAAAATGCATTTTAAGTTACCAATTTATTTCTAAACCATGTATATATTTAAAGTGAGGAAGACTGTCATCTGACTTGAAGCTATCACATACCATTTGGGCCACAGTCAGTTATCTTCCAATACAGTCTGACCTCTACTTGATTTTAAAATAGGATAATCACCTTCAACTGTGTATGAACCTTGAACATTATCAAAAACAGTTTTATTGCATCAACGATTTATTAATAGTCTTATATTAATAGTAATGTAACTTTGACTTTACAAAGTCATAAAGATGACGAGAAACACAGTCAAGACTTACTGTGCTACCTATTTTATTTTAGGCTTCTAAGGCAACCTCATGACACAATCAGAAAAACTATCCTGAAAGTAAGAGCTACAAAGGAAAAACAACAGAATACGCATGTATCGTCCCAGTTCGACAGCAGAGCAGAAGGATACAGACAGCATAATGAGTTCAGACAAATGCTGAAACCTTTCAAGTACCAAAATTGTCCTGTAGCCAACTGTGCTTGGAACAGGAGAACTGCTCGTGCTGAGACAGGTAACTCCTGGACAAGCACACGAGCAGCGACTGCAGCAAGGAGGAGGCGTGAGCCTTACGTGGGAACGCGCTAAGCCAGATTCCCCTTCCAAGCAAAGCACTACAGAACACCCAAAGCCTGCAGGCTCACATTCAAAACAAACCTGAGGAAGGCGGAAATGTTCCTCCCAGAGAGTTTCTGGTTCCAAACACGCACCGTGGCACCCACCCCTGCCGTGCGGTCACTTTTAGAGCTGCTGGCCCCATTGCCCCACAGTTTAAACAAAGAGCGGCGAAGAAAGCACAATATTCTATAACTGGCATTTACAGCACCGGCCTTGGACTCCTAATCTTTACCAGACGGGCACACAAATCAATCTATCAGCTCATAAAGGTATGCTTTTTAACCTCTAAAACAGATGGGATTGGCCAGAAACGTCTGGCATGTCAAACTGCTAATCACGGCTGCCCTTTGCACAAAATAACCCACTTAAGTTGAGGCATGGTTGCACTGTAACAGACATTAGTCTGTGGGAAACCCATTTAACTGTCACATACTCCCGCCACTCTTGCTCTCCCTTAATTAAGCCTAATGCCTTATGCTTTGACCTTTTGTTCTAGCCTATTAACCCTATCTAGTACAAGTTCAAATATGTTAAACTTAAAAGTTTGCTGTAAAATATTAAATGCCAAGCTACAGAAAGAGTGAGGGATGCTTCTCTACCCTGCAAGTTACCAACCCTTTTTCCAAATTTCGAAGCGCTATGTTAGTCGCCAAAGACAAAGTATGTCCAAACACTAACCAGCTTCACAACAAAAAAAGTGGAGTTTCTTCCACTGGCATAGCCTACTTTTTCCCCTTCAGAGGAGAGAGGAGGTTGAGGAAAAAAAAAGGAAGTGAAACTTCTGTTTCCAACTTCATATCCTCAGGCTTTTGGGTTCTTATCCAACAAGAAAAGCACATGCTATCAGTCAAGATCATACTGCACTCATTTGCTGTTCTCTGAAACCCATCATTAAAAATAAGACATAATTGGTTTACAGTGACCAATTTCTCCTCAATTAAAGGCTGCCTCTGCCAACCCTCCTCACACTGAGTCACCATCTTGTTCTTTTGACAAGATAGTTACACTTATTATTACTCTGTAATTCTCATCTGCATCTCCAGGTGAATTGCATCCTTTGAAGTTTCTCAGACTTGCATAGACTTAAACAAGGACATAATTTATACATTCTAGCTACACACTTTTCCTTTCACACAAGCTCAACTAAAGCACGGCTGCCTTCTGCTCCACTATCTCTTAATTCATGAAGGGTACACAGCACCAACAAGACCAGCAGCCATGTTTCTAGAGCAGTACTCTTTTGGAGAAAGTCTACCCTAAGGGTCCAGAATTCTGACTTAATCATGAACTCTAATTCCAGTGACAATAACAATCCTCTGATCAAGACACTACTGCACTCCACAATAAAGCTATTTATGCAAGCTTGGTATACCAACAGAGGTATTCCACAATTAGTCCTCATGACTAGTAAACAAACCTAGTCCCCACTCCAAGAAAAACAATGAAAAAGCCCATAAGTGCTTTGTAATATTGGGTAGAAACAGAACACAGAATGCAAACCGTGTTGGGATTACCAGCCATGTATACACTGACAAATATGCTCTCAAATCTTTAGTTTAACCACCTTACTGACAAGCTGAATTCTTGGTGCAACATCCTAGTTTACAGCTTATGCTTCTGCAACCCTGACTAAATAGAACTCCTTTTAAAAAGTGCCAACAGTCTTGAACCAAAGCTTTGAATTACTTTAACTGTTTTTGAAGATGTGAAAGATTTCAAAAAGCTTGTTGCCACAAAAGCCACTGTCTACTAAGTTCTATTAAAGCTGTATAAGAGACCATCTGCTGCTGATCACAACAATTCTCCAGTTTTAAATTGCTAATTAATTAATTACGTTTTAATTCCAAAGTGCCTGTCTTACTGATTCCAAGACCAGCAAGTAATAACATTAATTTTTCTGTAACTACAATTGCTCAGGCAACTAAGATGCACTACAGTAACACTCAACTTCTTTCTTTTTGGAAAGTCAAACAGAAAACATTGTGGGGAAAAAATGGACCTCTCATACCAATTTCTGGTTATTTCCAAAGCACTGATTCTGGTTAAATCCAAATCCCTACAATTTAAAAAGTGCATATATTTTCATATTTTCTAATTATTTCACTTGGCTATATTCTATTGCGTTGGAGATGTTCAAACTGCAATACACAGACCAATGTGGTATTCAAGTAAAGTCAAGCAACACATAGATTTGTTTAAGATAAAAATACATCCTTGCATCTGCAATCCGTGTCATTACAATGGATAGGAGAAGTTCTGCAGGCTGGTATTTGGTATGACTGCCTCCAGCTTCTCGATCTTCCCTACTA
This sequence comes from Platysteira castanea, assembly GCA_013397175.1. Lineage (NCBI taxonomy): Eukaryota > Metazoa > Chordata > Aves > Passeriformes > Platysteira > Platysteira castanea. The sequence continues at coordinate 1,331,322 of VYXC01005332.1, read as the reverse complement.
ATGCTCACAAAAGTTGCCACTGGAGGCAATGCAAATGAGTCCTAAGAGAGACCAGAAACAAAACAACAACTGCTTGTCAACCATTACATGCCCAAATTGTATTCTTTATGCTCATCAGCATTCTCAAGTTCTTAGGCATGCATGTAGGCCCACCGAGGACAGTGGGGCTACTCAAGTGAATAAAATGACTCACAAACCAAAGTGCATATACATAAGCAATCACTGGACAACACTCGGGGAATTATTCCCTGGTATCAAAGAAAAATAGGATTTAGGAAATGGGAACCAAGGGAGCAGATCCGAACAAAATGACGGCAATGCTAAATGTCTACAAGCCATTGTAACATCGTATCTAATAATGATTTTACTGTGACGGTCCCTTGCCACACAAGCTCAATTTGGATCTGTTTTATTTAAAAAAGAGAGATAGTAACGCAGTAAGTGTTACTTAATCTCTTTCACTCAGAAATTACATGTAAATCAAGCTCTTCGGTATTTAGCTACCCTGCAAACAAGTGGGCGAAATCTTCAGAACTTAACAGCAAATTATATACAAAAAGTTCAGACTTACAAAAATATTTATTTCTCTTTAATCAGTACACATATTAAAAAAAACCCAACTCTACAGAAAAAGAGAGGGATTATCTTGAACATTTATCACTTCAAAACATATAATCCTAAAAGGCTTGTAAATGGCACAGAACTGTCTGACAGCTTTGGCAAGACAAAGAACAAGCCCCAAACCAAAGAGACAAGATAAACAACCCAAACAAATACTTTACCTTGACTGTGGTTCCATTAGGAAAGCTCTTCCTTCAGGAGTCCATGGATGCATTAATTTTCTTCCTCAAAAATTTCATGCTTGATCTGAAAAAAAACAAGTAGAAATCACCCTATGAAAGTGTGCAAACCACTTTTTCCTACCTAATATGCCTCTATCTACTTTCTTACTGTTGGTGTAACAGAAAGCAATGCTTTATTTTGGCTAGTACAAACTGCAAATAACATTTTTATTTCAGAAGAAAAATGTAGTTCCAAACTTCAGAAATCAAAATCTTCCAGACAGAACCATGAGTAAAACTAGTAGAAACAACTCATATTGTCTAGACTTATACTGGCTAAGGGGACATTATTTCTGCAAGAACAAAATCCATATTCAACTCTAAGCCAGAGTCCTCTTTTCCTTCCTTTCATTCAAAAAACAGCTGTCACATGAAAGCCCTCCTTCCTAAGTAGTGGTTACTGCTTAACACTTCAAACTTGCACCCATGAACATCAAAATCAGTTTTTAAAGAGCCTCTATTAATTTGCATATACATAAGAAAAAGACAAGAGTATAGTATAACAGGTGAGCGCAATGCTAAACGCCACAAAATTAGTTAGAAAAAAAATAAACCAGTAGAAATTGTAATATTTCCTCTTGAAAGATTTAAGAATAGTACATAACACTGTTTTATTTTAGCTAGAAAATGTTATCCATTACAATCACAACCTTAAAAGTTTTCAGCACTTGTCTATTATTCTTAAGTGAAATTTTGCTAAAGGTCTCACACTTACAGCTAGCCCAGATCATTCTTATTTCTACTATTTCAGCCTTATTGCTGTGACGAGCCTATTAAAAGCCATCAAGTTACCATCTAAGCAGCAAGCTTGTTATGCAGAGAGTCAAATTTAAATACAATAAAATACACTTTAAAAAATGAAATAAAATAGACTTTCTCCACCACCTAGCTGAATTTTCCCCTCCCTCCTCCTGCTTGGCAGTGGGAGAGTTCCTCTCCTTATTTCAACACCTTTAGCTTCTGTTCCCACAAAAAATGCATACAAAAGCTTTTTAAACACCTCTAGCACCAAGAACCCCACGGGTGGGTGCGGGTGGGTAGGACAGAGGGGGAAGAGTGGGAAGTGAGCGTGCTGGGGGCACATCTGAGCATTTCTCCCTCCACAAAACCGCTTGGGTTCAAACCAGATTAGAGAGAACACCTAACTCTGACCACTGCAATGTGCTTGTTAACTGGGAAAAAAAGATACAGGTGTTGATCAATGGGTCATCAGCCAAAAAAACACCTATTTAAAGCTGCCACATACATGAAATAACAGCAGCATGCTGGACTACCGCCAGCACCAAGACCCAACAAAAGATGCCCAACAACAGAGCCAATTAAGCTGAAAAATAAGTAAATACCCTGGAATACTACATGCAGACACTACTTTAAATCCTTCTTCCATATACATCACAAAATGAAAAGGTGAGTTGCACCACAGAAGGGGTGCAATCCTCAACATTTGTATTCACTTAGGGGGAAAAAAAATCTACCATCACAGTAAAAATAAACTGAGAAATGACAGGTACAGTGACAAAGGTGCTAATAAACATGGTTCAAAGCCTTCCCAACTCCATTTTACTGAAAGGGTAAATAAGCTGGATGTGCAATCTTTTGTGCCCAATGAAAAACAGGACAAGAGGTCCCATAGAGCAGAAGAAAGACGCATTGTTAAAAAAACACTCATCTTTTCAAGTCACCTGAATTTGAGAAAAATGTAATTCCAGTATTACTACTCTATACTACAGATGTAGACAAAATGTTTTTCACCACTGAAAAATGAGTGAATTTAATCATTCCTTCTTCGAAGAGAAGATTGCTATCTAGTAGGGAAAAAAACAAAACAAGGCACAAAACCCCACTCCATACAGTACTGCCATCAAGGTTCTTTAGGTCAGCATTAAACAGTCTTTTTTGTATTGTTCCAAGTGACTACAAAAGGGTTATGAGACTTCAGTTAAAAGACAACAGAATTTGTTATTTCTGGGGAAAAAAAATCCATAGTCCTTCAATATGTTTTAAAAATTGAAGAAAAACAATAAACTTTTCTAGAATGATATTATATTCCCAAACACTTCACATCTGGACCACTTGCTTTACACACCTTACAGTTTTTGGAACGTTGATTTATTTCGTATTGTGGACTACCAAATGCAAGATAGGTGATGACACAAACACCACCACCAAGGCCATCTCCTGGGGCAAGAACCATCATTTCTTTCTACATCTGAGGCAAGCCCTGCTCTCGTCATCACTGAAAAGGCTTTTCAGTTCACTTTCCCTCTCTCTTTTCACAGTGGGATGGGGCACAGAGAAGAAGCAGAAAGCAGGTAGCTATGAATCTTAAAGTTTGCTACAGAGAAAAAAAAAACCAGAACAATATCAAGTCTAGGACCAATGAGATCAAAAATACTGTTCATCTGTGAGCAAGACTTACTGCTTGGACACATTTCAACACAGAACTTAGTTGACTACTTTTTGGGACAAATTAAATACTCCCCTATTTGTTTTCAAATAATAGTTTCATCCAAGATTGGAATGCATTTTACATCTAGCGCCTGATCTCTTCAAGAGGACTCCCTCAGCTTCCTCTCTTGAGAGGAGGAAGTTGATCCCCTCAGAAGTCTTTCATAACACCGAGTTTCTTTCCTACATGAAACTCAGCCTCTTAGAAACCAGTGACTAAAACAGAAGATCTGTAGCTTCTGCTTTTAATCTGATTTTGTCTATAAGCAAAATTGGTTTTCCTCTGCTGAAGGCAATAGTATTTAGAATTAAGTGGTAGAAAAACTAAATTTCACTCACGACAGGCAATTAAACAAGAGCAATGAGCTCCAATAACAATTTAAGTATGAGAAGACTATGCCAGGAGGGGTTTGACCCAAGCTGAGATGTCTAGCAACTGCTTCTTCCCCTTTCTACACATGAATATTTATTTACATGAGTTTTAGTTCCTATTCTCCTTCTTCAACCATCAAGCCAAGTGACCTGCAACAGACAGCCAAATAAATTACCAAATTAATTCTTTCAAGTGCTAAATAGGTCCACTAGCATTTCCAAGTATTTGAAATAAATAATCCAGAAACTCTAAAGAGCAGGCATTCATCTTTACCAAAAGAATCCCTCTGCCCACTTTTCCCAAGGAATATCTTCCCACTGGGAAACAGGAAAGTTTTCACGTGATCCCAGATGTTCACCCAAAGTACTGCCTGCCAACCCTTGTATGCTGTTTTCTAACTCAGTGTTTTCCAGAGCAACTAGTGAAACCCCAACACCAAAACACCCAAAAGCAATGCCACAACCCTGTTAAATATTTTCCCCCTAGCTCTCCCCCTCTTTGCTGCAGGCAGGCCAGCACAGCTCAGAGTTGCTGTTCTTATCGTTTTGGCCTGTTGGCAGGAAGAAAGAGCAAACCACAAATGCTGTTACCATTAACCTCTTTGTATTTAGTTCAAGACTGTTTAGACAGACTGTCAAATTTATGCTTTTTATCTTTATTGTACATTTATGCATAGTCTTTCACACCTTCTCCTCCTGTTCAGGCTTCATTCCCTACCTACATACCTTTCCGCCCGCCTGTCATTGCCTGCCCTCCTGAGCAGCAATGCAAAACTTGCACTTCCTGTCCCAAAAGGGTATTTATCCTTTTTAATCCATAGGATAGCTCTCCTATTAACCCAGCCTCCTGCTCATCACCCAGCCCATCGCTCAGCAGGTGGGAGATGAGCCCTGTCCTGCCTGCAGGCCTCAGGCATGGGAGGGAAGCCACCAAAGCCCCCCCTAGAAAAGGGGTTTGTGCCCCCAAACCAGGCACCCAGCTGGGAACCTCACACTCTCCCCAGGCTCCCTGCTGGATCCCTTCCACTCCCTGTACAGTCACATCCAGGAAAAAGAAACACAACCACAAGACTTCTGGGGTTTGAGGTACAGGCAAGCCATGAAGACCTATTCTAAAATGGTAATTCATAAAAAAATTACGGTTTTCACGTCTTCTCTGATAGCCCTGCAAGGAGGTGTCAAGCACAGCCCTAGAGCAGGACAGCTGACTGGGGGAAATGCAACTCCCAGGCTTTGCCTTGGGTAAGTTTCTACATGTGCTCAGCACAATGCAAAACAAGAGTTTATCTTTTATTATAGTCATGTCCTGCACTGTCAGTGGTAGAATTAACAGTGTTCCCACTAATAGTGATAATAAAGCTGGCATTACATAAACTTCTTGCCAATACTCAAAGCCTGAAAAATAAAGTTAGCTCTGAAGAGACAAAATAAGCTTTAAGAAAGCAAGACTTTGTCAATTCTTTTAAGCAAACCCCACAATAAGCAAAACTACAAGCAAATATGATCACCATAAAGTTAATTCATGTTTGAGTTCTATAATCTTTACTGAATTACTTTAAAAAAATTTCCTTGATGCCTTTTACAGAACAAATTTACCCCAAACACAGCTATGAAACACTGCAGGTGATACAGCCAGTGATTAGATCACCCTTTGAAGTTTACAATATAAAAACATTATTTACTTTTACTTCTTTATCAACATAGCTTTTATGACTATAATAAATTTTGGTTAGTACATCTTTCACTTTAGAAAAGAAGCAAGTATGGAGAGCAGAGAAGAAGAGCATGTTTTCATCTGCAATTTTCTACCCCAAGGCAAACAGGGGAAAAAAACCCAAAACCTCAATCCAGCACGGTTTGGCAATTGACTGCATGTTGTATTCTGTGCACGCATGGCCTACAAAAACCTGAAAGCCATTGATAGCTTTTGCTCATTAGATGACCCAGAAGCATAGGCCAGTCTAGCAGCAGGTCAGATTTCACCCCTGCCCAAAACATGCAGTCACTACTCCTTACCTCTTCCATCCCACTCACAGAACACAAACACCCTTACATGTGCATTTCAGCCATGACTAACTCGCTGTCTGGCTTTGGAGTCCATGTCAACTCTATCTCAGGAGACCACTGACAAAACAACAAGTCAAACTTCTCAACCACAAGTTCGGGAAGACAGCTGCCTCAGAGAGCAAAAACCCCAAACCTGCCTGAACACCATTCTCGATGAGAACTTTTGCTTTCCAAGATGTTACCTACTGATGCCCATACAGTAAGAATTACTCAGATGCCATTAAATCTGATCCCAACCACAAGATACCCTCAGCTCAGAGAGCTTTTGTCATCTGGCATCTTAATGTGTCACTCTCTCATGTGTTCAGTCAGCCCTAGAAACAGTAAATCGCATTTGAGTATTAAAGAAAATGTTTCCTACTCGCTCAGGAATACACCACCCCCTTTCCACAAGTGACTGCTTCCTCCCCATAGATCTTCACAGATTGGATTCGCACTCTTTGTTAAATAAAGCTTTATGGTATCTCTGAACATTTATAGTGCCATGACTCAGTTAAATTCTAATCAGCCTCTGAGCTGTCTGACACTGCAGCAGGTCCCCTCAAAATAAAACAAGGAATAATATAGTCCACAGATTCCAGAGAGATGAAGCAAAAGAGGAAAACTTCCACTTCAACCTTCTTAACAACAACATAATCCCAAAGCCAGAAATCCCACTGGTTTTTCCAACACCTTCAACACGTGTCAAGCATTTTAGCCGAATCCTTCCCAAATTAAAGCCCAGTAAATCACCAGGATACACAAGACAGAAGAAAGGTGCAGCACAGACACAAGGCTATCTGCTCGCTACAACGCTGCCCCTCCTTTTGCCCCCACTATGCTTCCTTAGGTTTCACTGCCTTCCAACTTGATCACCCACTGACACTTAGAAGAGCCTCAAACAACGTGTTCTGTAGGGAGAAACGGAAGGTGGAAGTGCGGGGGGAGAAAAGATTTTAAAATTCACCTTTAGAGGGCTTCGGGGACACACAAAAAAAAAAACAA
>VYXC01005332.1:1297092-1324211 GCA_013397175.1 Platysteira castanea | reverse complement strand
CAGGGCAGGACGCGCCGCCTCCCGCCACCCCCGAGTCCGCGCGTCTCCCCCCCGCCCCGCGCATCCCCGCGCACATACAGGGCGAGCCGAGCTCCGCTGCGCTGCTCTCCGCGGCTCGGGGCTCTGCTGCAATGCCTGCGAGGCTGACTTTCAAAGCCTAACCCGCAGCCGCGATCCTCCCTCTCCGCCTTCCACCTCGCCCGCCGCGGCGCAGCCCGGCCCCTCCCCGCGCCGCGCCATTCATCTCTCCAGCCAAGTTTCTTAACCCTTTTGTAACCCCCGGCGCGGGGAGGGCGGCGGGGAAGCAGGGCGGGATGCGGCCATTCAGGGATGCGCCCCCCGCCCCGCCCGGCGCGGCGAGGGCAGGGCAGGGCAGGGCGGCCGCGCCGCACGTACGCGAATCGCATCCCCTCCTGCCCTCCCTAATTAATCTGACTGAAGGCGCAGAACCCCCGGGAAACAAACTTAGGAGCGACGGCACCGGAGGACCCGTATCTAATGAAAACTGCGGTGGCTTAAAAATAACACTTTTTTTTGTTTGTTATTTCTTTTTCCTTTTCCCCTTCTGCTGCCTTGGAATAATAGGGGGGAGAGGGCGCTTCCAGTGTTACCAGTACTTGTCGGTTTAGAGCTTATGTTTTCAGCCTTTCCTCCGAAAAACGCGCTAGAAACTTCATTATTATTATTATTACTATTATTATTATTACTGCTATAGTGACGGAAAAGCCGGGATGCTCCCGCAGCGGTCGGCGGCACGGGGAGGGCAGCGGCCCCGGCACCTGCGGCTGCTCCCGGGCTGGCGCTGCCCCCGCCCGGCCCCAGCCCCGGCTCTGCCGGCTCCCAGCACGTCTCCTTATCCTCGGCCCCAGCTTCCCAGGCCACCCGGGGCGGGGAGCATCCCTGCCGGCTGTGCCAGGGCGCCCGGCGGACCCTGTGCGGCGGGGGAAGGAGGGCAGGCGGAGGGAAGCGCTTCCAGCATCGGGGGTAAACCGGCTCATCAAAGCCGTGCTGTCTGCCCACGTGGCAAATAAATACAGTGTGGGAGGAAATAAAAAAAAACAAAATAAAAAAAAACAGAGTTGGGAAGTGCTTCCCAAGAAGAGTCAGCCCTCCATTTTGGTAGGCGACATCCCCCAAACCTCTGCTTTCAGAAATTGCACGAAATGTCAAGTTGTTCTTTAGACTTTGCTGCCACCAAAGAAGAGAGTACGCAGAGATACAGGCTGAACTTGGCTGTATAGACGAAGTTACGAAGTGCATGCGACCTTCATCACACCTCCTGTGTGCCTGTGTTTAACAAACGTCTCGACGTGTCGCACGCTGTCTGCCAAACGCTTTACAGAATACTTCATGATACTTTACTTCTACAAGCCAAAGGCTGAGGAAAGAGAAACGCATTTGTTTGCAAGTCACATATAAACTGCATGGTAATTACTGCATTAACACATGCCAACGTTTTAGTTTTAAAACTCAGGTAAAATAAATGACCTATTCAAGTGTCTAGTAAGAGACTAATATGGTTGAAGAGTACAGGAATTTCCCCTTTCAAGAAAGCAAAAGGGAGTCACATTTATGAAAAGCTAAATATTTTAACCGAGAGATACCATGAATGAAAGTAGATGTAGGAATGTTAAGCAAAACCTCTTTCACTTTGGAATGTACGGATTGTGTACAGGCTTAGAGTGGAGCTAGTAATGTATTACTTGACCTATTTTTTTAAGCCAATGAAAGATTTAGGTTAACTTCATCATGTGTTTTTAACCACTTTCTTCCAGACATGCAGCAGCATTTTCTAAAGCCATTGCATGTCACAGTGTTTATACAAGTCTCTTTTTTTGAGAGCATGTCTCATAACATAGCCTGATCATACTTCCATTAAACGAATGGGTTTGCTCTTCATTTTCATAGTAGCCTCATTAGAAAATTCTGATCATAAAGAAATTATCCTTAATTTCTTTATTTCACAAAGAATCTTCATCTCAAATTTTTTTCAATGCTAAGCAGCTGAGTTATCTAGGGAAAAGGAAATTTTCTCATTACTGCAGCAATTTATCTGCTATTTCAATCAAGAATGTCTGTAGTAGAGACCTCTTTCATTCTTAACCTTAGGGAACGTATTGCGTAGATGAGAGACCTACAAAATGAGGAATCTTGGACAAGCAACAGAAAAAAAGTATGTGTGGAGTATTTGTTAAAATGATTGTTGTCAGGTAACATATAGTTGCTTGAGGACACAAGTTTCAGTAAGATACAATCAACTGAGACTGTATGAAATAATAAAACGTATACATTTAGTAGGTTATTTCCACCACTTAATAGTTGTATCACAATGAGTTGTGCCACTAGTTCATGTTTACTTAACTGTGAGAATTCAAACAATATACTAACTAAATAACCCTGTACAAGAAAAGAAATAATTCCATCACGCAGTGAAATCCATTACTCAAGAAGTATGAAAGTACTGATGTGTATTTGTTGGTCCTTCCTGAGCATTCTTTAACCAAACCTAAACACACACTCATTTCCCAAGCATAAAAGATGAGCATCCACGGCTGTACCTATCCACCATCTGCGGGTGGTGTCTACATCTTCACTTTCTTATAGACATTGCAAAACAGGACACTTGTTTGATGTTTTTCCAAGGGGAATTCGTCACTATAAGATGCTGTTAAATGGAAGGCCAATTGTGACAGGAAAGCAGAAACTATGTTTGCATCAGTCTTGGAAGGGAAAAGCACATTTATAGAGCTTACATTAGAACTCACTCCCAGAATTGCAAGCACTTAGTGGAGAGCTATTGGTGTCGTACTTTGGTAATATCAGCAAACCACTTCTTTTCAAACATATAAAAATATATAATAATGCACCCCCTCCTTTACATGACAGAAAGGTATATTTTTGACCCAGGAAGACTTTTATCAAAACCAAAATACAACTATGATTCTGACATTGTTGAAGAACAAAATGAATCTGTGTGACCATTTAAAACATGGTTAAATAAATAGTTGATGTACCTACAACTTTCCTTTGATAATTTTGATGATTACAATAATGCTTTTAAAAATTACAAGCCAAGCTACATCTTCAGTAACAAACTTTGTCTTTAACTTGCTGAAACAAAATACATAGGTCTGTGCCATATGGTAAAAAGGCACCCATTATTATCAAAAAGAAAATGCAAATGCTAGTTTGTTATTCCCAAACATTTTTAAGCTAATGCTAGCTTATTTTTAAATCACATAAGGTGCTTTGAAGAGCTTGGGAGAACTACAGTTACTCGTATTTTGATTTTCCTTTAAGGTTATCTCAGCCTCTCCAAAAGCTAACCACTCTGAAACTACCTTTTTCAATCACAATAATTAAGGCCTTGCTTTATGTCATCCAATCATGATATGAGAGGCTTAGGATGTGGTCGAGAAGCTAGCTAGCTTTACAGAAATGCATTTGCAGACCAAATCTTCCTCTAAAATAGTTTGTCAGCCTTACATAGACAAATAATGAAATTCTGTCCTTGACTCAGCCTAGTTCAATTCACATAATATGTCAGATTACCCACCATTTCAAAGGTGCCTTCACAGAGGATTAAATCACCTAGTTGTTCCAGAATTTAGGTACACACACACACACAAAAGAACTCCCAAAAAATAGAAAATAAAAAGAAACAAGGAATTGTTATGAATCCTGTTTATTCAGTAAAGGACTTAAAAGGAGGTTTGCCTAAATTGATGATCATCATATAACAGTGTTCATCCATAAATCTGAAGTAGTAAGGTGCAAAAGTCTGCTGTTCTTCAGGAGTACTATCTGGGAGTAACTGAAATCAGTGGGACCCCTACAAGTGCTATCAGAGGAAGAACTGGTCCAGGGAAGGGTTTCTGCAGGGGTACCATAGGGCGTCTCCTGTTTTCCTCATGACAGCAGCAAGTCTGCAACTGATGGTGGTGGAGTTGAATTACACAACAACATGTAAAGGGAGGAGTTATACAGCCTATAGCTGAAAGTTATAAAAACTACACACCACTGCTTTTTCATCTACCTCCATTTAAAATTATAAAGGTATTTGTATGCATACATATATCATTCCCTACTGGAGCTGTTTTCCACTTCCTTTTTCTTTTTTTTTTTAATTACAGAGTCTGCTTCCATTTTCACAAGTACTTCCAAGCAGGTCATCTGAGAGGAATGTACCCTTAGCAGCTCAAATTAATTTTTTTTTCCTGCATTATTTAAAAGTAGACTTCAGATCATGACTATTTGTTCTAAGAGTAATAAGCAAAGGACCAGATGCTAGAATCTTTTCAATTACAGAAACATTTAAAGACAGCTGTACCATATAAACTCTCATGGAGGAATCATATGCTTGCAGCATCTGGTGAGTTTTGGCCATGCCTCCAGCACACCGTATCTGTTCCAAGGCACAAGCTAGGGTGAGGGTTCCTTCACCATATGTGCTTTTGGGGTAGGGGTGTGCAGTTTTTTGACTCTAAACAAGGACTAACACTTCAGGTCTTACATTTAGTGGCAGGAAATAACCACTACTTTCACCTTTCATAGAAGAGTTAAAGGGGCTGGTGCTAAGTTGATATGACTACCTTCACATTAATTATTTTACCAGAATAAAATACCAGGGTTTTTATCCAGAAGAGAGCATCCCGTACTTGTGAATTTTCTGCAATTTCATCCCACGTGCACAAACATGAAGAATATATTTCTGAGAACATTGTTCTGATGAGTCACATTCCTGGTAGTGTGAAAGCACATCCAGAAAATAACCGTGCTGGAGTCACTACTCATAAACTGGCATGAGAAAGTACCAGTAGAGCAGGTATTACACTACAGAAGCACTGCTCCTACTTGTGGGTTGATGGCCGTGCAAAGATAACGTTTGAGAAGGTTGTAGGCATGTAGCTGAAACTGTTCAGAACACTCCTCTTCCTTTCAGAATTTGTATTTGCCTCTTCTCTCTGACAAAAGTGTTCCCCGTGTCAGCAGTTAACAGATTGAAAGAGGACTGAAGAATCATGCCCTCTCTCACACTCTGCTTTCAGAAGTTACTCTCAGTAACAATTTTGTTTCAGAGCCCCATTCTGCTGGCTGTCTCACATGAGCTCTGGGTAACCCTTTGTCGGGGTTCTCATGATGACACAAGCCATGTTGTTGAAACAGCATGTTCTAAAATGAAATGAACACTACGTACAAATTATACACACGCGATCTGGCAGCCAGTACCCCACTGCAAATGAATAAAGTTCTGGAAAGGAACATTAGGAAGCACCTAAAAAAGCGAAGTTAAAGTGTCCTGTGATTGCCCTTCAAAATAACACAGGTGCTGGACAAATGTTTTAAAATATATGAACAGTTTAATTACGTATTAAAATTGCAATAATATTCTTTAGTACAAATGATACTAAGCACTCTGACTCAAGTACAGGAAACTGCTGTGATAAGCTAAACTGTGCATCTCATGTATTTTTATTAAATCTATTTCCCTTCCCACATATTAGCTTATGTACAACTAAGGAATTCTGAGGAAAATCTGGCTTCTTTGGCTAAGTACCTAAAAGGGGACTGTTTTGAAAACTTGCTTACAGTTCTGAGGATGAAATATTCTCAAACAAATTGTTGCTTACCTACCTAAAATCACAACTATGGTCACTAGTGATTAATTTTTGTTTCTGTTTACATACAGATGCCTAAAGAGAAAATCCATTTAAATTGTGTATCAAAAAACTTAAGGTACTCTAATCACTGCGCCATGTAAGGTTAGATAAGTTTCTGCTTGATTGTATTTTACACGAAGAGTTTATCAGAATCATATTAGCTGTACTTTTATAAGTGATCCAACTATATATCTTTGCATATTTTTGCTAGCATACAAATATCTAGGTTTTATTAGGAGACGTTAGCTCCACTAAATGTTAGGTATACAACAAATCCAGCTTGATGCTGTTGATCATCATACCAGTAGTTCAGATATGACATAAAACTGTCAGGAGCATAGGAGTGACTCAAGTCACCATCAACCACAAAGCAACAGCTCTGTTCACATAAGTTACATCCCCTCCTGGAGCTGGGAAATTTCCCTTGCCACTTTTTGCATATATTTTAGAGAGCAGCCTAGCCAAGACTGCCCTTGCTTTAAAAGGAGTGGGAACGTGAGGATACTGCCATATATAAACAGCAGATACTATGCCCTGTTTCTATATATGTAATTCTAATTTTGGAATAATTGCATCTTTTTTTTTCTTGTTTGATATATGATTTTAAGAAAAGGGGGTGGAAGTATTTTTCTGTGGAGAAGAAAATTCATTCTGGGTTTTGATGACTTAGCACAGAGAATATCTGGGTTACATTCTCAACTTGAACATCCATTTTGCCGCATTAGAAGGCCAAAACAACTACTTTTAAATAAAAGCTTGAGTAGAGAAAATAATTGCATTTTGCTAATAATTTGAAAGTTTTGTTTCATGTTTACTTGGTTTGGAAACAACATTTTATGTCTAACCTGCTGAGTTTTGTCTAACATGCTGTGTCTACTTTTTGCTTTGTTTTCTTATTTTATTTAAGCAGAATACTGCCATCTTATACAATGTTATACATCTTATCCATGTTTTTCTGAAAAACTCCTTTTAAAATAAAAAAAAAATTAAATTAAAGAAGGGATTTTAAGGGACGTTAGAAGAACGTCCCTTCAAATCCCTTCTTTAGTATAAACAATACTGAAACTCTTGATACATCAGTTCCACAACACTATTATTAACTTTCTTAATATAAAGGGTAAGGACTCACATGGCTCCTTACAGGCAGCTCCTAAAATATGTTATGTCCTACATCCCTAATAACTCTTAAATATTTCAAAGGTCTGGCCCATTGTCCACCAGCAGAAACATACAAAAAGTTACTTGAAAAAATGTGTTTGAAAAAAAAGAAATTGTCTTTTGTGTTGTTTGCCGAGAGCAGATTTAAACTCTTGAAAAGGTGATCACTAGCCACAGTTATTTAACAAATAATTACTAAGCAGTTAAATTGGCCAGGTTGAGACAACAAAAAATAATTAAATCCATAAACAAATTTTCACCTGTCCCAAACTATTTTATGTACCAGTTATTTGTAATTTTCCACTCATGCTGTCCCATTGATGTCGCTCATATGGATGCTTAAAGAAAGCTAATAAATGACACAACAAATCAGATAAATTCTTGGATTTTTGAAACAAATAGTTACATGTGTTTTCCAAAGTTATCACTTAAGTTGTAAGTAGATTTTGTTCATGTCCTTTCTATAAAGACAAAGAAAAGGTATAAACAATTTACTTTGTTATGATTCTCACTATTCTCTACTGAAATTCTCTTTCCCAGTATCAGAGATGTACTGCAATTCCAGTAATAAGCTGTACTTAGATTTATGAGCAAAACACAGTGTAAATCATGACATGAAGACATGTAATTCTGTTTTCTATGACTCATCAGCTTTTTTCCAGTTCTCACCTTCATACCCAAAAAACCCACTTTTTTTTTTTTCTTTAATTTGTGGGATAAATTGTATGGCCCAGACACTCCAAAAGAGAATACTCAAATTTTCCTCCTATTGCACAGCTGTTCTCTTCTGAGTTTTCATTCTATCTTTCCCGTATCTCTTCTCTCAGAGTTGAAATATCACTGAACATTTTCATTGACATTTTCTGATCCTGCTAGAATGCTTCTGGGTAGAAAGAAAATCTATAAACCAGAAAATAAAAAGTAACCTATTGTATTTTTCTTAAATTCTCGAAAATTGATAAAAAAATCATGATTTGAAGAACCTGTCATCCCATTATTAGGTTTAATTGTCTTTTTATTGTCCTTTCTGGTCCTAAATGAAAAAATAGTAGCAATAAGCATTATTCAGTTGCTCGAATCCAGAAGAAAGCAAGAAGTGCCACACCATGCACTAATTCTGTTTGTTAAAAGTTGATCCACAACACGAAGCATAAAATCCCTCCAAGAATTTCTCTGTTATTTTACATCCCCAGAAATCAGCATCACCAAAACACTTAAAGGATTTGCTTTTGACCTCAGTGAGTATGGAAACAGATTCTATATTTTGGGTGGGGTTTCCACTACTTAAAATTTTCAGCAGGACAGCAATGAGATGTAACCTTCTCCTAAAGACAGGCTCTCATACCCCAGCTACTCTCATTTTGCTAGATCTTAATGTGCTTCTTGAATGCCTGAGGAACTTTATCTTCCTGTTTGGCACAGTTCTAAATTGGCTTAAATCATATTTATCCAACATTTACCTGCATTACATTTTCAAGGGTAATTTGTGTCCTTCTCCTAGAGCATTTGCTTTTTGTGCTCTGTAGGGTTCCACGGTGGCCCTGTTCTTACTCAGCAATCTGAAGCTGCCTGTGAGCAGTGCTGGTCATTGGCATGATGCTGGATTTCATTTCTATGCCGGCAAGACACAGATATTGTCAACCAAACCAGCAATTTCAGACGGTGCTATTACCATATTGACAAGCTGGTAAGCATAAAAGCCTCTACAAGCATCAATTTTCTTCAGTTAAAATCAGAGAAAAACCCTGAGCTGTTCATGGCTGGCTCTTGCCATCAACCCAAACCCACTTGAACTTCTAACCCCGCTTTAAAATTCAATGTAGGTTCATTGGTTAAAAACCCTGTATGTTTTATGATTGCAAGCTCTTCTTTCAGTGTTGCAGTCAAAAGATTAAGGCTTCCTATTATTAGTTGAACTAAATATGCTTTGCTTATTGCTCACTCATGCTTTTATGGTCCCTAGGCTAGATTATTTTAATGCCCAGCTTGTTGATCCGCCAAGGGGGCTGATTATCAAATTTCATCTTTTGTAGCAAGTGCTGTTTCCAGAGCAAGTATTGTACAGACTAATGCATGTTTCATACCTGCTGTTCTCTCACGGTGGCTACTAATACACCACAAAATCTATTTAAGCTATTACTGCTCTTGTACTACCAAGTTTTTTCATGAACTTTGACTTATTAGAAGAGATATTTGCCAGGGGGCTGATTCTACCAGGTTAAGCATTCTGGAAAGTGATTCCGTTCCAGGTTAACGGAAGCTTCATCACTGACTTCAGAAAAACAACAAAAAAAAAGAGATGTAAACCCACATATTGTCTACTCGTGTTCTTAAAGCTATTGCATGGGCACTGGGTGGTGGATTTCTGCTTGTATCCCATATATATTTCACAAAGTGCCGGTGTATCCCAACTGGCAGATTCAGAAGCACTTTTCAGCTCCTGAATCCCGGTGCTTGTGCACTATAGCTATATCCTACATATTGAAATAGACCTAGATACAAGCACTGTTTCTATGCAAACTCTGATTTCCTTCTAAAGGAAATGCTCACGTGTCATCACCCTTCGGCCAGGCTGAGCACTAGGGCTGACAGAGGCAGTCTGGGCTGCTCTGCCTGGTGATGGTCTGACTATGCTCACGATTGGCATTGTTTTCTGAGGGGTTCTGGCTTCAGCTATGTCTGTCAGCTGCCATGAAATGCTTAATAAGTGTTTCATGTCTAAGCTGTTTAATTTTATTTTGGTCTTGCCTGTGAAAAAGAAAATGTTAAGAGTTTTGCCCCCAGAACTCGGCTTTTAAATGACCAGAAATTAAACCTACCAGAATAGTGTCCTTAGAACCTTTCCTGAGAACGCAGAACCTCAAGGGTGAGTGTTGGGGAGTGAGAGGATTTATAACTCTCTAGCACTGACAACGAAGGTAATTTCACAACAGGCTGCAGAATTTACTTGTTTGTAGAAAGTCCTTACTAGAGCAAGAACTTCTGCACAAAGGAGCGCCACCATGTAAAAGGAAAAGAGCAGTTATAGAACCCCTAAAGTTGTAGCTGAGTACGGGCCTACAGGGATTACACTGAAGATTAAAATATTTTGGCTCTACTGACTGCTGTAATGAGAATACATATAGAGATAAACTGACAGAGCTGAAAAGTATTTAATTTAGATGGCAGCCTACAAAAATTAATGTGAAAATGAGAATTGCTTTGGGGTAATAGATTGAGGGTACAAGATTCATCTTTTAAGTGTTAACCTTTTACATGATAGTGTGATACTGTAATTAAAATGGCAGCATTCTTTGTTTGGGGAATTTATTTTGCATTCCTAATTGTTTTGTAATTCCTAGGTTACGATTATTTTTCCTGCAATTTTTGACTGACAGAAGTTGAGGATTTTTCACGATACAATGGAATGAGTGAGCTTTGTCGTACTGAGCAAAAGATTAAGCAGCAACTTGTTTTAATTGTTGTAAATTATTAAATTAAACTATTCTTGAATATTAATATTTTTTCTGGTCTATTGTTAATATGAACATGGAAATTCAGTTGGTTTCTTTCTAGTAACTGGATCCTTAAGAACTTACCCCAAACTTTGAGCCACTTTGATGTTCAAAGGCTGAGATCAGAGATGAGAAGAAAAAGAATTGGGACCTCTTCACAATATTTTTACCTTTGAAGTCTCAGGTTAAAAGTACTATTTCTGTGTGCTTAAACAAGCAAGAGAATGAAGGATAAGATCATGAATTATGATAACAGACAAGTGACAAATGTTTTGCATGAAGTACTTTTCCTTGTCAGGAGAGAGAATGTTCTTCTAAGAGATTTCTGAAGAGATTGGCAATTTGTATAGTCAGTTATTGGGAGGGAAGAGATATATACTGTATTTGGGTTTAACTGTTTAAGTGGGAATAAAGGATTCATTTGGAACTTTTCCCCTTGCTTCCCTCTACATTTCATACAAGTGGTAGCAAACATGCACATTATCCAACTGTCAACAAATCCCCTAGACTCAAGCCTGGAACAGTACATCCCATGTCTCCCCCCTGAAAGTCTTTCATGAAAGCTCCTCTGTCATTCAAGATCATACTATTCCCTCCTCTATTTATTTCTAAGTGTCACTCAGCTCCATTCCACCAGCTTGGAAAAACGTCAAGAACTTTTATCTTCAGAGTCAGTTGCCAGTTCTGTTTAGTGAACAAGCCAGCAGGGACCTCTGGTGCCATCAATGCAGCTCCGTCAATGCCCCTCTCTTTAGGGATGGAGTATATCATTATCCCGATGGCTGGACAGAAAAAAGCTGCATTTTTAGAATAGTTCTCAGGGAGCAGTTACTGGAAATCTCCTCCCTTGAGACAGACTATTGGCAACAAGTTTTGCTGCTGTGACATGAGGTATTGCATCAAGGCCCAATCCTGCCACTAATAAAGTTAGTGGGAAACGTGCCATTCTTTTCAAGTGAAGTCAACAGGATTAGTGTAGCAAATCAGGGCTAGAAAATGTACCTTGCATCTACAAATGCAAATGGAAAGTCATGTCCCAAGTGGCAATGTCATTTTATGTCTGGTTTCAGAATCTGGCGATGTGTCAAACCGGAATAAGTCCCTTCCCCAAATTTAAAATTGAAACTATAGAAAATGGAAGTTTTATTTTCATATTGCAACACTTCCGTATTTGGTTTTGGGGGTGTTTATTTAAGTTTGCATCTAAAATAAGCCAAGAACAAGCTGTTTCAGTGTTGGATTTCTTTTTCCTCTTTAAAAAACAATTAGTTTCCTCTAATACAAGGCATAATCATTGAAGAGATTTTAATTCTTAACAAAACTATTTTCTGATAGAAAACAGTTCACTTTATGCTTTTCCTTAATCAACTCTAGCAGACTCTTTTTAATTACCAACAGACACATTACACACCTGTGCTAGGAAACATTACTTAACCTGCTCAGCCCGAATGGAGAATTTCTGTTGATGTCAGCTGTCAGACCCACAGGCTCTTGACTGCACTAACAGGTAACAGCCTCACTCTCTTGGCAAGGGCCCTTTTCCTATAGAGAAATAACATGGTGCTGGGTTATTTTAACTTATATATACACGTGTGTGTGCGTCTTGGTTCATTTTTTTTCATAAGATATTATCATACTTGGCAATACTGGCTTTAATTCTACTTAAAATGACAGAACTGGATTGTCATCATTTTTAATGGGTAAAATCTATGCAGTTCGTCAGAGGTGCTGTAAAATCTAATCAGAAATTAGACTGTAAAATTAATAGGCCTATATTCCCTAAAATGCTGTTTTATAAATCTGGAACTGTAGCAGATTTGGAGTTTCACATACAGTGCAATTCAGCAGTGGTGGAATCTTCAATTTAAACAAATAACATGTGCAATAACTGGTACCCCATGCTGAAGAGCTACTGTGTTTTACTTTGAGTAGTAGGGTACCAAACCCTTTCATTCCATGCCCGGGCTTTCACTGGAGTGTATTTCTATACCACAGCCATAATCCATGGGATAACTTCCCCTCAGTTTATTTTTATGCAGCAGAGGTTAAGAATGGCTGTAAGACACTGATTTTGAGCACGCAGCCCTTGTGTGCAAATATCCAGGTGACCGAAGGGCAGTGCTAACTTAGCCCTGTAAGTCGGAGAGGAATGACGGGGGGAAATGGACGGGAGAGGCACGAGGAACGCAGAGAAAGGAGCCGGTGAACAGCGCTGAGAACAGGGGGAGCAGTGCGGGAGCCAGGCGTGAGGAGGGAGGCGGGCGACGGCTGCCAGCATCTCCTCCTCCCTGCGCTTGGCACAGGCACACGCCCGGCGGCACGGAGCCTGGGTCGAGGTCTCCCCTTCCCAAAAGCCCGGCGGGAAAACCCCAAGCGGGACTCGGCAGGATTGCCCTCCCCGTGGGAGCAGCAGCGGGGCGAGGGGGTGCCGTGCGCGGAGCCTCCCCTGCCCCCGGCAGCATCGGGCAATCTGGCGGGACACGCGTGACATCTGCGACATTATGTAAGGAGCGGCTGCTGCCGGCCGTGAGCGATGGCAGGGCGGCAATAAGAGACAGCAAACCCTCCTTCCCTGGGCTGGAATGAGTCACTTCCAATGGTAATTTGCACCATTTTAACGCCGAGTACCTCCCGTGTAATGATTATACAGTGTTACTATAAAACCTCAGGGTTCATCTGCAGAGACTTTCCTTACGCTGGAGTTCTCAGCGGAGACATATTTATAAAAATTGGTGTGAGGGGAAGATTAAATAGATAAGAGCATAAAAACAGATTATAGAATAAATACAGTCCCGTAGATCGGTTCAGTGGGGAGGCAGGAGCTCACACTCCTGATTCTCCCGACCGATTCTGTAGTACTGGGCAGATTCCTCCACCACTACTCCCACCTCAGTTTCCCAGATTTGAAATGCCTATTTCGGCTCTTCCTCTACCTAGTCTAAATGCTGTCGTACAACGAAAATACCTTCATTGCTGTCTAGCCTATGGAATCTGCATCTCGGTTTAGTCTTCAAACTTGGAACAAATAATTATCAACATTTAAATCTGCTTCCTTTTGGTTAGGGATTGTGTTCTCTTTTTTCCTAGATCCTGCTATTCATGCCTTTGCTATCTCCATCCCAACAAAAAAGTGTTTGCCGAAGGCAAAAGAGCAAAATCTTTTTTTAACAACCTGATAGAGAATAAAACAGTGGAAAAGATACTTTTAAAAAATCCAGTTAAAAAAAAATCTTTACTAATATTTCTTTATATTAATAAAGCCATTCCCTGAAGTAATCATGTCTTACACCATTAGTGCACAGCAATACAAAACAAGGTGAAAACCTTTGAAAAAGTACTTAAAGGAATAAATCTGTAACAATACACTTTCTTTCTGTCATAATTGCACATTTAAGAGGCCTCTGCTTTACCAGAGGCAATTCAAAGTGACAATATCTGGCTTAGTGCTGTTGTCTTTTAGCTACTATTATAGAAATTGTAGCTACACAATTTTCAAAGTGAGCAATTTTATGAAGTTAATTGTGTAACATTGTTTATGAATTTAAACCACACAATTAATGCATTATTCACAGACATGCATAATGGACTCTTTGTACTGAATGATGGTTTTAGAAAAAAATGTAACTGATTTTGGAGCTACAATGATTGATTTATGAGGTAAAATTAAAAGTGCTAAATATGTATTACTTGGCTACTCACTGGCTAAGTGGGTGGGGGTGGTATGAAAAATATCTATATATAACTAATTGCAATGCATGGATATCAAGGAATCAGAGAAATTTTTTAAAGCAAAGCAAAAGGATTAACCCAGAAGTAAATGGCGAAGATTTAAGAAAGGCAATTGGCTATCAAGGGAAACCAGACAAGAATTAGATGTTCTTGCCTATAAAAATCTTCTCTAATGTAAGGTAATGGAAGCTTTATTCTTAGAAATTTTAAAACAGCTGGATCGAACAATATCAAATTAAAAGACAGCACTCCAGTAACATCTCTCATTAATATCTTGCTTTTTAAGTAATGGTGGGACTTTAAATGAAATAGTACCGAATATGAATAATGGAAACTACCTGCCTATAATGAAGAGAGGACCTCTGTGGTACCAAGGGATCTGACTTCTTGGTACTTACCAAGAAGTACTGGAAGTACTTTCCATTTTTAATTCATTTGGAAGGAGAAAAAAAAGAAGATATCACTATACATGGTGAATGTCATACAAGTTCACAGGCAGTTCCATTAAAGAGCTTTAAACCAAGTGTAAAGTTTAGTTAGTTTAGATAAAAACTATGCCCTGGTATTCTGCTGCAGCTCTTTATACAAACAGATTTTAGCTAAACAACAAATTGAAGAAGGTACTTGTTTTATTTCATTCTCTGAGTTGACAGTTTAACAAAAGCATGTAAAATCGTATTACTGCATGGCACCAGTTTGGAAGAAACACAGCAAAGCAATGCACTAAACTTGGTGCTTCCAACCATCCTCTTCACTTCTACTCAGCAAAGGAGAGTCGCAATTCACTGTTACCTAAATCCCATTAACATCTTGCTAGCCCTTATTTGAGCTAGCCTGCTTCAGGGAAAGAAACCCAACTATCTACATGAAAACTACTCTAGAAAAGGACAGTTCCTCTTGTCAAAGAGCAAATGGAGATGGGTTTAGCAAGAAAGTTTGTATAATTTAATGAAAAAGTTAATCTAAGTGTTTTCATATTGATGGGTCTTGATTTAGGCTCTAAAATTAAGGAAGGTTCACATTTCTGTGAAACAGCCAGGAACAGCAGAATATAATAAAACTTATGTTTAAGGTAGAGCAAAATAAGAACCACATTTTTCCTAGATTGGTAACTGTCCCACATTTTGACATAGAAACAGGGCAGATGGATTACTTATTACTTTGATTTTGAATACCTAATTCTATCAAAATATTACAAAGCAAAACCACTGCATCAGCATGAAACTTTTTATCCTTGAATTTTTGTGGGCAAAATTAAATAAATTTCACCCAGATCTTGTGGCTTTTATTTTCTGTTGAACACACACATATATAAAAATTTCTATTTCTTTGCGTATAAACAATGTAACATATATAGCATATATAAAAGTAGTTTTCTTTTCTCTCCGATTCACATTATTGCCTATTCCAAATTACTTGTAACTGGTTAAGTATCAACTTCAGTTCATTTTACAACTCAGCTTTGTACTCCTCCATTTATTCTCCTGCCAAAGCAACCTGACCCTTCTTCCACCCGAACATTAACACACATTATAAGTTTCAAGTCTTCCTCTTTCTGGAAATTTATCTTCATACTTTGTGAACTTTGTAACTCATATTTTCATCAAGTTTCAGTCAAGACACTCTTGTAGGTCTGAGTGACCGCATTTTGAGTGTGTGTTTACACTCTTATGTCATGTGTGCTAGAATGACATTATGAACTCCCATAAAGAAAAGCAGACCGTGCATACAGTATATCAGTAATGTTTATAACATTTCATATAGAAATGAAATGGAAGTTCTGACACTACTGCCTTTCCTGGTGTAATTTATTGGACTTGCGGCCACCAATTTGAAATGTTTATACATGCTAACAGTTCTGTTCACCCACTCCACTGGCTCAGATATAGTGATATTCTCCCTTAAAAAGGATGGCCATTAAGCACAATATGATAACTAATGGAAAGTAGAAGCTCACATTTAGCAATCTAGCAAAATACTAATAGAAGACCAGTTTACAAATAAATAGCCGCAGTTGTCATAAATTAAAAAAAAACCAAACCAACCAAATTTATCTGCTAGATTTCATTTGTTATTGAATAAATTAGAGTACTCTCTACTACAGATGACCTAGTGGCTGTCTAGGATTACAGACTGGAGCATGGGCTATCCAGCCCAAAGGTTAGGGCCTGTGTCCAGAACTGGGAAACGAGCCGAATGTTCATGGCCAGAAACCAGGAACCAGAAAGTCAAACCAAGGGTCACTAGCCAGAGATAGGAATATGCCCAGGAATCACGACCTGAAATCAGAAACCCACAAGAAGAAAGTGCAACCAGAGGGCACAGTGCAGAGGTGGTTCTGAAAATACACACTCTGATGTGTGAGAGGATGCTCTGGGCTTCCACCTTGAAGACCTGCTCCTGAGCCATGGCTGATGCGCTCTGGCTAATGGGTCCAAACTGCAGAGACCCTGATTTACTACTGCAGAAGAAGGTCTTATCAGAGAGTAGCAAATTTTACCTGAAAAACATGGCAAATAAACCAGACTTCTATACTTTGAAACCCTCTGGATGTTGAGAAAGATGGAAACTCTTTCCTCACTATCACACATGTTTCAGTAGATCCCTAGAAGGCTTACAGCGCTGCTGCAGCCAACCCAGCAAGGTCCAGAGGCATTACATCCACATAACACTTCTAAATTTTGTACTCAGATGCAACTTCCAAACCTGTTAAAAGCAGGAATGAATTAAAACAAAGGTATCAGAGTATGGCTCCTTAGAGTTTTGATAATCCCATGACCTTCCTAAGGGTTTTTCACAGTATCACTGGAGAGAGTGGTGCCAGAGGGTCAGACTGGACTGCTACCTGTAATTGTGTATGCCTGAAGCAGCAGTGGAGGAAGGTTGTATGGAACAGGGCCTGGTGTGACAAACCAGATCAAAAGATAAGTAGAATAGTTCGGGTTGGAGGTCATCTAGTCCAAGCCCCTGCAGTGAGCAAGGACACCTTCCACTAGACCAGGCTGCTCAGAGCTCCATCCAGCCTGACCTTGATCAACTTCCAGGGATGGGGCATCTACCACCTCTCTGAGCAACCTGTGACAGTGCTTCACCACCCTCATCATACAGAATTTTTCTTATCTCTAGTTTCAATCTACCCTCTTTTAGTTTAGAACCATTACATCTTTACTATCACAACAAGCCCTGCTAAAGAGTCTGTCCCCATCTTTCTTACAAGTCACCTTATAGAGCTAAAAGGCCACTAAAAGGTCTCCCCAGAGTGCTTTCCTCTCCAGATGCCTCAATTCTCCCAGCCCACCTTCATCTACCCAATCTTGCTTAGGTATTAAAGGATATCTTAGGCACATAAGAATTTAAATATGCAAATATTGTCCTGTGGGTCAGAGCACCCACATACATCTTAGAAAAAGATCATGTTGAGGATTTTGCTATGACCTCACTCTATTTTTCTATGTGAAAGAAAAACATTGTCTGACTTCCTTCATAGCATATTCTACATCTTATTGACAAATCACTTACGACACTAATTTATTAGCATAGAAATATTACTACACCCAAGACAGCCTGCTTTGATTTACTACATCAGGGTTTTTCACATGCCAAGGTCCTATCATCTCTGTTGGATCATTAAAAGTCCCTTGGCTTTTTTTACTTTTTTTTGTGCAGTTTTTAAAAGAGTTTTGCCCTGTGGTCCTGGCTAAAATCCTGAGTATTGGGATGGATATGCAGCTCAAAGGAAGATTCACTGAGCTGATGCTTAAGAAATGCAGGATGTATTTATCAAAACCATCTTTATATTAGCTCCTTGCCATAAAAGTCAATGGCAAAGAAGGGAAAAAAAGGAGGCATGGACACAGAAAAGTAAAATCCAACAACAATTAGAGACAAGCTGCCTAAACTGCAACACTGTTTTATCCTCCTTGTATGAAAGCTACGTTTATGACACGCAAAGGGAAGGAATGAAACTAAATCCATCTATCCCTTTTCCATACAGTTAGTGTTTTAGGGGTTGGTATCTGCTTAGTTTTGTGAAAACACCAATACCACTTTACAGGGTCCACTGACTCTGTATCCAGAAGCACTTGCTGAATTCCACAGAGATGTGAAGAATTGTAGGATTCAAGAGACTTTTTGCCATCACCATTATATGACTGGGAAGCTGGGTGGCCAATTTCATCAGCTGTTGTTCCAAGTTTTTTCTTCTCTTCCATGGCTGCGGCCTCCCCTTCACCAGATTTATTTCACTGTGTGCACAACCAGTGACTGAGTGCTGGTCCCAGTCAAAGAAAGCAACACCTGCATCACCAATATTCCAGACTACAGGAGTCCACTCAGAAAACACCTTAAAAACAGAAAACTGAGACTGAAATTAAAACTTAAGCTCTGTCCCTCACATAAATTGATTTGGTATTTTGAAAAAGAAATCAAAGTCTCATTGACCTAAAGCTTGTGGCTCAGATAAAATCCATGGAAAATCAACTGGCTTATTTTTAATTCAAGGATTTTTCCTGGAAAAAGAAAAAAGTACATCTTAACACCTAACTGAAGATAACCAATTATTTTATCATGTCTCCGCTTCTTCTGAAACCAAAGAAGCCCAAACAATTTCA
The DNA here is from genome assembly GCA_013397175.1 of Platysteira castanea. Classification (NCBI taxonomy): domain Eukaryota; kingdom Metazoa; phylum Chordata; class Aves; order Passeriformes; genus Platysteira; species Platysteira castanea. Next base: position 1,305,560 of record VYXC01005332.1, on the reverse strand, counting down.
TTGTTATTTAAAAATGAGCTATCAAAATGGGATGTGAATAAAAAAATGGACACATTTTCAAGTCTTTTTTGCATTCTCAGAGTTTTTACATGTATTTCAGCAAATGCTATTTTAGCTGTAGCAATAAATTTGAACACCTGTTGTTTGTGTAATGTGTACCTACCAGTCTCTCAGACACAGCAGATCATGCTATAATATAATTCCAAAGAGCATGTTCTTATTTTGTCTGAAAAATAAACAATCCATCTGCTTACAAGGAAACAAGTCTGCTTGTCAACACAGAAAATAAATGCATGGTGATGCTATATATCCAGCATAGAGTTTTGAAATAAAAATAAATATATCAAAACAGCCTATAAGTTCAGTTAATGTAAACAAGCAAAAGCTAATTAGTGAACATTTCAGCTGCATTACGGAAAACAGGCTACACGTGCAGACACACACCTTGAGGTCTGTGAGGAGCACACTTGCTCCTTTTTGGCCTTCACACCCCCACCAGCGTGGCTGATAAGGCACTGAAATGCCCTGATGTTTTCCCCTCCCCTTCCCTCTCCGGCAGATATGGAAGCACGGTGGAGATACCCGGCTGCGTCGAACTATTGCTGGGAAGCAAAATCTTCAACAGGAACTTTGTACCCGTATATATCAAAAAGTCAACACGGCTCATTGTCGCATTAGGGAGCTGCTGCTGTCCCAGGATTGCTGAGATACTTGGCAAGACAGACGGGCAGCCTCTCTGTCTGCCCGATGGCGTCTGCCTCGCTGCAGATTTGTCATGCAATTCATCCACTTGAACTGAGCACATAAATTTTCAGTTATGACCAAAAACTTAGAAAATTTGCCACGGATGAAAACTACGTATCCGTGCTGATAGGCAGGCAGGGAGCACTTTGGGGAACAAGAGCAGGAACAAAGGATCTCCCAGAGTGCGAGAGTGAATTAGAGAATGGAAGAACAAGCTTAAAGTAACACTGGCAAGAAATAAATTCAGTGTTAACTCTAGAAGATCCTTCTATATTCATTCATTTTCCAGTCAAAACATCATAAAATATTTAAATCACTCCCACCATAGGTGGCAGTTTATTGAGATTTGTTTTTGAGAATTGAAAGTTCAGTAAACCAAAAGTTTCTACAACAATCTCAACTCTGAATTTAAAACCAGCATCTTCACAATAAACCACAGATGTCCACCCTTCAATATGGCAAACCAGCAGCCAGAACCTGACAGAGAGATCATGCAGAACCCTCCACTTAACACAGAAGCAATACAAATCTAGATTTTCATAAAAAATCTCACATCAGAGAGAAAGACCAAAAAGAACAAAGTCCTTTCATAATAAAGACTCAAACCTTTCTCATATCATATATCATATATGAAGTATTTCATAATTCACACGTTGTGGGCAAATTTGATTATTTTACTCTTTTTTTCTTTTCTTAGAAAAGCTTATTTTCAGTCAGTATTTTACACAGTGCAGGTCATGCTCTACGACTGAAGTGCAAAAACCTCAGCTTCTTGCCAGGGAAAGACTCAACCTGACTATGAGGAAACAAACATTACTGTTTGAACAACTCTTTTGAAGAAGTTTGTCAAAGTCCTTACACATTAAATATATGTAGACCTATAAAAGTAACTTCATTTTAATTCACTCTTTCCTTCTAATTTTGTAATAATGTGTGCAACTCAACTAACGTGTGCTAGTTTCATTATTACCAACATATAAAGTAGTGAGCTACTCAGAGACCTCTTCTAGTTTTAACATCTACGTGGGGTACTTTTTATTTTATTTGAAATATGGTTTTTAAGAAAAATGGGTAAAGTCCTAGCGTGCAAACTATTTTACTATGACACCAAATGATCGATGTCAATTTGCTTTAGAGAGCACTGTAAGTATCTGTACAAGTACCTTCTTGCTGATATAACACAACCTGCATTAGGAAGAAGCAATGGGTGGTGGAAAGTTTACCTTAACTACCCCAGGAGAATAAAGCAGTAAAACTGCAGCTGCAGACAAGCCTCTCACTCTACCCAGCCAGTGTGGTCAAGACTGAATGAAGGAGACATGCAGAAAAGAAAGTTCTGAAGAGGAGAGCGAAACCAAAAAATAATGAGAAACAAATAAAAATGCCTTTTGGACTGTTCTGGTTTGGGTTTTTCCCAGTATTCTTGCCAAAGGAAATCCCTCTGCATTTTCTTAAGACACCTGAATTTGCATGAGAAGGAGGAAGGTAGATGGGAGGGCTTTTCTGATAGCCTTACCTGAAGGGGTTTGAAACAGGGACTGGGGAAGTGTGTAAACTGAGAAGAAAACATTTCACAGGCACAGATTCTTAGTGGAAAGATACGAGTTCCCAGACTTAAAAATATCCTGCAAGTCATATTTCCATGCATACACCTTCTTCTGGTTATTTTTTTTTTTTTTTTCAGAAGGGGTAATAGCACTCTTCTAAGAGTCTCAGCACCTTGAATAAACTCCAGCTTTTACTTACCTCTTAGATCTCCCTCAATACTAGGATCCAAGCAGATCTGCAACCAGCTAGAATGGCATAGTCTTTCTCTAGGATCTGGTTCTTGGTTCAGGCAGGAAACAGGTGGGATGATTCTCAAACTATCTGCTGAGAAAGAAAATAGGCAGCTTTAAACAAAAGCAGGTACACCCAGGCAAAATTTTGAAATTAAACAAAAAGGAAAAAAGAAAAGAAAAAGTAAAGAAACAGAAAACAAGAATTGACCTGCAAGTAATTTTCCTGTTTATTCTTGCATTTCTAACTGAAGCCAGGTGACACAGGCACAGAAGACTCTGATGAAAACGGAGGGAGCAGAAGGGAAGAGGGAGATGCAAACATTGACCTATCTACTTCAGTGGAGCCAACAACCAGCATAGCTGCTACCTTGCAAACCCAGCCCCAGTTCCTGTTTTGCTTGATTTGGACTATGTACCTGAACTTCAGCCTACTGCCCTGGCCCATGAAACCTCACTAACCACGGGGCTATAGGCACTCTCCTCCTGCCTCCCATTATACCTTCCCCTGCAAATATATTATTATTAATATGTGGCCAATGTCAACAGAAAAGAATGAAGGAGTCCCACTCCACAGAGTAGTAATGGCCTGACAGGGCTCATCTTTTTGGATGAGGCAAGCCAAGGCTCAAATCTGTAGTTACCACGCAGAAGAGCTGTATCACCTGAAGGACTTTTATCAGTAGAGCAAGCAATGTACACATTTTACAGCTATTAACTTTATCATCTTCTCCCCACCTTTTGTGTATTTTCAGTAGCCAGAAGTGCTGGGGAGGGTAGTGGCACCAGTCGGAGTTCCTTAGGAAGCAAAGTCTCCAAATCCAGGTATAATCAGCCTAGCAAAGAGAGGCCAGAGACTTGGGTGGAACTTCAGCAGTGGGAGCAACATAAAATGTTACTCACCATTGCTGGTATGTCAGGGATTTGCATCAGTGCAGACCAAAGGAACTAATTATGGATATGCTCTGCCACAGTCACTACTTCCAACAATGTCTCAGTGACTCGGTCTGGTCACTGCAGTGGTTGCACACAGACAGCAGAGAGTAGCAGGAAAAAAAACCCCTAATATTCATGAGTTTCTGCAGTCCAGGACAGAAATGGAACATCACAGGTGCAGTTCCTGTTATTTCTGTTTCTCAGCATTCTCTCAGGAAGGGCTCAGCCATTATAACACATTATTTTGGATCTGTGGACCTTGGCTGACTTTTTTTTTCTCCCACTTCTTTTTAAGCACTGAGTAGCTCATGCTCTCTTCCGACCCCTCACATGCCATGGTCTGGAGTGTTCACTGTAGGGTCTTCGTTAGTTTCTTAAATATATTGCTCAGAAGGAGAAGGTCAGACCTGAAGTAATAACAAAAGCACAGGACTAAGTCATCAGAGGAAGGCTCCTCTGGTGTTTGGTGGACTCATGAATATTTGCAGAAAAGGAAAAAGATCATCAATTCCAAACACACAAATCTTTTGGTCCAGAACTCACGTTTTTGGCTACTACAGTCCTTCTGTGATTCCTGGTTTTAATTGTTGCTCTCAATAATTAAATGTATTGAACCCAGACATATAGACACTGTGAACAGGAGCAGACTTCTGATGTCTGAGAAAGTTTTCTGAACATCCATGTTCCTTTCAGTGAGGTGAGATGACAGCAGTCTGCTCAGACCTGTGGCATGCTGTGGGCACTGAGCACTGATGACTTGGTTTACCACCCATGGTTTACCATCCTTTCCATGATAAAGGATGTGGCAACAGATAGGAAACTTTTCTCTGTCTGTAATACAGCTACAGCATTGCCTGAAATATAAATTCCTCCAAGGGTGTTTGTACCAGCCTTTGCTCTCAGCTGTCAGTCTCCATTCTCACTCAGGGTCTGTGCTTGGGTACAGCAGCCTTTGATATGACCACAGCTAATCAAAAAGGCTGCACAGGTGGGGTTTTCAGCCCTTATGAATAAGAAAGTTGGGGTTAACTTCGAAAAAGCCTCTGAAGGAGGTGAAAAAGGAGGATTTGAAAGCAGCATATCCAGACGTATTAAGTTCTCTTCACCCCCATGGTGTGGAACACCGTTACTGTGACACAAAGGGAACACAGGGACCAGCTTTTTTCTTTCTTGTTTCTTTTTTTAAAGAGTTGTTTCATCTCTTCGGATATAGAGAATTAGCTGTTCATTTTGCCTCATTTAAATAAATCTCAGGAGGAAGGAGAACGCACACGGGCACTACTTCCCACATGCACCATTTTTCCAGTCTGCTCCTTCAGTGGGGTTTGGTGAGGTCGCTCCATTATGCAGCACATTATTTTCAAACACTTCAGCGACTCCCTCCAAAACGCTCCCTCTTTAATGAAATCTGACACATCAGAAAAGGGAACGGGAAGTTTTTGTTGGTTGTACTTATAACCTTAAGCCAACTGTTGCTTATCCCGAGTGTGTCAGAGAGCAGGGCCACAGGGCCAGCAAGGCTCCAGCCACTGACCTCTGAACCTCGGCCGGACCTTGCCCCGGTCAGCTCCATGACAGGAAAGCTGGCAGACTTTGAACCCAGGCTTTGGGGCTGCGAGCAGGGGAACAGCTGCACTTTGCAACACGAACTTTGTACTTTGACACACGGACATTTAATCTCCATAAAAGAGCCTTTGTTTCATTACTTATTAACATCTCCTCCTTGAGTAAAGTTCTTTGTTAATGAGGCTTTAAAGCATGGTGTGAGGGTTTTTTCCCCACCTTCCTGTGCCCCAAAAATAAAACCCACTACCCAGCTTGATAGGATTACACTAAATGTTAAAGAGTACCAAAAAAAAAAACCCAACTTAGACTTCATGCACCTTCTGAATACTGTGGATATTTGCTATCTACTCCCTTCTGAGTGATCAGTTGTAATAACCAGAGCTAAATACAGAAATCAGGCAATGTTCTGAGGCCTGTCTTTGCAGAGATCACTTTTTGAGATGGTACCTACAGTAATTCAGCCTGCAGCGACATTCAACCTTACTTAATAAATCAGCTAAAAAGATGAAATAGTAGAAAAGTGGCAGCCCATCCACACTAAAAAGCCATGCTTTATGGCAGTGTCATGAGTTTTATAGTAGCACAGCTTTTTGCTACCAGTTTTACTTTGGAGCAGTGTCAGTGCTTGGCTTCTGTGTATTTCAGCATAAAATATGCTAACACACAGAGCCCAGCAAATTTGAAGTGAAGACAGTTGTGCCCTGTCCTTCGCTAAAATAAATCTTTGGCCAGGAACAGACACCTATCTACACATCAAATGAAAACCTCAAGAAAGAGGCCACCTAAGATGCTTTAATAATTTCTGTACCAACAGTAAAAGCTGAAGATGCCCAAATGCATTTACTGTAACAAAACCAAGTGACAGAGAAGTACTGGAAGATCCTGGTAATGCCCCATTATGTCTGTGCTGTCATAACAAAATGGAACAGCAAAAGAAGACTGAGAAAGTAAAGGTTTCCTGAACATTTCTTCATCTGCAACTGGAATAAAACAAATACTTGGAAGTATAATATTTGTTACAGCCTGTTAGAAAGAAATTATCCACAGACAGAGGGATCACAGTCACACTCTTCCTATTGTTCATCACTACCATCTTTTCAACATGAATTTCCTTCCATGCCTCTCTGGGAAGCTTTTTTCTCTTCCTTTTTTTTTTCTTTTCCATATGGTGGGGGAGACACCCTCACACACACCTGACCCAGTTTTCCTTCATTTTCATTAACAGTATGATACAAAAAAGGAAATTTCCAACTAGTCTAGCAAGTCAGGTGGGTAAAGAAGAAACCAAGTGAAGTGATATCAAAGCACTCCCTTGCATGAGGCTGGGCTTGCAGGACTCGGAAGTGATCGGATGAGGATGGTCAGCTCCCGCTGTTCCCTCAGAGAAGCCCGTGACTTTTCTTATTTGGATGTATTTGTTTACTCCCAAAAACACCTTCAGGGCACTGCTTTGTCAGCATCACCACTCATCTAATCCCAGAGTCTGACTTGCATTCTTTGCAGAGAGCGGACTGACAGGAAATGACACAATTGCTTTACTTCTGTTACTACATTTTGGATAAGAGTACTTTTGCCCTGCTATGACTGCAGGGCAGCTGGCACAGCTACAACTGTGTTACACCTTATTATTCCCCTCTGTGTATCCTGCAAGCTGTGACTTCTCCTCCTCGAGGAGCCCCCGCATGATAAGGCAGGCATTATGCATTCCTTATCACCTCCGCCCTGGAACGAAGCCCTCCAGTCACACGGGCCTACCATCATGATCATAAGATTCAGCTGTTGCTAAGAATAGGCACGATCGTTTGGAAGAGATCCTGCTTTATTCCTGGGTACAGCTTCTGAACGGTGTTAGACAATAAAGCCTTTAGGTCGGGTTCTGGATGGCACCTGCCTGCTCTTTCCATCAGCTCAGGGGTGTCAGAGCTCTCTCCGTGAGGGCAGGCATGAAGATCTGTGCCATTTGCTTAGTTAGGGACAGCTGCAGACATGCACAGGAAACCATAATGTCTCTGGGAACAAAGCAGGAAAGCCTCTGGGAAACTATGATACCTTTAATTTAAATAAATAAGTAAAAATAAATAAGCTTGGAAAGAGAGCTGAGAAGAGCAACAAGAATGATTTTGTTCCAGAAAAAAAAAAAAAGACTCCTTCCAGTGAGACATTGAACTAAATGTATTTTGCTTCAAAGAGAAGATTATAATCTTTAAGGGACTAGACAAGAAGAAGATATTTCATAAGACTCTAAATTAGTGGGGAGACACACAACAGAATCCAATATTTGCAAGTTCAATCTGAAGATAAAAAGCATGTTTTAAGTATAATTAGCTACTGAGATGAATTGTCAAAAGACGCAGTAAATTCTCCATCACTAAGAAACTATTTTAATTATTATATGCTTAGCTTCCACTAAGAGAGCCCAGAAGTCTCAGACAACATAGGCCTAATAATCTCTAAGTTTAACTAACTTCTAGCACAAGCCACCCCCTCCGTCTGAAAATTGTTCCTGTTGCTAATTCCAATGAGATTATTTTTTCCCCGAGAAATTCAAGGTGGGAGAACTATGTCAAGTGGATAATTAGGGCATACAACATCAGGTCACGTAGACATTATTTATATAACAGCAGCATTCCTCAGTCCAGTGCTTCCAGGGAAAAAAACAAAAGGAAAGGTATTCCCTAATGTCTCATTCAGGTTAGAAAACCAAAATAACAACAACAACAACAAAACCTCAACCAAACAAAAAAGGACTATCACTTTATATATAAACTTTAAAATATACAGCATTGTGTATTGTACTGTGATATACTTTTATCAGTTCCAGAATCCATCACAGAGAACACAGAATGACCTGAATTGGAAGGGATCTTAAAGATCATCTCATTCCAGCCCCTCTGCCATGGGCAGGGACACCTTCCTCTAGACCAAGTTGGTCAGAGCTCCATCCAACCTGGCCTTGAACACTTCCAGGGATGGGGAATCCCAACTTTCTCTGGGAAATCTTCCAGTGCCTCAGCACCCTCACAGTAAATATTTTTTTCCTAATATCTAATCTAATCTAAACCTGCTCTCTTTCAGTTTGAACCCATTCCCCCTTGTTCTGTCCCTACATGCTCTTGTATATAGGAATATTTACAGTATTTAGGTAAGGAGAGGAAAAGTTTCAGACTGGCGCTATCAGGCACTCTACTAAGTCCCTCCTGGAACATTTTAGCATTGATCTATACCCTGAATAAAAAAAGCACAGTCAGCAGAACATTATTTCTCCTTTGGTCCTCCAGGAGTTTACATGGGTAGCTCCTATTAACACTAATCAGAGCTAAGGGCAGAAATCCCCCCTGGACAGCCATGTTGTCTGGAGATATGTCCATAATTAATATGTTCTACGAGTCTAATTTTGAAACAAAGTAATCAGGCTTAAGATGAGTTATATTAAGAGCAATAAAC